>CM042184.1:21048328-21060199 GCA_023539305.1 Ilex asprella
TCAACATCTCCGATCTTTAATATTCTGTTGTGTTCATTGGGTGACTAATTCATTGTTGTTCTGCAATAAATGTTATACCAAAATTAGACATTGAATGATGAAGTCTTTCATATGAAAACCCATATGTTAGGCCCCTACGAGTTAGATATGCATACCATTACGTAGTTGATGGGTGGTTTTAAAAAAAAAACTTACTTGGTGGAGGGTAAATGAAGCTCGGAAAATGACACTTTGATAGACAATTTATTTGAATAATAAAATGTTTAAGTCCCTACAAGTGGCAGTGCTTTTTATTGCTATTTTGGTCAAGAAATGCATTGGTTACACAAGGTGTAGTGGTCATGTTGAGGCTTTTGTTTCCTAATTTTTTGTTTATTCAATTATGTGTAGTTTTTTCTTTGTGGAATTATGAACTACTTGAGCTTTATTTCGGTTCAGCAAAATGGGCAAGTATGCATAAGTGCGTTTTTATTCTTTGTTTAGTGAATGTGAACACAGTTCATACGTTGTTTTTAGGATTTATTTGGTCTTATTAGAATGAGCAATGTTACATGGACTTTAAAAATAGACTTAAAAATTAGACTTGATAATTATAATCATTTATTTCACTGTGGGTCACAACATCTATTGGGACTCACTACCTATACAATGGTTGAGATTATCAAGTCTAATTTTTAAGTCTAGTTTTTAAGTCTATCTACCATTACTCTATTAGAATTGTTAATTGTTTTGGTTATGAAGTATGGAATGTTGTGTTTAGGTTATTGAAGGAAAGCTATGGACAATTTAAAGAAAAAGTGTTCACTTGCCACTTCGGCAGGTTCTATAAATCCAAGTAATTACTTGATTTTTAGATTGGTTTCATTTATATAATATTGGGTTCTAAATTTTTAGTTTAAAGGCAACATGTATTCATTTGCTCGCCGATATCCGTTAATGATGATATCCATGTCTGCACAAGTACCATAGTTCTCATTTGTCCATTGGTAAGGACATTGAGCACAGTAAAGTGACAATTCGCTTGAATGTTTACATGTTTGTTTTCATGTTAGTTTATTGAAGTAAAAAATTGACAAGTAATCATGATGGGTTTTCTATAATAAGCTTTCCTCGTATATACATGCACATAAATAAGTTCTAATTTTATTGTGTGAAAAATTCTTCTTTGAATCAACTCTTGGTTTGGGATAAGAAATCTACCAGGAAGTCAAGATACTTCTTCTTCTTTCTCTTAACTACATGTATGATTTAATTTGTGTGATTCTAACCTTAATTTGGATGTTGCCTAGATTTTATGTACAAAGCCAATCGAAACTCATTTCTTGAACACGAGACAACAAGTGAATATTTGTTTCTACTTGATTCTTGTGCACTCTTTCTGATTACTGTACTTGTTACAATTTTTAATACAATGCGTTGTTTCTTATCAAAAAGTTGTAGTTGATTTTTTTTGTGAGTTATCCAAAAAAACTATCTCGCGTACGATTCATCTCTGACATGTTTCAACCTAATGGCTATTTTGTTGTTCTTACCTTTTTTAGGAGAGATTGAGCTGACTTTTTCTGGGTTTTGGAATTGAATTGTGTTAATATTGAGAATTCATTATTGTGAAAATGTGAATTTTCTAACTTCGAATAGTGGATTATTATTGTGGTTGGATTTGTTCTATATTCTTAGATTTAATTATGTGTAGGCGAGAACATTGGGCATCATTTTTTTTCCTTTTGTATTTTTTAATATATGATTTTCATTTTGGACAGTGTTCATATACGATATTTTGGATATGTGACAGTTGTTGGCAATTGGTCGTATAGAAGTAGGACAGTGGTGTGATGGTACACTCAGTAATGGGTTTGGACCATGTTTTCTTAAGAATAACCAAACCTAAAAACTTACGAGCCTTTCATGGTATGGCTATAAATCTTATCTATATAGGTTGATGTTTTTATGCGGTCCTCTTTTTTGAGCAAATGTTGTCAAAATGTTTTGAAAAATATTGGTCTTAAACTTTTTACACAATATCTTTAGTCACGGGTATTAGCTAGTAAATATATATGCATATACATATACATATACATATATATGTATATTATATATATATTAGACAATCAACTAATAAAAAATTTTATGCTATGATTGTCTTCCTCCTTAAAATGTTTAGGTCCCTTCAAGTGGTGGTGCTTTTTATTGCTATTTTGGTCAAGGAATATGCATTGGTTACACAAGGAGTAGTAGTCATGTTGCTTCCTAATTTTTTAATTATTCAATTATGTGTAGTTTTTTCTTTGAGGAATTATGAACTACTTGTGCGTTATTTCGGTTCAATAAAATGGGCAGGTATGCATAAGTGCAATCTTGAAATTCCTTGGACATTGATGTCCAAAAAGAAGCCAAAAAATAGATTTTTTTCCATAAACCTTCAAAATCTTCGCATTTATCCTCAAAAATCCTCACATTCCTTTCCTTCCGAATTACCCATATAAAAGAAAAGAAAGCACTATGCCAAATGATTTCCCATTTTCTGTTCCCCCTAAAACCCACATCTTCCAAACCAAGCATAGATGTCATAGTCCTTGCAGCAGCCCACGGAATACCCATAAAGTCAAAAGGATTGTTCCATAATGCATGTGCCTATGGACAATGTAAAAATAAAGGATCCACATGCTCACTATCACCTGTACACATAACACCATTGCAGTTGGAGACAAAGATTTGGTCTCCTCTTTTTAAGTACCTCATTTGTACTAATTTTTCCAAGAGACGAACCTTTTCAAATAATTTCAAGAGAACTTCCACAAAAAATATAAGAGAGGAAAGACAAAGGAACTTAAAGCAGTCACAATTTAAAGTGTTCCAACCTCGAAGATGCTTTATGCTACATAGTTAACTCAAATGTTACCTTGGTTGACTAAATCATCCAGCATAGACGTTCCATCTAGATCAGACCTCCTAATTTCTGCAATAGGTCAAAGGCCAGAGTCACAAGTTGCATTAGGAAGGCCAGACGGAAAAGAAGAGAAAAATAATAACACATGCAGAAAAAAAAAGATGGAAAATGTACCACGATAGGAGAAAAGATTATGATGTGAAATATATGATTTTATATCAGTTGTATCTTCAGCTCTCTTTCTTTTCCTCCTCTTCATGGCCTTTTTTCTATGGCTTTGGAAAGCAAATGGCAATGACCTTGAACCAGACTCTATTAGTGTAAATTGATCCAGTGCTAAATGTTTTTTCCTATAATGTGCTGCAAGCTCTCTGGAATACTTTGATGCTTGCAACTCATATTCCTTTATTCTCAATTCTGTCCATTTGCATCGCCACATAAGAGGACGTATAAAGCTCCTCCAGTGACTAGTCAACTTCTTCTTCCTAAAAAAGGAACTACAGTCAGTTGAGATACACTCAATACAATATATAGAAATATCAAATATGCGAATTTAGAATGCAAATTGCCATTGGCTTTGCCAAATTGATGTTATCTCTTCTTAATCTGAATAATATTATTTCTTTTATATATTAAATATATAAAAGACAACGAAAACAACAAAACTAAAGAAAATTTCAAGAAATTTGAGGACTGATTGAGTAATGGCATAATATTTAATGCACAATACTAAAAAACAATTAATCACAAACCTTGAGAAAATTCACGCCGTCAAATTTCATAAAATCGAAGAGTCTCCAACATTGACTTCAAAAGTTTATTTCATCACCAAAGTTTTAGTTTAGAATCAGGTTTTACCATGGGATATTGTAGTCCGCATATTTTCAATAATTCATTTATTTGGGTTATGATGTTTTACTGATAAAAATGACAATAATGCGTAGTTTACTTAGCTTAAAATAATTTACCTAGTATCGTCCCATTATGAAATTTTCGCTTAGAATGTTCATTCAGATGATAGCCAAAACATAAAAATATCATACTATGGGATGACTAATAATGTTCGAAACCATTTAATGGCCAGCCTTCCCTGGTTACCTTACCTTACTTCCAGAAGACCAGCTTGTGCATCAACTTTTGCTCCTTGGATGTATGGCAAACAATACGCTAATATGAAATTTCTACTTGTTTAAGATCAATCACTTCAGTTGCAATATTTTGCAAGCTTCAACAATTCCTCCAAGTTGCTTACACTTCTCCAAATGTCCAAGAGCCAAAAGCATATTTTCTCCATGATTGTTGGAAAGTCGTCAAACATGACTTAGTAAAGGTTTTTAGGAAATTTTACAAGCATGGTGGGGTGAATATGAATAATAATGCAACTTCCATTTGCATTCTATCAAAAAAACATAATTCATTGAATGTGGTTTTAGACTGATCAATGTAATCGCTAATCTGTATAAGTTTTTAGCAAAGGTATTGTCCATAAGATTGAGGGTGATTTGGGGGATTCATTATCTATAGTCAGTGCATTGGCTATGAGGAGGCAAATCTTAGTGCTTTAGTGGTAAATAAAGTGGTTGAAGAGAATAGAATGAAAGGTAAAGAAGCAGCTGTTTTTAAAATTTGCTTTTAACTAGGCATATGATCATGTGCATTGGGGATTCTATGGATTTCATTTACATACTTAAAGGATTTGGGATTAGGTGGAGAAGATGGATTAGGAGATACTTATCATCAACAAACTTTCTAGTGGTATTAAATGGAAAGCCGTGAGGGAAATTTGATGCTTCCAAGGGTTTGAAGTAGGGGACCCTAGTGGAAGATTGTCTAGCGGATAAGGAAATCAAGTATAGCTTAGTGGAAGATTGTCTAGCGGGGTGGAAAAGGGGTTAGTGTGCTTGCCTTCATCTTTCGGGTAATATCATTTTTTCCTTGTCAGAAATTTCAAATTTTAGTTGATATTGCTAGAGTTTTATTTTGGTATCTAGTTGAAGGTGAACATATTCAAGAGTTTAGTTGCACAAATTAGTGCTTCTAGGAGTAAGATTGTAGGTTTAGCAAGGCGTTAAAGTTTGAAGATAGTGAGTGAACATCAATAGATTTGGGTCTCCCTTTAGGGAGTAATCCTTTATCTCGAAACTGTTGAAATTCGATTGTGAAGAGAGAGGAAAAAAGAGCGTGCGGTTGGAAGACATGTTGTTTGTCTCAGCAAGAAAGCTTACTGTGATCCAAACAGTATTGGATAATATTTCGAAGCATATTATGTCTCTTTTTAATATCCAAGAAAGGTTGCCAAGTTTTTGGACAAGAAAATAAGGATTTTTTTATGGAAAGATAGCGAGAAAGGAAAGAAATATCATCTTGTTAGGAGAAAAGTTGTGTCAAAATCTAAAGCAAAATGGGGGTTGGCAGTTGCCAACTTGGTTAAGAGGAATGTAGTTTTTGTTGGGGAACTGATTTTTGAAGTTTCCATTTAAGCCTGATTTTTTTTGGCATTCTATTATCACAAGTAAAGATTTAATCCATTCCAATTGATGGAACTCCAATGTGGTGAGTACAAATTTCCTTTGCAATCCTAGGAAATTTGTCTCTCGAAGTTTGGATGATTTTAGAAATGGTTGTACTTTGAGAGTGGGAAATTGGGAAAGAGTTTGTTTTTGGGAGGATATTTTAACAAATGAGTCATCTTTTGCTTTATTATTTCCTCGTCCTTGTAGATTGCCAGGTTCTCACAATATTTGTGTCGCAATTGTTTTTGTACTAGACTTTAATCTTATCTCGTAACCTAAATGATTGAGAACACTTGGAGTTTTCATCCCTTCTTCCTTTGCTTAACTCAATTTCTTTGGACTAATCAGTCAATGATAAAGGATTTTGATCTCTTGATTCTTCTAGAAATTTTCCTATGGTACATACTCTCAAATTTTGATTAATGCTCCTAACTTTTATATCTTGGAACCCCAGCCAAAGTGCCTATTAAGGTATAGGTATTTGCTTGGATGATTGCTCATGTTAAGCTAAATACTTGTGGCTTGATGCAAGAGAGAACGCCTAATACTCATATTTCGACTCTTTGGCATACATTCTATAAGGAATGTTGTGCAAGTATCGATCAATTGTTCCTTCATTGTCCCATTGTTATTGTCTTATGGCACAAGTATCAATATATCTTGGAATTTCCATTTCTTCTTCTTTTCCTTGACTCGGTTTCTTCAAACTAGTCAATTAAAGATAAAAGATTTGCTCTCTTGATTCTTTCGAAATTTTCTCCTATGGTATGTATTTTAAATGTTTGAATGATGTTCCTAAATTTTTTATCTTTAAACCTCACTTCGTAACTCAGAAGGCTAGAGGTCCTATTAAGGTATAGGAGCTTACTTGGATAACAACTCACAGTAAGTTGAATAATTGCTACTTGCTGCAAAAGAGAAGACCTAATATTTATCAAGAACTACATAATTTTTGAAGAAAACGAGGAGGATAGGAGTTGTTAGTGATAAAGAGAAGTTTTTGGCATCTCTATGTGCTGTGGTATCTAATGAGTTTTGAGTGTCTAGTGACACTCCTTTATCGTTCAACACAATTGGGAAGTCGGTTGTAATTGATAGTCTCTTTCCTTTCCTTATATTTTTTTTTCTCTTTTCGGCAAACTCTTATGCACTAAATATATAAATCTTCATCTTCTTGTGAAATGAAAGTTTTTTCTTTGCTATCAAAAAAAAAGGAGACATGCTCCAAAAAAGGAACATATTAGAAAAATTGTCTGCTATCTTCCAATAAGAGTCCTCTTGAATCTTTATATTGAAATTCGAAAGAAAAAATAGGCAATTTGTATGGACTTTGTCGTGGTTGTCAACATATGGCACATATGAGAAGATAGGGAGTTGGGGAGGGTACAGTTGTAGTGTCTTTGGGTGTAGTTAAGAAACACTAAGATCATGGTCTCAATTTAGATGTGGACTCTCTTTCAAAAATGTTTTCAAAAATTGGGGAAATGGTACCAGAAGAATTTGAATCTTTCTTTTGAAGTTCTAAAGGGAAAAAAAGGCATTTTGTATGGACTTTGTGTGTTTGTGAACACATGGCACATAAAGAAACACAAAGATTCATGGTCTCAATTTGGATGTGGACTATCTCTCAGAAATGTTTTCAAAGACTAGGGAAATGTTATCAAAAGAAGTGTGTTATCTCCAATATAAGCCCTTTTGAATCTTTATTAGGAGGTTCTAAAGAAAAATAGACAATTTGTATGAACCTTGTTGCGTTTTGAACATATGGCACAAATGAGGAGATAAGGAAGATGGAGAGGGTACAATCTTAGTGCCTTCGGGGGTAGTTAAGAAACACTATGATCCAACATCTCAATTTGGATGTGGAATGTGACTCTCTTTCAAAAATGTTTTCAAAGTTTGGGGGAATGCTATCATGTTCCGTGCTCATCAATCTACTACTTATAGACATGGATACCAGCCTCTAGCAAATCACTTAAGAATTATAGTGGCAGTCATGCTTTAGGAGTTCCACAATAAATTAAAACCACAAAGGAATAGATATCAAGAAAGGAATATAATATTTGTCTTTCAAGCATTGCATAGAAGTTGGAAGGACAAAAGGAGATATTCTAATTGAGATAGCACAACACTACAGAAAAGATAGCTCCATAGTGAAGTCAAAAGAGAAAGAGTGCCATCTATAAAGCATGGATACTTCATTAAGGTAAATATCTGGATATTTTGCCAACCAATACAAATAATGCATATGCCCTAGATATGAAAGTGCATATACAGATCAATATGTATCCAAGGTTGTCAAAACGTGCATCGAAACATGTATTGTTTTTCAAAAATAATGTATTTATCGCAACGTATCATGTATTATAATATATGCTCAATTTAAAAAATTGTGTACACACCACCCCTATAAATATGCAGTGTTTGAAGTAATATAAATAGTATTTCAACTCACTTATCATTTTGTGTGATGTATGTGTCTAATAGAAATCAAAAGAGAGACAATTGTTTGTCTTCACAACAGGATCAAAAATATAGTTATGTTTTTATCTGTTCTTATTTGTTTAAATAAGAAGAAAAAAAATAAGATGTTGGAGAAACAAAAGATGATCGAGAGCTACTTTTCTCTGACATCAAACCAAAAAAGAAAAAATAACGTATAGGAAAACGTTATTTCCTTGTTTAAGGTAAAAAAAAACCTTGTGACAATGATTTCATTTTGATATGACGCGAATCGTTTTTCGTTGTATCGAAACATATTATAAGATACGTATTGTTTGGGTACTGTATCTAAACGTATCGTAAGATACATATCGCATATCATAAAATACTCACAACTATGTATGTATAACATTTAATGTCAACCTTTGTCTTTTCCTCTTGAATTCACATATAATAGAAACAATACATAAAGGAAAATCCATACAAGTTTGAAGAAACATGGGTATTTCTTAAGTATTATCTAATTTCACGTCAAAAGAATATAAAATAAGGTAATTACACCATCTCTCTTGGCAACAAGAATTTTTAAGCAAATCAAATAATTAAATCTTGGTTCTAGTTTCTTTAGTTAGTAATGTTCACTTTATGAATATACGATAATGAGATGATCAATATGTTCTTGAAAGTAAAAATTACTAATTTTTCTATATTATGGTGAGTGAACTTCTTCGGAATTACAATCATCGAGATGTTGGAAAATGATAAAAATATAAAATACATCTTATAGACATTTTTGGTGTATCCATATCATATTATTTTAGGTTTTGTCATTTCGTACCGTATCCCATATCTATATTCATGCTTCCTACAATGTTACTAATGTTTTACCCTGCTGGCATTTTTTGTGGAGGTTTTGTGACTCAAGACGACTTCTATGAGATGCATTGTGGCTTCACATTAGAAACTGGTCTAGGCAGACAGCCCTATAATTTTGCTGACTCCTAAAAGTCCATTGGACAAAAATAACATGTTTCAATTGCCATTGACTCAAATAAAGTATGTAAATCTTTAAAACTACAATCAGCTAGAACATACAATTCTGTAAGCTGCTTTTGATAGAAACAGCCACCATTCCTAAATGTTACAATTTGCTCAGTTCTTAAATGTTAGGAATTTTTGTTGTGAACGAAAAACAACACACTTGAGATGTATGGTAGAAAAAAAAAAGTACATACCTCAACGGAAAGACGCTGCTAAATCCATCAAATGCAGATGCCAAACTGTTCTCGTCATAGAATTGCGACTCGGCTTCAGCATCACTCAACTCAGAATAGTTCTCATTTCCAGATGTAGTGTCAGCAAAGGAGCTGGAATATTCTGTGGAATCTGGATTCTCTGTTGCAGCTACCCTGATGTCACTGGTCCTTTTAAATTCAATAACATCAACTGGCAGATCCTCCACTCCCTCTGGAGCCTCCGTTTGTCCATCCAACAGATCTTCCATTTGAAAGATGGAGTACTCAGAATTAATATGCACCTCAAACCCTTCCTGTCAGAATTTGCCAATGTACTCCTATTCTCCTTACCAACAACAATTTTTGAGCTGATAGTTACCACGCATCCAGAGCAACCCCCACTAACAGTCAGGCAGAAGCCATGGACACAAAATTTCCCAAATTCAGCTCACTCTCTTGAGACATCACACTTGAAACAACTCCTCCACAATTAACCTGAATCTATATCCACCCAGCTCATATTTGTGAATCAATGCAATTAGTCAATATCATTTAGTCAAAAAATAACATCCAAGTTTATTCAACATTAGAAGAGTCTGTGAGTACCTGTGCTGCTCGGCATGACAAGTGCAAGGTAGGGGGTTACAACTTGTAAGGGATTGGTCTGGAGATATATGAACCTACACATAGGATGAGCTGAAAAATGCAATAATTGCATCTGGAAGCTTTATTCAAACACTAATTTTTTTGGCAATTTGAGGAAAAAATACATAATGAATATCTTATGGCAGTAAAAACTTCTTTAAGAACCACAAAGTTGTAGGATCTCCTATTCTTCAAATATCCGTTAGCTTATCAATGTAACTCCTTTAAGGGGATAAAAACAGTCCAAGAAGTATGCACCTATGCAATGATAAAATCAAAAAAATAGAATCTTGCTTAGTCAATTTGTCAAGTTCAAATAACGAATAATGAGGAAGCTGGGCAAAAAACCTCAACTATCACTGTTATTGCAGCAAAAGTGTAAGATGATGCATGATCAAATCAATTTCCTCCAATAGCTAAAGTTCCATTTAGATATCTCATATCTACAACTATATAGATAGAATTCTATTTCAATATCTGCAATTATTCGCAACCATGCAAGTCTAAACTTCTGTGGCACTCGATATGCATGCAAATTATAGGCATGAAACAAGGTTTTTAAAATCGGAATCCTACCTTGGATCAATGGAGAGGCTAAAAAACCAAAAATTAAACACAGTAAACAAGAATATCTACAAAATGAGACAGAAATCTACGTAATAATCCAAAATTCTTAAAAACAAAAATTAAACACAGTAAACAAGAATATATACAAGCCAGCAGACTAGCATTACGATGCATTAGATACCCCGTACAGAAACAATAAATATTACAAGATCAAAACCATAAATACGATGACAAGGATTCTATTTTTCTTTTCTTTTTTTATTTTTTTCTTTTTTTGTTTTTTGCAGTCCTCCATCACACACACCCCAGAGTGATGACAAAGCAAACACAGAAAATTCACAAGTATGCATGTCAACCAGTACACACTCTGATACTACGCAACTTACGCTAAAATAAATAAAGATCAAGACTAGAACAAATACACAATCACAAAAAAAAAGGTACAAATTTCTACCAAAATTAAGACAGAGAACAAGAACCAGAATTGAGTATTGTTACAGTGAGCTGAACAAAGAACAGCTTAAAATTTTAAGCCATCTAGAGAAGAAGCCCAGTTCAAGATGAAAAAAAAAATCCCGGAATGCATGCACATAGTGAGAGAGAGAGAGAGAGAGAGAGAGTACCAGTGAGTGGAATGGGAGGAGGCTCGGCGGCTACAGCAAACAGGGTTGTGTGTGTATGTGAGTGACGAAGTTAACGTTATAACCTAAATTATGCAACCTTTTTTTCCTTACGTACGCTTCCCGCTTCCAACTGCGGTACTAGGAGAGCTGTCAATTTCCAATTCTATCCTTCCTAACATGTTTCCGCCTGTACTTGGGTCATAAATACTTGACAGGTCCAGATGGTCTGAGTTCAGTTAATCGGTTAAACCTAAATCATCAAAAGGTTAAAAGATAGAATATACTTAGCTCATAGTCTCAATTCAAAATTCAAAATCAAAAGTTTAAAAGTTCGAGAAAGGTCAACACATGTGAAAAAACAATCAACGAAATAGCCATTAATCTAGGATATTGTTTATATCTAATTATAGTCATCCTCCCCGATAAACTAGTACATTGACTTTCACGTTACCGTCTCAACTAAGGCTTCGTGCCTATAAATTATAAACCCCACATACATAGGAGCAGAAGACACACACCTCATCTTGAGCATACTCTTACTCTCTTTCTCCTTCTACCTTGCACTCTCTCATTAAATAGAGTTCTTCTGCCACCGTTGCCACCTTCAGTGGTTAGGTCCTCAGACCTAACTAGCCAATATTTGTCTCTTATTATTGATTGTTTCATTAATTGCTTCATAACTCACACTCGATTGACTGATTGTGCATAAAACCACTTTTGTGCATCATCAATATTCATACCCTAGTGTTCAAAAGTCCAAAAAAAATAGAGCATAAATCTTGACATCACTACAATTACTGATAATTATAGTCATGCAAGTATAATTTCTGAAATGACACAATACACTGTTGCACTTTAAGTTTGTATTTTACAAAAGACATCTCCATTATTCAACATTGCCTACATTCAAAATACATATTCTACCCTTATAAAACAAAACAAAAACCTAAAAAATCAAC
>CM042184.1:21074365-21122741 GCA_023539305.1 Ilex asprella
GCAAGAAAACTTAGACAGGTTAATTCCAGTGGAGCACCTAGCGGAACCATCCGTGTGCATTGAGGATGAAGAAGTGCATTCTATGCAAGCCCCACCAAGCTGGATGGACCCCATCATAAGGTATCTACATAATGGAACTTTGCTAGAAGATCCCAAAGAAGCTGCAAAGTTAAGAACCAGGTCAGCCAGATTTTCTATTTCACAGGGGAACTTATATAAACAAGAATTTTCAACACCTCTACTCAAGTGCGTCAGAGATGAAGACGCCAGCTACATACTCAAAGAAGTCCATGAGGAAGTCTGCGGTAACTACATTGGAGCTAGGGCTTTAGTAGGGAAAACATTAAGGTAGGGGTACTACTGGTCCACTCTGCTCAAGGATTTCATAGATCTGGTCAAGAGATGTAAGACTTGCCAAGTACATGCCAATGTCTCCCATTGTCCACAAGAGTTCTTAACTTCGATGGTAAGCCCCTGACCTTTCTAGAAATGGGGTATGAATATCCTTGGACCCCTATCCACTGGGATTGGACAATGCAAATTCACCATTATTGGGGTAGACTACTTCACTAAATAGGCAGAAGTAGAGCCTCTAGCAATGATCACATAGCAGAAGGTTCAGAACTTCATATGGAAATCCCTAATTTGTAGATTTGGGATTCCCAGGGCAATCATCTCGGATAACGAAAATAATTCAAAAACCCTAAGTTCAAAAAATTATTTGCCGAGCTTGGGATTAAGAATTACTTTTCAACTCCAGCTCATTCTCAGTCAAATGGACAAGTAGAGGTCACTATCAGGACCATAAAGGCAGCCCTAAAGACCAAGCTTGACGCTCTGAAGGGAAGATGGGTGAAACACATCCTAGAGGTGCTGTGGACTTGTATAACAACTGCAAGGTCAGCAACTTAGGAAACTCCTTTCTCTTTGGCCTTCGGAACTGAAGCAGTGGCGCCTGTGAAAATTGGAATCCCATCCCCCAGGGCTGAATTCATAGGGTCTAAGCATAATGATAAATCATTTCTGGTAAATCTTGATCTCTTGGATAAAAAGAGAGACAGAGCTCTGCACCGCATCCAAACTTACCAGAAGAAGACAACAAGATATTACGACAGAAGGTTTAAGCATAAAGGCTTTAAAGCTGGAGACTTAGTGCTCAGGAAGCTTCTACTTGCAAGAAAGGACCCCACTAATGGGAAGGTGGGACCTAATTAGGAAGGCCCCTATATCATCTCAAAGGTGATTAGACCTGGAAATTATGAGTTGCAAATAGAGGAAGGGAAAATCTTTCCTCACTCTTGGAATGTATAGCATCTTAAAAGGTTTTTTCAGTAAGTTAATTTTATTATAAGAATGTTTTTAATGAAACAACAAGTTTTTGATTCATCCTTGAGCGATTACCTCAAAAATGAACCCCAGAGCTCGCAATGAACTCTTCAGTTCTTAAAATGAATGAGCCCCAGAGCTCACGATGAACTCTTCAGTTCATAAAATTAAGATGAGCTCCTCAGCTCATATTCAAATAACGAGCTACTCAGCTCATGAATATACGATGAATTTATAGCTCATGAAAGAAATGATAAGGCCCTTCAACCCATAGGTACCTAGCGAAACAAATGATGAACCCATCAATCCATGGCTCACAGACATACATAAGGAGCAAGCATTCAACAGAAAGGGTGAATAAACATCTCTATTTATTCAAATCGACAGGAGAACAAAGGGAAATAAAAGAAAAAAAAAATCCTAACTATCTCCAAGTTTTCTTTTCAGCTTGATGACCTCTTCCCTCAGGCGGACATTATCCCCCTTCAGCTTATCTCTTTCTTTCTCCACCTCGGAAAGTGTACGTAGAAGTCTACTCCCAACAGAGGAAAACATAATTGTTCCAAAGGGGGGATCAAAATAAGAAGAGGAGGTGCCAACGCCCTCGTCTTCATCTGAGTAGCTGGGAAAGGAAATAGAAGAATATGGGGTCCACACAAATTCCGAGGCAGCTATGGTAGCACTAAATAAAAAAAGGTTCACAGATGTCACTAACTCAAAGAAGGACATAGATTAGGATTTGATTACTTGCTTAATCCTCAACATCTCCACTAGGTCTAGGTCGTCCATACCTAAACCACAAGAACTAAGTAAAAACAAGCAACCACAACGTTAAGCGAGGAAACTTCCCAATACACCTACCTTTACGGGGTAAACCCTTCTAGGAACGAAGAACCCTGTTCTCCAAACAGCGCCCCTCAATGGATCTCCAAGAACCCCTAGAGGCGAAAAAGAAGCGTTGATCCCACTCTTCAGAAGGGGAGGGAATATCAAAGACCAGAGGCTGTATGCGAAAGTGCCTGCACCGAAAGCAACTAAAGCAGGGAACTTCATCCTTTTCAAGGTCATGAAAATAAAGAAACTCAGCAATTGTGGGAAACTCATTGACATGCAAGTGCCAGAAAAGGAAGAAGCTAATCATGACAACCCGTCTTTTGGGAGACAAATGAGAGGGACACAAACCATGATAAGCAAGGATCCCCCCAATGGATGGATGAATAGGGAGACGAAGGTCCATCTCCAAGGTGCCTTCGAAGAAGCAAGCTTCCCCTCGAGGAAGAAAGTTGTAGGGCTCGTCGGAAGTCGGGACTCGTAAAGATAAGTCCGTTGGAAGACGAAACCGCCTTCGGATCTATTCCAATCCTAGAGAGGTGATCGTAGAAGGAGCTAAATAATGGGACTTCCATCCAAATTCAATCCTAGTAGGAAGATTGTTGCTGGAACAGAGAAGGATATGGGGTAGACATTAGAGATGCAAAAAAAGAAAAGACAAGAAGAAAGAAACCCAAGAAAAGCAAGGACCGAGAAATCTCTAAGATTCAAGAAGAAAGAAGGAGAATCTTGGAAAGTATGGGTAGTTCAAGGAAACCCTCAGTTTTAAGGAACCAGAAACCTAGTGGAAAGTAAAATCGGCAACCTCTCAAGTTTCCAAATTAAGACGACAATCACAGTTTGGAAGGGAAATAGGCAAGAGTATTAAAGAAAAAACACTGTCATTGAATACCTCTAGGAATAATCAACTCAGTCTAAGCAAAGCTCAGCCTTCCTTTGCTCATAAGTGGGCTCTTTCAGGTTATACCTCTTGTGCTCCTCAATGTTCTTAGATTTCTTTGGGTCAAGGTCAGCTTGTATGGTTGCATGGACCTTTTGGTATGTCTCCTCAAGGCTGTCCTCATGTCTCTTCACAATGAGGAATGTCAAGTCTACCATCCTATGCTCCCTGAAACACACCAAAAAAAGGGATCACCAGGGTCACTCCAGGCTCACATCCAAGAGAGCTTGGAAAAGCCTCCTGCCTACAGCGAGAAGCTCTAAAAAAAATTCTCATAAAGTTAACATCTCCTTAGCTCTGAAGATCTACAGAAGCTCTTGACAGGTCCACAACAAGAAAAACCAAGTCCTCCCTGCGTGCGAATGAAACAATTTTACATATGCTAAGTGAAGCCTCCACATTAGCCTTTTAGCTTCTCCAGAGTCATCAACTTTGCCTTAAGGAGAACTGGAGTACTCCTCAAAGTAAGGAGGGCGAGGGGAATATAAAGCAAGATTGAAGCCTTAAGCACAACACAACGATAACAGTAACTCAGGTGAAAACAAGCAGATTGTATTGAAGAGTTAGAAAAAGAGAGGTACTTCGATCATTCAAAAAAACTATGGAACATATGTTTCAAAACAAAAATTAAGAAGTCTAAAGCAAGAAAACCCTAAGCCTATTTTAGGTATCTGCGGGAGTGGGAAGAAGAGAGCTTGGTAGCTCAGTAACTACTTCTTCTGGTAGGTCAGCGGGGGAAGACTCTGGTAGGTTGGTAGCAGAAGTTTCCATGATAGAGGCACATGGTAGTTCTATAGGTGAAGTCTTTGGAAGACCGAGAACAAGCAAGGGAGTAGGGACCTCAGATTCATCAAGGGTTCTTTCCACCAGGTCAGCAAAGAATGGAAGAACAACAAGGGTGACAGAGCTTGAAGTAAGGAGCCCAACAGTCACAGGATAAGAGACATATGAAGGAGCAGGAACATTATGAGCTAAGACCTTAGTATGAGGGATAAGGGCCTCAGAATCCTTAGGAGTTGCCCCAGAAATAGAAGAGGCCAATATATTATCCTCACCTTCTACATCAGACATCTCTGGCTCTTTATCAGTAGGGATTGTAAAATAAAAATCCAACTCAGGATAAGTCTCCTTGGCCTTATTCTTGAAAGCAATCCACCCTTTGGCCCACCTGTTGACAACATCATCCTTCAGGATAGCCTCGCCCTTCTTTTTTACGGCAGCTCTTAGCCCTTCAAGCTCATTATAGATGGTACCATTTGCCTCGGACAGAGAGACATACTCATTCCCCAGGCTCTTGAGGGAGCTCTAGGCATTAAAAGCCTCCTGGCCGGCTTTGACCTAAGTGTCAGTTTTAAGTTTCAGCTCCTCCTTGCCCACTTGTAGCTCATCCTTGGCTTTCTTTTCTTCTTCCTCATCCCTATCTTTGGCAGCCTCCTTGAAGGAAGAGGCCTGCCTCTTTATTTTCTCTTAAAGATCTTGCACTCGAGCTCAGAGGTCATCACTGTCAAAGGAAAATTCAGTAACCTTAATCTCGTATGCCTTCAGAGCTTTAACAGAATTCTTCGAAGATTGGGCCCTACTCATCAAGCTCTTCACATGGATAGCCAACTGGGGATGTAAAGGAAAATGAGTGATAGTTAGCACAAAATTACGACATAAGGCTAAACAATAACATAAAAATACAAGGACTTATAGCAGCTGCTCCTGATGAGTCGGTTTTATACCTACGAATTATGTACTTTTGGCTTGATGAAATTGCAAGTTTTCGATTACTTTATATTCATTTTTATTTATTTTGTGTGTTTTGATGTTACTTGGTAGGAATCATCATTTGAAAGGAAACAAGGTCGATTTGGAGGCTTAAAGGTGAAGAAACCAAAAAAAAAAAAAAATACGATTTGGAAGGGTTAGCCCACTGGTTTCCCAAAGTTTTGACATAGTACCTATGTATTTCCCATTTTTTACCATGATTCACTTCGAATCTGAAAAGGTTCAAAACATGAAAGTTGTAGACATGATGTCTTCTGTATTGTGTCAAAATTTCAGCTCAATCGGATGGCTAGATCAAAAGTTATGAAAATTCTACAAAAATTGGTTTGAAGTAGAAACAATACAGGTACTCGCCCCAGTACTGTTACAGCGCCCCTACGCCCCAGCACTGTTCCGCGCTTGTGTTGGTTTTGGATGCGAATTATGACTTGTTTTTGACCCGAAATTGGACTCTAATGTCTCCTATATGCTAAGGTTTGAGAGGGATATAAAGATTCTGACTTTTGGGGGCTAAAAACACCTAAAAAAACCAAGGAATTGGAAGAATATTGAAAATAAGAATCGAAGTAACAGACACGACGAAGATCGGGCTTGCGGCTAGAGAGAGATTGATGATTCCAACCAAGTTTTCATTCTTTTCTCTTACTGTTACTTCTTGATTTTTTGGGATGTTGTTTAATTTGATAATGATATTTTCAATTACATTATGAACTAATTTTCTTATTAAGATTGCAACGGAGCCTAATGTTTAGTTAGATAGTTCTACTATCGATTCTAGTTTTATTGATCATATATGAGTTGTTTGTCATATTTTGTGGTTAATATATAATTGTTTGGCCGTCAATTAATTTGATAACCTAGATGAAATTGGGAGATGAATTCTAGGTTTAGATCAGAATATGATGACATGCGTCTAGTTAATTTGTCTTCGGATTGAATAGCTGAGTTTGTGTATAGGATAGGAATATACCTATATGCCGTGTGTCACTTTTATGAGAGTTTGAACTTAATGAATCTATTCCAACTTATTTTACATAGGAATATAGTAATTTAATTGGGAGAGATATGTTTATCTAATTATCGGAAAAAGTTTGATAAATAATTTTGAAGTCTCAGTTAACAACTTATTTTGATCAATTAACTGGAAAGAGAGTGGAGAGATTTATACGAAACATTGGGGGAAGTTGTAATCTTAACTTCTTTTATCTGGTAAATTCAACCATTGATTATTAAGTTTAGATTTAGTTTTAAATTAGTGAATTCATCTTTAATTCCAATTGTTCAAATAAAATTGAATTGATACAAAGTTAGTACTTGAAATTTATTAGTAATAATTCTCTGTGGGAACGATACTCTACTTAACATTTTATTACTTGTTGGTAATGTTTACTTGCACGTAAATTGTCAGTACAAAATTCAGGCAACAAGTTTTTGGCGACGTTGTCGGAGAATTATTCTAGTAATTATTTCAATATTAATTTCAATCTATTTGATCTTAGTTTAAACTTATTTAATTTTTTGTTTTATTTGTTTTCACAAGCACACTTGAATTTTGTATGCAAACTTATGAAAACTGTGTCAAGAGCTACTGCTGTACAAAGACGAAATTGAAAGAAGGCTCCAAAACTTATGAAAACTGTGTCAAGAAGCAAATTATCAAGAAACCTTGGCCGAAGATGGACCAAAATCGCTAAGGGATTATGCTATGCCACTTGTTACGGAAATACAATCGAGCATTCAAAGGCCCGCAATTCAAGCAAACAATTTTGAGATCAAGCTGGGTACCATTCAAATGATTCAGAGTTCAGTGCAATTTGGGGGTTTGCCTAACGATGACCCAAACAATCATTTAATGAGTTTTTTGGAGATATGCGACAGATTCAGATACAATGGAGTGTCTGAAGATGCGATTAAACTTTGACTTTTTCCTTTCTCACTTCGTGATAAGGCAAAGAGTTGGTTATATGCATTGCCATCGAGTTCTATTACCACATGGACAGATTTAGCTCAAAATTTTTTAGCTAAATTCTTTCCATTAGCTAAAACTGTAAGGATGAGGAACAACTTCACTTCATTTCACAACATGATTCTGAGACTCTATATGAAGCTTGGGAGCGATTCAATGATTTACTCTGAAAATACCCTTACCATGGTATTCCTGAGTGGTTGCAAGTTCAAACGTTCTACAACGGGTTGTTTAGTGCTACTTGGACAAGTATTGATGCAGCTGCAGGTGGGGCATTAATGGGAAAATTTTTTGATGAAGCTTATAAGTTGTTGGAGACGATGGCTACTAATAATTATCAGTGGCCCTCCACAAGGATCAATCAACAAAAGGTGGTAGGGGATTTATGAAGTTAATGCAGTTATTGCATTGGCTGCACAAGTTGCTACACTGTGAAAGAAGATTGATGTTATAAGGGTGCAACCTATTCAGAGTGTGGCAGTTTTTTGTGACTTATATGCTAGGAACCATCCGAATGATCATTGTGCAATTAATCCAGAGTCGGTACAATATATTGGAAAGCATAACAGGCAGCAATATAGCAATAATTCTAACAATTATAACCCAGGTTGGAGGAATCATCCAGGCTATTCATGTAATAATAATCAAGCCCAAACTTCTGCTCTAACACAATCATACCCACCATGCTTTCAGAATCAAGGTCCACCACAGCAGGAAAAGAAGTCGAATTTGGAGGAGCTGTTATCCAGGTATATATCACGGAATGAGACAAGGATGAATAGTATAGAAGTATCAATCAGAAACCCAAAAAACCAAATGGGTCAGCTTGCTCATGCCATTGACAACGGACCTCAAGAAACTCTACCTAGTGATATAGAGATCAATCCTAAGAGGGAAGGTAAGGAGCATTGCAATGCTATTACATTAAGAAGTGGAAAAGAGTTACCTGAGGTTGTTGGTGGAACTCCAAAACAAACACATGGGGATGATACTGAGGGTAAAAAAATAAAAGTTAGCAAGAATGTGGAATGTGAGAAGAAAGAAAGTGATCCTGTTCTAATTTCTAAGGGAGGAAATCTGAGATCTATTGTGCCTCATGTGTAATTTTCACAACGTTTGTAGAAACAGAAGTGGGATAAGGAGTTTTCTAAATTCATGGAAGTGTTTAAGAAGCTCCAAATAAATATCACTTTCACAGAGGCAGTAGAGAATATGCCTAACTAAGTGAAATTTTTGAAGAAAATTTTGTCAAAGAAGAGAAAACTAGGTGATTTTGAGACAGCGACACTTACAGAGGAGTGCAGTGTTATTCTTCAAAAGAAGCTACCACCAAAGCTCAAAGATCTGGGTAGCTTTACAATTCCATGTACAATAGGCAACTAATTTTTTGGGAAAGCACTGAGTGATTTGGGAGCTAGTATTAACTTGATGCCACTCTCAATTTATCGACAACTAGGGTTGAAAGAAGCAAAGCTAACTAATGTCACATTATAGCTTGCGGATATATCACTCACTTATCCAAGGGGCATAGTTGAGGACGTTCTAGTTAAAGTGGATAAGTTCATTTTTTCAGCTGATTTCATGGTCTTAGATTGTGAGAAAGATAGAGAAATATCTGTTATTCTTTGGCGACCATTCTTAGCAATGGGGAGAATGCTTATTGATTTACAAAAAAGTGAACTAACTATGTGAGTCCAAGATCAAGAGGTTACATTCAATGTATTTTCAGCTATGAAATTTTCAAAGGAATCAAAAGAATGTTTTCGGGTTGATTTGGTGGAAGATGTAGTGAATGGGGTATTCGTAGGAAGTTGTGTTTCAGATCCTCTTGAAAACACCAAGCTATATAAAAAGGAGGTGTTCCTGCATGGAGCTATTGAAGTCAAGGAATCCAATTCAAAAAGAACTTTCAAGGTGAATGGGCAGAGACTGAAGCAATATTGGGGCAACGACATTGATCATGAGAAGACCTCAATTACCCATGTCGACTCGGGATGAAACAAGAAGTATTCAGGCTGAAGACTATAAAACAAGCGCTAATTGGGAGGCAACCTAAATTTTAGTTTCTAAGTTTTATTTCATTTTATTTTAATTTAGTTTTTATAAGAAATAATGTAGTTAGTTAGTTAGTGCATTTTAATTAGAATGTTAATTGCTTGCAGGTCCAAAGGATTGAACATAAAGTTGGAGCACACACAAAGCCTCACGAGGAGACAAGAACAACCCACCTATGTTTCCCGAATACACTCCCTACTCAACGGACGATGAGGACACTAACAATGATGCGAACTAGCAAAGTCTCTGGGAAGTCCTCTGTCTTAATTTTTTCTACTTTATACATTGAGGACAATGTTTAGTTTAAGTTTGGGGGTGTATGCTTGTTTGCATTTGCATTATTAGGTATGCATTTAGATTGCTTGTTTATTTACGACTTGAGCAATGGGTTGATTGAATTTGATCATGGTCAATGATGAATGGGATAAATTGTCAATTTAAGGGAAATTGATGAACATTTTGAGTCTGTAATTTGACATACTAGTTGGTTTTAACTGTTTGTGATATTTTCATTCATGAGCACATATCCATCCGTTTGGTTAGTCATTATTTAAAAAATTTATTTGGTTAAATGCTTGTGGGAGATATCATTGAAACTTTAGAAAACTTATTTAAGCATCATTCAAAGTGAATTGAGGTATTCGTATAAGTTTGGGGGAAATATTAGTTATGATAGGGTAGTTGACTTAATCCGAAATATGTACACCCAAGTGCAGGCGGTCAAGCTGTAGTAATAGTCCGGTTTGAGTCCGGAGTCGAATCCACAGGGAATATGTTTTGGTGGTTTCAAAGTAAGCTGTGATGAAGACCGATTGATTGTAACCTTTTTGAGTTTTGTGAGAAGTGGATGGTTTCTTGAACAGAATATTAAATTCTTTTCAAGAGATTTTTTTTCTAGACAAAATATAAGATTTCAATATAATTAAAGTCACTCTTTAGTTCGAGGTTCAGGATATGTAATGAATTATCCAGTGTATTACACTCGTGCTTTATAACTCAACTAACTCCTGTGTCAACAATGAGATAATTGGAAGATAAGGATAGACTGGGTTAAAGCTCCATCCTTTTTATGAAGTGCAATGGTGGTGGAGATTGAGGAGTTTACCTTTAAAGTTCTATCTCGAAAAGTTTGTCTCACACAACAGATCTTTCTAGAAGGAGTCATCCATTTACCATAGAAAAGATCCCTTGGTTATACAAAATACTAGCCGGGGTTCTTTGCTTTGAATCAATGAATCTTTCTAGAAGGAGTCATCCATTTACCATAAAAATACCCATTGATTGCACAAAGAACTAGCTAGGGTACTTGCCTTAAACCAACGGATCTTTCTATGTAGGAGTTATCCGGATCATAGAAATATCCTTTGGTTGTGCAAGTTACCCTAACTTATCCAGTCTCCCGCTAAGCAAGTAAATAAAACATTGAAGTGTGAAAGGAATGCACAAGTATAATATTCGGATAGTCATTACATATCTATCACCTCTCCCGAAAGAATAAATGAGGACTACTCACTCTTCATGGCTTGGGTAATGCAAGAAAAGTGAATGGTACTCATCTCTCCAAGTAGAGAAACTCCGAAGTTGATCTTCAACAACGAATGAGTGAATCACGTTCCACCCTTCTTGGCTTCGGGAAAGCTCTGGAAAAGTGGAAGAGTTTCACTCTTCTAAGAAGAAGATGCTTAAGCAATGGAAGTTAAAGAAAGTAAAAGAAAGCTAGATCTTCAACAAAGAATGAGTGAATCACATTCCACCCTTCTTGGCTTTGGTAAAGCTCTAGAAAAGTGGAAGAGTTTCACTCCTCTAAGAAGAAGATAAGCTCAAATAATAAAGGTGCAAGAATTAATTGAAAGCAAGAAAGTAAGAGCATTAATGTAAGGGCAAGAACATAAAGTACATAAATTTAACAACAAAAGTAGGGAATTTATCTTCCCAACTCAATAGAAATAAAGACAAGTAGGGAATTAACTTCCCAACTATAGTAAAGACTTGCAGTAATTGAAAGGAGCATAAATGTAAAAGACTTGAATTAAAGAACTAGAAAATAAACACTTGAATTAAAATGAAACACTAAAATACATATAAAGACTAGGTATTCTTCAAGAGGAGAGCTCTTGATCTCTCTCCCCAAGTGTGTCTTCAAAGCTCCCAAAGAGGGAGTATTTATAGGCAAGGAAGAGCAAGGGAGTGGGTGAAAGAGCAGTGCTGGACGCCTAAGTCAAGGTGAGAATCAGGGGCTCAGTCAAAGAATCAGACGATCTGCAGTCTGTCTGTGGGATCCGTTCGAACGGTACCTTCCGTTCGAACGTGAAGGCTGTTTTTGCTTGTATATCTGTGTTGATTTCCAGGCTTCACGTGGGTTGCAGTCTTCTGTCAGGCCATTCACCCACTCTCTGCAGCACTCAGGGTCCACAAATAACCCCAATGCAGTCGATCATTGCACCCATGTGCGTGAGGGTCCTTCTTCTGGCAATAGAGGTCTTCACACGCTATGTATTTCAGTCAACCAGATCGTGTCAGTGCTCCCAGTGGCGTTCGAATGTGGGTCAACGTTCGAACGTGATGTTGTGTTCGAACGTAGCATGGTGTTCGAATGTTAGGCTTTAATCTCCAGGGTCTGTCTGCAACACGCCTTTGCCTCATATGCCTGGTTCAGGGGAAACGTTCGAACGTTGATCACCGTTCGAACGGTCTTGTTGTCCTCAAGCTTTTTCTTTGTTGATCAAATGCTGCAGTTACACTTAAATGTTATATTTGTTATCCTTGACCCTTTTTCTCACTTTAGCTCCTGAAACATCATCATTTGAACTCCATCAAAGTATAATTAGTCCAGAAAAAGCACAATAAAATGTCATAATTGAGTGCCAATCAGTAGTGTATAAAAAAAATGAGAATTTTAAAAATTAGTTTAATTTGATCCTTCAAGAGTAAGAAAAAAAATGGACAAGAAAGGGGCATGTGGTGAATAGAGATGGATCGTAAAACGCACTCACTCATAAACACATGTCGAGAACGAGATGGAGCGAAAAATGCACTCGTTCAAGAAAAAGCGAGATGGAGCGTAAAACGCACTCGCTCAATAGGAGGTGAGATAGAGCATAAAATGCACTCACCAACGAATGAAAAAGAGCAAAAAATTAGAGAAAAAAAAATTTCTTTGTTACCTTCTAGCTATATGTTTGCCTTAATTAGCAGAGGTTGATGTGAAACTTAAGTTCATTGAGTTGATATTGAGTGTCTCCTATGAAACATTTGATTGCGTAAATGTATTTGAGTGATGATTAGCTTGATAGTTAGGATATATACATGTATGTTTAAATGGTCATGATTGGAGGTAAAACTAAAGAGTATGTTGAATTGATAGACTTTGCACTCTTTTGAAGTTCCCCGTGAATTATTACTTGCAATAACTTTTGAAATCATTATTCAAATTCATGTTGATCCATTGTTTGAGTAGTTGGTGGTTAGAATTAGTTTTTAGGATTTTTTTTCATAGTATTTTGCTTGACTACAAGCAAATATTTAAGTTTGGGGGTATTTGATGTGTCGGTTTTATACCTATGAATTGTGTACTTTCGGCTTGATGAAATTGAAAGTTTTCGATTAGTTTATGTTCATTTTTATTTGTTTTGTGTGTTTTGATGTTACTTGACAGGAATCATCATTTGGAAGGAAACAAGGTTGATTTGAAGGCTTAAAGGTGAATAAACCAAGAAAAATCCAATTTGGAAGGGTTAGCCCACTGGTTTCCTAAAGTTTTGACACAATTTCTCTGTATTTCCCATTTTTGACCATGATCCACTTCGAATATGAAAAAGTTCAAAACATGAAAGTTGTAGATATGAATGTCTTCTGTATTGTGTCAAAATTTTAGCTTAATCGGATAGCTGGATCAAAAGTTATGATAATTTTAAAAAAATTGATCCGAAGCAGAAACAGTACCGGTACTCACCCAAGCGTTGTTCCAGTGCTGTTTCAGCGCCCCTGCGCCCACATACTGTCATGTAGCGCCGTTTCAGCGCCCCCACGCTTGTGTTGGTTTTGGACGCAAATTATGACTTATTTTTGACCCGAAATTGGACTCTAATGTCTCCTATATGCTAGGGTTTGAGGGGGATATAAAGATTCTGACTTTTGGGGGCTGAAAACACCTAGAAAAACCAAGGAATTGGAAGAAAATTGAAAAGAAGAATCGAAGGAACCGACACGACGAAGATCGGGCTTGAAGGCTAGAGAGAGATTGAAGATTGCAACCAAGTTTTCATTCTTTTCTCTTACTTTTACTTCTTGGTTTTTTGGGATGTTGTTTAATTTGATAATAATGTTTTTCAATTACATTATGAACTAGTTTACTTACTAAGATTGCAACGAAACCTAATGTTTAGTTAGATTGATCTACTATTGATTCTAGTTTTGTTGATCAAATATGAGTTGTTTGTCATATTTTGTGTTTAATATATAATTGTTTGACCATCAATTAATTTGATAACCTAGATGAAATTGGGAGATGAATTCTAGGTTTAGATCGGAATATGATGACATGCGTCTAGTTAATTCTTCTTCGGATTGAGTAGCTGAGTTTGTGTATAGGATAGGAATATACATATATATCGTGTGTAACTTTTATGAGAGTTTGAACTTAATGAATCTATTCCAACTTATTTTGCATAGAAATATAGTAATTTAATTGGGAGAGATATGTTTATCTTACTATTGGAAGAGGTTTGATAAATAATTTTGAAGTTTCAGTTATTAACTTATTTTGATCAATTAACTGGAAAGAGAGTGGATCGATTTATATGAACCATTGTGGGAAGTTATAATCTTAACTTCTTTTATCCGGTAAATTCAACCCTTGATTATTAAGTTTAGATTTAGTTTTAAATTAATAATTCATCTTTAATTCCAATTGTTTAAATAAAATTGAATTAATACAAAGTTAGTACTTGAAATTTATTAGTAATAATTCTCTGTGGGAACGATACTCTACTTATCACTTTATTACTTGCTGATCATGTATACTTACATGTAAATTGTCAATACAAAATTAAGACAATAGCTCCTTGGAGAACTGAGCTGATAGAGGCTTTAAGTGACATAGAGGAGGCCCTCCGTATGTTGGAGTCCGGAATCACAGAAATAATGGCACCAGCAGCAAGTTCAACGTTGTCGAAAAAAGAATTCTCATGCTTCTCAACTTTCATATGCTTCCCTTTCTTAAGATGGCAGCTCGTGTGAGGCAGCTCAAAAAGCTTCTCAGAAGATTTGGGAAAGATAAAAGCAGGCCAGACACAAGAGACCAAGTCCAAGGCTCTCTCGAGCTCAGAAGAAGAAGGAGAAGCTAGCCCTAACTCAAAAATCTTTTCAAAAGCAGGCGGGTCCACGTGAAGAGAAGAGGTCTCTACAGCTTGTGGAGCTCCCGATGGTGGAGTTTGTGCTTTTTTGGATGAGCCAGGGGGAGAAGGTACCCCTAACTTTTGTACCTTAGCTCTAGTAATAGGACTGCTGCTAGAACTGAACTAAGCCTTACGCTTGCCACCATTCCTCCCTTTCTTTAGCTGGTTAACCCTAGCTTGAAATTCCTCTGAGGTAGGCTCCATCGAGGAAGAACCTGGAAGACTTAAAGTGAGCTGGGAAGGAGGAAGAGGAGAGCTAAAAATAAGGGAACTAATAAAGAAAGTATTACCTTCTACTTCCTCAGCTCTAACAATAGAGAGGGGGATTGGGGCTTCTATTGTTACCTCTGGAAGGTTAAATCCTTGCTTTACAAGAACCCAAGGCTTGATGAGCTCAGAGTATTTTTTTGGATCACACTCCCCCAATTTTAGACTCCCGCTTATCCTCAACACAGAGATCAGGTTGAACTCCTGGGGAGCTATACAAGCAGAGCGAAGTCAGTAGAGCAATTCACTAAATTCGATCCTAGTAAGCTCACGCAAAGACTCACCTAGGTTGTCAGGGGCAGACCAGACTCTAGGGATTGGAAGAGTATTTGTCTTGTTTGCAGGGTTGTACTCCCACTGTGAGCCCCAAACATAGAAGAAAAGTTTTTTCCAGTTCTTGTGGGAACTCAGGAGGTCAGAGATGATTAAATTCGTTTGGACACCAGTATTGGACCCAGGGGAAAAACCAAAGCGAGCACTGAGAACCTTCATAAGAGAAGTAGTGACTTCACTAAGGCTAGCGAGTTCTGCATTTCTAAAAGCCACCCTAATGCCCGCAGCAGAGACTCCCACATCACTTACCTTGCCTTTACCTTTGCTAGGATTTGAAGGCACAGGAGAAGACGTCGAATGAGGTTCCTCAGTATTTACCTCGGCATCGACAAAATTGACACCTGGGAAGTATTTAATTTCTTCACCTACGTCTCCTAAGACGGTATCATTATCAGTAGACCTATTCCCTATGAGAGAAACTGAGGAGAGGGTAGCTCCAGAAGAGGCAGACATGATTAAACAAGAGAAAGGAAGATTGAAAGAGCGGTAGAAAGGAGGAAATCCAGTTAAGCAATCCCTAATAACCCTAGGGTCAGCATAGTAGCTTCCAACACCGAGGATTCGCATGATGGAGCACCAGTCCATGAAAAAGGGAAGAGGAGACAAGCAATAGTCTCAATTCCAGAAATAAAAGAACCGAAAATCCCAAAAGTGCAATAACCACCTTGAACTCAAGGGATCCAGAGTGAAGAAATGTATAAAGGGAAAGAAGCGTACCTAGTCAACGACGAAGAGCGAGTCAAAGCCCCAAATCGAAAAGATGGAGATCAAGCTTCAGATCAGGATTGGAGAAATTGCTCCTTTGTAAAACCCTAAGAGCACCGATGAATTGGAGGAGATGGAAATGCAAGGAAGGAGAAAGGGGAAAGCTCAGAAAAAGAATTCAAAGAGTGAAACAAGTTGTTTTCCATAGGTTCAAATGCATTTAAAGCTAACAGTACATAGTGGAAAATGTGCGCGAGAATCAAGAAGAGCATAATTCCTAAAAACCGTCAAAAGAAGCCCTTTGGGTGCGTAAACTGAGGTCATAGTGTGACCCAAATCAGTTCCATCACAACTCAGCCCCTGTCCAAGCTAGCTTGGA
The DNA here is from genome assembly GCA_023539305.1 of Ilex asprella. NCBI lineage: Eukaryota > Viridiplantae > Streptophyta > Magnoliopsida > Aquifoliales > Aquifoliaceae > Ilex > Ilex asprella. The sequence continues at coordinate 21,090,334 of CM042184.1, forward strand.
CTAAGGGCTGGGGGCAACTGATAGTACCCAGAATTAGTTTAAACTAAGTATAAGTCCAGAAGCCGAGGTTAGCTCCGCGGATCAAATAAGGCTAGCAGAGCTAGAGGACTAGAGCTCCCCTTAGGCGATACAATAGCAAGAATAATAATGAAATAGTTGGATGATAGCAGGACTAGAGGCAAGACACAAAACTCTCAATCGACCAAAATCCTCTCCTAAAATCAAGGAGGATTCCAAGCATAAAAAGCAAGGATCTCGGCAGAGATCCCAACAAACAAGGGATATCTTTATAAATACTGTATAACACCCTCATTAAGGAGAGATACGACCCTAATTACAGAGACATTTCCATGTAAATCATTCAAGCAATCAGTAAAATAGAGAGGAGCAAGAGCCTCCATTTAAAAAGTGGACTAGCCGAGCTCCTGAGCCGGTGAACCATTACACTTTCTCTATACACCTATCCCTAATCCCCGAAATACTTTGTCACAATTCTCACAAGCCTTGAAGCTCATATCTAAACTACCCAGCATAATTCATACCTCCTGCTTATCCACGATAATTTACACCATCAGAGTCAAATAGACTCAATCCTAGATAAGCGTGGAGTTTTGAAAGCTCCAAACTTTTATACTTTGTCATCACTGTTAAAAAATGCTTCATTCATTTATTGAAAATGAGTAACTGTAATAAACAGTTTTATTTAAACCAAGAACATGGGAATGGAGGTTTTTGAAGGTTACTGATAGCATTTCTTTAGGTGCTTAACATTCCATGAATATGGCAACTTGGTTCCTTCTAGGATTTCCAAACGATAAGTCCCTGGTCTCAGTATCTTTACAACTCAGTAAGGTCTTTCCCATGTTGCCTCTAGTTTGTCTTCTCCTATATTTTAGATTGCTTGGATGAATTTTTTGAATTTCAGGTTATTAACCATAAACTGCCTTGACTTTACCTGAGCATTGTAGTATCTGGAGTCTTTATTTTGATATGCCGCCATCCTTATTTGGGACTCTTCTCCTTTTTTTTTTTAGCCAATCGAGGTTATTTGCGAGCAGCCGGACATTAACACTAATATCCACCTTTTTGGTTTGATGGGTTGCCATCCCTATCTCTGCTGGTATAATTTTGTTTTGTCTCGAGGCTAACTAGAACTGTGTTTGCCCATAGGATACTTGAAAGTTGCTCCACCCAAATACCCTTTGACTGTAAGTTCAATTAGTTACCCCCGCTTGCCCATTTTCTTGTGGGTGATTAGGGGAAGAGTAATGATTGTGAATCCCAATCTTAGAGCAGAGTTCACTAAAATTGTCGTTGTCGAATTGCTTGCCATTATCACTTATTATGACATCTGGCATGCCAAATATGCAAATAATTAAATTCCACACAAAATTCTGGATCTTCTGCTCCGTTATTGTTGCCAGTGGTTCTGCTTTTGCCCACTTGGTGAAGTAGTCCACTACAACCATTACAAACTTCTTCCGGCCCTTCTCTATTGGAAGTGGTTCCACAATATTGTTTCCCTATTGAGTAAAGTTGCGGATATGGCCTTAGTGGCGAATATAGTCTTAATGGTGGATATTGCCTTGAAGGCAAATATGTAACCTTAGTAGCGGATTTATTTGTGTAATTATACATCTTGGCTTTTAAGGTGGTTTTGTCATCATCCAATTATGATGATATTGACATTTGATGTTTACTTCTGCTATTCTCTGCTATATGAATGTGTAGATTCACTAAGGGTGTTGTGCTCACCCACACCCTTTACAGTTTGTATTTTTAGATAATAAGAAAGAAAGGATGTCCACTGCTAGGTCTAGATGGATGAGGGGAGAATTTTGGGTTTTGGTCTTGCTTGTGTCATGTTGAGTAATTCTGAGACATGCATACATTTAGAGTTTTAAACGCCCAAAGTTTTGTACTAGTGTTGATAGTCTATATAATGTTATGTGTGTATGTATAATTTTATTTTTGTTTTGTTTACAACAGGTTGGTGCTTGTACGTTGAGTTATTATTATATCCATGCATAGGGTTAGATTGATGGAGGAGTGGGGTCTGCTCTACCGGGTTAGGAAAAATATCTACATTTGAGTCAAGGTGTGAGGAAATTATGCAAAATTGTGTACTCAACACCCTCCTACTTCATCTTTCCTATTCCCTAGCAAACACAACAAAAATAAAATCTTATATTACACCTTAAATTTCCAAGCACAATTAGACATAAAAAAAATACAATATATCAAAATATCTATACTTAAATTTTAATCACAAACCACTTTTGTAGGCAATTATGATTGCATTTAACATATGAAATAAGTTGTTAAACCCCCATGATAATCCTAGTGGATGAGTTTTATCTTGTGAAAGTTTCCAGCGAAGATACCTATAAACTTCATTTTCTCTATTCAAAACATATTATTATTCCCTAATTAAAATGAAATTAAGGATATATTACATCCACTCAAATTAATTCGCACACAACTATGTGATAGACTTAAATGCTATGTAAGACTATTCACTTCATATTAACATCACAAACTCGTGTGTGTGTGAGATGATTATTAAATTCAAGAAATTTACCAAACACCATCCACATCTCTATTAGCTATCCAATATTAGTTTTGATGCAAATCTCACCAAGGTTACACTCTCAGAATAGAAAAAATTTGATTATAATAATTGTTTCACTTATAAGTTATATGTGAGGAGTAAAATTACATTATCAAAGGCAAAATATAATTCACATATATTGTTGAAATGAAGGTCGTCAATCGAGTGAAACAATCTTGGTATAATCTCATGAAAGAATGTTAGAGCAATGAAAATAATATAGTTTGTGTGACACTTCTAAAACCGGGGGTTCTTTGTCAACTCATTGATCACCCATCAACTTGTGGAAGTTGCCATGAATGTCGCATAACCCGAAACCACAACATAACATCCTCTTCACCGGGATCATAAATAACACAACGTTTGGGCAGAGTCTCCCTTGTATCGGGTTCTCCTAAACGCATAACTTGTGTACATTTCAATCACTTGACCCTTCCAAGGTCCAATATACATCAATTTGTTCTCAATATTAATCCATTTACTTCCTTTGAACAAAAAGACCCAAGATCTGAAGGCTTGACAAAATTATTTTAAATTTCTGAAAATTAGAAGGGACCTATTGATAGGTATTCAGTGTTCTACCGGTAGAAAAACTCTCTAGATTTTTTGTACTGGTAGATAATCAACCTTCTACCAATAGACGAGCTCTCTGGAAATGTTCTACTGGTAGATAATTAACATTCTACTAGTAGAAGAGCTCTCTAGAATTTTTTTAACGATAGGTAATCAATGTTCTACCGGTAGAAGAGCCCAATTTATCCCCAATTCAATCGTTTTTCAACTCCAACTCTTCTAATCTCATACAACATCCACCTAAACTCATATAACCTCAAATTTTACACAAAATATAGTTCATATGCGTCCGTTTTACAATTCTTATACAATATTACATATTCAAAAACTAATTACACACTTGTTTTACTTACATGTAATTTAAAGCCACAATTCGATTTTCTTCATCAATGAGGCCCCAAGTTAGAGTCATTCACTGGCGCTTGCCTTGCACTTGAAATGCTATCCCCACAAAGGGTGAGCCACACTTAATAGGGTATCTTCTAATGAGGCTACTCCCCAATCGACAAATCTAGATGCATATGAAATGCTCACACACAATTCAAAAATCAACAAATAATCCATTTAAGAATATGAAATTCCTAATGGAATTCTCTATGCCATGCCATCTCATGAGATGAGATTCACACATGCAATATAACCCAAGCCTTCACTAGATCCCATAACACATGCAATGCCATGCGTATGAATCCGGCCATTCCAAGCCTCCACCATTGATGTTATACATCCAATGACCATTATAAATTTCGGGTCTTTCTTGGGGTGGGTATTTATGGACTTCCACCAACGGGCACCCAACTGACACGACATTTATGGATTTCTACCAACGGCTCCGCCTACGCTGACACACTTTATGGACTCGATACCAATAAAGTGCGTATCAAAATCACTGAGTCTTGCACCCGATGGACAATCTAGCCCTTATGGCTAACCTCGACCCTACTTTCAATGCAAACCCGTATGACTTATTCGAACCTTGGTCCAACTTTTCCAAGCCCACACATCATCCACCAAGAATGATGTTTGATCAAAACCATTCACACACACCCACCCACACTCATGTCATATCCCCACGAATGTGATGCTCGCCATGGATATGCAATGTAATGTACCATTGCATTTTGTATCATTGCAACCAAGTTTTCAATTGCAATTACAAAATCATATTCAACATATTATGAGCACAATGTGAATAATTTCCAATACCTCAATGTAGCTTATACCATGAAGCATAAAATTACATTCTAGATTCTCAACATGCATGTTATAACATTTTCAATGAAACAACCATGCTAAATCAACCTAGGTATTTTATCAAACACCTTTAATGCACATAATCATAGCCAATAAACACATTTATCATGAAGGGAGTGTCACTCTCCCTCGGGATGATACAAGATATAAGAAACAACGGAATGTGAATGGTGAAAAATAGATGAACAAAATATGTGTGCAATGAAATGTAGAATGTGCACAAAAGTACTCCCCAATCGCAAGGAGTCTTTCATTGTCGGTGTTTTACTTGGAAAGTATTCCAAGGTCGTCTCCTCAGGGAAGGAAAGGGAGTTTTGTGAAAGTGATTTTGCAAAAGTGAAAAGAAAGTATAAAATCTTGTATTTGAGTTTTGTGTTTGGTTTGTAAATGAAAATGCAAGAAAACAAGTGTTGGCTAATCCAAAGGATTCATTCTAATGGGAATACCAAATCAACTCAAAGCCTTCCTCCGATTGAGCATGAATGAACGATTGATTCGGGGGAAGCTAGGGACGAGATTGGTGAGTATCTAAGCATAACCCGTGACTAGGCCTACGGGATATCAAAGGCTCACCAACTTATCCACTCTCAACCCCGTCAAACCGAACCATTTGACTCAAAAAGGAGAAATGAAGAAGAGTTGAAATGGAATCCCCAAGAGGAGGTCTTCCCTTGGATTAACCAACTTAAATCCTAACTACTCATATTAAAAGCAAGACATTCATAATGTAAAGAGACAAGGATGAAATGGAGATTAAAACTTAACTAAATGCAAGAAATCTTAACCTAAGAAGAGAAATCAACAATACCCATTTTAAACTAAAAAATGAAGAACTTGAAAGCATAAATGGTGAAATCTAAGTTACACAACTAAACTTGAAATAGACTTGAAGTAAATGACATTAAGGTAATAAAATGAAGATTACAAGAGTATGAAAGCTTACTACAACAATAGCAAGTGAAATGGGAGAAGAAAATGCAAAAACGAAATTTACTATTCATCATCTTCAACCTTGGAACTCTCTCTCTATATCTACTCCTAAGCTGAGGTAGCCACCACTGGAAAATACTGAATAATGTTGTATATATGGAGTGTGTGTCCTCAATTTTCGTCCATGGGGGTCCCCTAGCTGTGAGAGAAGACCTCCCATCAATGGCAGGTGATTTTTGAATGGGTTACACAGGCTAGGAGGAGCTTAGCCTGCAGCCCACATGTCAGCCCTCTTCTTTCCCATCCTTCATAAAAGCCAAGCCTCAAAAGTCTTCCCAATGTGTAAGGGATGCCTGCTCTTGTGTAAGGAAATGTTGGGGGAAAGTTGGAGAAGTGTAGGTGGGACCCCCAAGCCTCAAAGTTGAGTTATAGGTTATTTTTCGGCCAGAAGGTTCATGGTACCGGTACTGTTTTTCTGCACTTGACCACCTTCGGTAGAAATGGAATAAATCTTGATTTAACTGTTGGATTGAGCTGAAATTTTGACACAATACAGAAGACATCAAGATCTACAACTTTCATGTTATAAATTTTTCCAGATTCTGAGTAGATCATGGTCAAAATGGAGGACAACTGAGGCTGTGCTTCCCAGTGATGTGGCAGCTGGTGCCTTTGTTCCAAAACACCAATACCTCCTTGATTTCTTCACTTTTAAGCCTCCAATTCTTCATGTACTGTGTCCATGCCATTACCACACATCCAACATAGTTGCAAGGTCCTAAAATCCAACATTTAAGCTATCAAAACATGCAACATTGAGAATTCAATATTATTCATAAACTAGGCTAACACTAAGTAATTAAATGCAAAAGTTGAGTTATAATGAATGTAATGAGGCCATGAAATGTGCAATATTATGTGCTCATCTGGCACCACTAGCTGCATGATCGCACTCTACTAGGTATAACAACAACCGTTCCCCTAGGGATGGTGTCATCAACAAAGGTGAAGCAGCCAAATAGGACTTAAGGTTATTGAAGGCCTATTCACAATCCCGGTCCCATATCTACTCGCCTTTCAGTTTAATGGACTAAAAATGGTCAAAATTTATTAGAGGCTTGGGATATAAACCTACCCAATGTTGTCGCCATCCTTTAACCTTTGCACTTCTTTAATTATTTTCAACGGTTACAATTGAGTCAAGGCCTTAACTTGATCTAGATTTACCTCAATTCCACGATGAGTGAATAAGATTCCTAAAAAAAATTAGAACTGACCCCAAATGCACATTTAGAAGCATTCAGCTCCTTCCATATCTACAAAGGACATCAAAATTTCTCCTCAGATTGACAATGTGATCGTTGGCTTTTCTACTCTTAACCACCATATCATCCATGTAGACTTCTATAGTGTCGCCCAACATTTCTGAAAACATCTTTGTTACCAATATTTGGTACGTTGCCCCTGCATGTTTTAGTTCGAACAACATGACTCTGTAGTAGTAAATTCCCTTTAGGGATATGGACAATGTTTTTTCCTAATCTTGCTCAACAAGAGGGATATGGTGGTATCCTCTGTATGCACCAAGGAAACTCATTCGTTCACAACCAGAGGTTAAATTGACTAATTTATTGATCTTAGGTAAAGGAAAGTTTTCCTTTGGGCATGGTTTGTTCAGGTCGATAAAATTCATGCACACCCTCAATTTTCCTATTTTTTTTCTTTACCACCATTGTATTTGACAACCAGGTCGGCACCGTAACCTATTTTTTGCTACCTTTTCCTTTTCTACTTCTCTATGTTGTGGTGCTGACCTTCTCTGCTTTTGCTTCACCAGTTTGAAACTTAGGTTGACACTTAGGTGATGACACACAATTTTGGGAGGTACCCCTGATATTCCATACATCATCCTGGTGAACACATCAACGTATTCCTTAAGAAGAGATAAACTAATCTTGTGTACTCCTCAGCCACTAATGAAGAACCTAGCAAGAAATACCTTTTAGCGTTCCTATCTAAAGGCACTTTAGTTAGGTCTTCTATGGTGCGCTTGGTCGACTTGGTGTGCTAATCTTCAATGGTCGACCATTCAAAATTTGATTGCTATTTTTTGGTTTCTTGAATCATGACCTTGTATGGTACCTCGGTCCATCCCTTGCCCTTAACCGAGGCTAGAAGATAGGTTCGTAAACTTACCTAGTCCCCTCGAATGTTGATTATCCCATCATTTGTCAGGAATCTTAGTAGGGACCACTTTCATCTTGTGTAACTAGGTATACCCCATAATGGCATTATATGCTGACTCTACATCCATTACAAGGAACTCTGTCACGGCACTAACGGGTCCTATGTAGATAGGTAGGTTGATTTTCCCTTTTGGGAAACCGTTTTCCTCTTAACCCCACTAGAGGGTTATTTGTTGCCTTGAGGTCCGCCTCTTTAAGGCCTATATTATGAAAAAGACCTAGGTACGTGATTTTGGAGGAGCTCCCTTGGTCAATTAGTAGATTCATAAGATACAAAATTTGTTATTCGTATGGTAAGAACGAGTGCTTGCTTATACGGGTGGTGTACCCCTATCAAGTCTTGTTTGAAGAAACTAATCCTCCCGGCTGCTTCATCCATTTTTAACTTCTTGCTCCCAGCTTCATGACTCACCCTTAATTGAAAAAATTATCTGGCCCGTGCGGCCAATTTAATGTATGCCCTTGTTGAGTTATTTGTGGCCATGTGCAGATTTGTGTTCACGTATACCACATCGATAATCCTAGATGGATCGGCTGATCATGGGGAATGCCAGCAGCACCTTCGTTGTTATTCTTGCTTCTATCCCCCTCTACAAATTACGAGATGTGCCTAGCTTGGACCAATTCTTCTAAGTGTTACTTCAAAGAATGTCAGTTCTCCGTTATGTGCCCCACATCTCGGTGGTACGAGCATCTAAAGATTGGGTTTCTTTTGACTGGATCATCTCCTAAATTGTTTGGCCATTTAAAGTAGGGTTTTTCCATGATCTGGGAAAGAATTTTGTAGATTGGTTCCTTGAATATCATATTGAATACCATGTACAGGGACTTGTAAGGGAACCCCTCTTTTTCCTTCCCCATTGCTCCATCTCGGGCTTACACTCTCAACTTCTCTTTACCGAACTACTTTTTCTACCCATGTCTTTGTCGAGGTCGTCATCAACCTTGGCGTACTTTTTAACCTTGGCCATGATATCCTCCATGTCTATTGTCAGTCTTCTTGTAAGTGATTGATACAACGGATTCTTCTTTGGTAATCGTGTTTTGAAGGATGCCACTATAATTTCAAGTTTGCATACCTCCACTTTATTCATCGTTTCCTAATACCGATGAGCATACTCTTGTAACATTTTGCCACTTCTTTTCTTCAATGTCAGCAATGCCCCAACATCCTTGGGTTACCGACTACTAGAGATAAACCAAGCTGTGAATTGCTTGGCAAGCTAGCCCCAGCTATTACTGAGTCCCTAGCAAGTCGGTCGAACCATTTAATGGCAATTCCTCGAGGCTACTAGGGAATATGGTGTATAACAGAGGCTTATTCTTCCTATAAACGTTCCTTAGCTACATGTAATGAAGAATATAAGTTGTTGGATCCGTTTTTCCATCGTACAGCTTGAAGTTTGGGATGACGAACCATTTGGTAAAGGGAAAAACCTCTGCTCGGGCCTCTTCAACTGTTTGTTGAGCTTTTCGGGGATGAAGCATTTCCACTCATCTTCCTAGTTTTAAATTCGGTGAGACTTTCTTTGATTCTAGCGTTTGGTGAGTCTTCATCACCCCTTTGCCTCCGTTTGTCTAGTGTCATTGGTTGTCGTCTTCTAGAGCACTGAGCATTTTCATCAGCAACCTTTTTTTCTCTAGCCATCCTCAGCTCTTTCTTTAACTACTTGTTTTCCCACTTTAAAGCCTGCTCTCTTGTGTATAAATTCTTAACCATTGCATCGTGTGTATCTAATTGGTCCTATAAATATTAGACCAACTTTGTTAATGCAGGATTATCCCCCTCGGCACGGAGGGATTCATCCCGCAGAGTGTCATTGTGGTTCTCCTTATTATAAGGTTTGAAACTAGTCAAGGATATCATGTCATCATGCTATTCATTCTAGATTAGCAAATATCTACCTTGATGTCGTTGTTCGAAGGGAACGACACAAGGTAGTTTGGATCCTAGTCCTTTTGCTGCGCGGTAAAACTTATTGGTGATCCTATAGTGCTCTTTAACATTGCCATTGCTTTTTGGTTCAAAAAATTCCCACAAATGGTGCCAAATTTTAAGCGGTGAAAATGGATTCACCTTTTATGTAAGCTAATGAGTGATTCTTATATCCAGCCTTCTACTTCCTGTAAAATGAACAAAATACCTAGGACTGAAGTGCTTCAGTCGAAGACACTCCGATGTTTAAATCAGTAAATGTATGAAAAGAGTTTGTGTGCAAGGAAGGTTGTGTGTACCTTTTACTGTGCATACTTGACCCTTTATATAGTGTCTTTCTGCACGTTAGGGTTTCCTTGATTGATGATGCAAAGTGGCACACCTCCTATTAATTTGGGATATTTGTTAGGGATTGCTATAATCTCTATAGACACTATTTATGTTACAAGCTCTTCCCGAGCGGACGATTTTGCTTATTTGTTATATATAAATCCCTTGTTTGTAGGCATTTCCACAGTTTGAGGTTGCTCCTAATGGAGCTCAGTCTTATCAAAACTGAGCTCTTGCTTCTTTTACCTAGCTCTAGATATCTCGACGCATCATCATGAACTAATTTTTCACTACTTGGTTTGGCTATTATTTTACTGTTCCCCCACGTGATCTGTCTCGTCATTCTCAGTGAGTATATTAACTATTCCTTACACATTGCACAATTTTTTCGCTCCTTCACTAATCGTGAAAGTCTTCATTTCCTATCATTATAGGGTTGTTGTATAGTCGAAAGTCATGGTTACCTTGGCCAATCACATTATCAGAATCATATCAAAGACTGGGTGTTTACTCAAGCACAAAGGTCATAGGTATCTGTTACTTAAAACCGACTTGGCTTGCGATAAGTTATTCATTCTTTTGCATAGAAAATCTGTATGCTTGGTCGGTTTATTACCCAATAATGGGTTATTATATCGCCAAAAATATGTTCCTTATAACCAAAGACAGTCCTTCATCATTGTTTGGACCTACTGTTGAGTAAATAATTTTGCATTATTTTATATCTCAAACCAATCACTTTAGCTTTGCTTATTAATTATATGTTTCATTTTAGTTGAGTTTATGTTTTATGAGAAAATCGGGTGTTTACAAGTAATCTTGTGTAAGAATGATGCTTTTACACTCATTTGGATGCTTTTGGGAGCTTCAGACGTAAGCTAGACAAGTTGGACTTTGAACTAAGAGCATCACAGCAAAAAGGCAATAAAAGCCTAGTTGTATCGATAGGACTTGTACTAGTTCACCAGGCAGTAGATAGAGCTTCTACCAGTTATAATGTACATGTTAATCGCTAAAAATAAACTACTACCGATTCAACACTATTCTTCTACCTGTTCATCTGAAATCGAAAAAAATGGAGAGCTTTTCTACCTGTTCTACTTGTTTCCTATTGGTTTATTGTGAACAGAGGGCCTTCCTATTGGGTCATTCTTCTTTTTTTACCAGTACAAGAGTGTCAAACACAACGAGGAGTCCTATTTGGAAAGTTTAATGGACCAATCTTCAAGGATATTTTTCTCAAGATGTTTTTTAAAGGGAAAGATACATAAAAGGGAAGGAGATGATCTTCAATATTTTTGGGAGGATTGGTTGTATCTCTCTCTCTCTCTCTTTCATTTCTCTTAATTTGATTTTGGGAGGATCACAATATTCCTTCTTGAACATTTGCTTCTAGGGTAATAGAGAGAAGTCTTCAGAGTTTTTCGTCTTCAACAAAAGTACACAGAGCATCATTTTTAATTTTGTCTTCTTATAAGCTAATAAACAAAGTAGTTTTTGATTTCTAGCTCTTTGTAATAAATTTAGTTCTTTGTTAAATACAAAGTAGTTAAATTGTTTTTTCTTTCACTATCAATTTTTTTTTTCAATTGATATGTCTTTTATACTCGCTTTTAATTCAAAACACACTATGTGTGAGTAGTTTAGCTTTGGCATAATCAGAGGAAGGGTTCTCATCCGTAAGTGTGTGATTTTGAATCTAAGAGGGTATTAATGTTTCATGTTGTTTTGTTGATTTAAAATAATTATTTTTTAAACAACTGGGCTATTTGTAAACATTCTTGATTAACAGTTGACAATTAAATTTGGCATGAGTAATTCTTGGAGTCCCTACAACCAACGTGAAACCTATTCTTTCATAAATTAGTTTTATCATCAAATCACATATTTTCTAAATTCTGATTTTTATTGATTTTATGGATTAGTTTTCATCTTTTGTTTTTTTTTTCTTCTATAGTTTAATTATAAAGTATTTTTTATTTCTTGTTTTTGTATAACTCTTTCATTCTTGTTTAAATACTAAGTCTTGGATTAATTCTATTTTCAATATAATTTTAATTACTTTTTAATATTTCTATTCTACATGCACCATGTTTGGGTATTTTAATTAAGCCCAATCGAAGGAGGTATTCTCATCCATGAGTGGGTGATTTTGACCCCAAAATAGGTATTAATGTTTAGTATTATTTTGTTTTTGAACACATGGTTGATTTGTAAACATCGTAGCTAAACTGTAGAAAATTGAATTTGACACAGGTAATTCCTGGAGTCCATATAATCAACATGATACCAATTCTTTCATAAATTAGTTTTGTCATCAAAGTACAAATTTTCTAAATTCTGAATTTTATTGAATATTCTCCGTCCAAATGAGTTTGATTAAACTCTTCTATGAGTTATAAATTAGGTCAAAATTCCAATTCATGGTGGGATAAAATCTGAAGATTATCCAGTTTATTTTAATATTGTTTCTTAGTTTTTACGAATCTTCATCATCTTTAAAAATCAAAAGATTTTTATTTTTTGTTTGAATCATATCACCTTTTCAAATTTGTCCTTGTCTCCCTGTTGAGACGACCTCGATATTTTTTGAGTTACAATACAATAGAATTTCCTACTGTAAAAACCCGGGTAAATTTAAACTGTTAAGAATAAAGGGCAAAACGGTAAATTATTAAAATGGTTCGGGTTGTAAATCTGAAATTTTTTAGAACTCGTATGATGAAATGGACCTCACCGTTGGAATCGTCTCGCGAAATCTAGTGACCATGTCAATTTTTATCGAATTCTGAGATAGTCGGATTTTTCGCGTTTTACGAGGTGATCGGGCCCAGGGAGACCCAAATACGAAAATTTTGGGAATATTATGAGATTTTAAAATAAATGAGGATAAGATAAATTAAAAATATTTTGAACTTGAACTGGAGCAAAATTTAATCGTTACGAGATGAAAACGGACCCGGAATTAAAATGGACATATGGCGCATTATGGGCCAAGAGTTCTAAAATTATAAATAGGGAAAAATTAGATTTTTCCCCATTTGGTTCAGCCATTCCAGCCAATAGAGAAAAGAGGGAAGCTCTAACTTCTCTCTACGATCGACGGAGCTAGAGAGCTCGGATCCGTGCGAGCCAAGAGGGAAAGTCGACCTCCTCGACGAGGGCTACACGTACACACCAAAAAGGAGGGCTTTCACCGAAGGTGAAAAATTGAAATTTCCTTGGGAGAGCTTGGGTTGGAGTTGGGTTTGTCCCTTGGAGCTTCTACGGACATTCCTCACGCTACAAGAGGTAGGGGATTCTCCTATTTGGGTGGTATTCACAACCTAGAATGTTAAATGAAATGGGTAGGTTGATAGATGTCTATATCACTTATCTATTGAAAGGAAATGAAATAAAATGGGTAGGAAAATGAGAATGGAAATAGATTACGGTAAATTCCAAACTTGGAATTAAGAAAATGTGGTAATTTATTTTGAGAAAATTCCGTGAGAATTTGTGTTATATGGACATGTAGTGTGTTCAAATCTTACCTTGGTGAAGTGGGTATTGAAAATAAGTAAAATATATTCTATCTTAAATTGGGTATATAGAAATTACTTATAGTAATTTCTCAAAATTATGTGAAATATGGGCATGTTATGTGTTTACATAATGTCGTGATTATGAAGTGTGTTATTTGCTTAATAAGAGATAACATGCTTGGATATGAATATGGATAATGTTGATAAATACATGCTTGTTTATTGGCATTGAGAATTATGAAAATTATATACTTTGGATATAATTGTCATGGATTGTGTGAATTAGGTTCGAAATGGTTCATGTTGCATACATTGCATATTGAACATTGTAGTAGAGTTGCAATGGGGCATTACATTGCATGTGCATGGCGACATCGCACCAAATGGGTGGTTATGCATGGAAGTAGTCAACACCACATGGGTGGATGACGAGTGGACTCGATCAAGCTAAGTTGATAACTTGGCCGAGTCGCATGGTTTTGCATGGTGTTATGGGTCGGGCTTAGCAAGAAGGGCTAGAAGATCCCTCGGGTGTAAGGCCCAGTGATTGGATATGCACTGCCGTTAGTATTAGTCCATAAAGTGTGTCGGTGTACGCGGGACCGTTGGTGAAAGTCCATAAATCCCGTGTCGGTTGGGTACCGTTGGTGTAAGCCCATAAACACTCACCCCATACAAGACCCCGGATGGAAAATGTCATTTGATGTATAACATAGATGACGAGATTATACACATGGGAAGTTGCATGTGTAGGAGAGCCGAGAAGGGCTCGGGTTCATGGATGACAAGCAATTGCACGATTGCGAATTTCATGTGTCGAAGGGCCGGGAAGGGCCTGAGTTTGGTTATAGGGAGTGAGTCGCATCTCATTCCATAACATTGCATGGCAAATTTCCAACATTGATGTCATATATGTGATTGGAATATGTGAATGGTGAATTGGTTGCATATGAACATTTCATGTGTATTTGGGTTGGGGAGTTGCCTAATTTAGGAAGTTCTTTATTGAGCGTAGCTCACCCTTTTATGGGGAAAACATTTCAGGTGCGGGGCTCATGCCGGAGGATGGCTCTCACTTTGAGTCCCAAGGGTGAAGAAGCCAAAATGTAGCTCTTTTTGACAAAAGTTGTAAAAGTGAAATGAATATTTACTTTTGGTATGTAATTAAATGAGAATGCATTCAAATGATGTAATAGAATTTTAAAACCTATGTGGAATGCCCAAATACATGTTGTGTAAGTGTTGGGTTGGTTTTGGTAAGGTTTGGAATGAATTAGAAACGAAATGTGCAAGAAAAAGGTAAAAATCAGGGTAGACAGTACCGGTACTGCGTACCGGTACGGTTGCATACCAGTACACTTTGGTCCAGAGAGTTCGACATACCGGTACTGCGTAACGGTACGGTTGCGTACCAGTACGGCGTACCGGTACAACCAGAAGATTCTGAAATTTTAAATATTGGTTCTTATGCTTTTGGGCTTGGTTTTTCCTTGATTCTAAGGTTGCAATTGAACACTAAATGTACTATTTTGAGGCACACCACACCTCGGATGAATTAAATAACTAAAAGAACACGAGATTTAACCGTGGGTTAAAGTCCCGCTTAAGGGGATTTGTTTGGACTTAAGGTTTGGGATTGAGGTAAGAAATGTATATTCTGCGGGTTGACGGTGGGTCAATGGTTGATAAAGGACCCCCGGATTTTGGGGTGTCACACCTATGCTAGGGAAGCAATTTAATACAGAACCATTTTAGAGGACAAGCAGTTAAGCCTGGTAAACTCTAATTACTCCCTTAATTTCAAGGCGTGGATAGGGAAAACCCCTATCTCCACATCAAGGAAATTTTTAGGAAGTAGTTAGTACATTCCTCGTTCAAAATGTGCGAGAGGAAATTGCTAGGATGAAGTTGTGTCCTTTTTCCTTGAAGGATAAAGAAAAATCTTGGTTGAATTCCTTGAAATCTCGAACAATATCTTCATGGTCTGATATTCAAAAAGAATTTTTAAAGAATTTTTTTCCAGTACATAGAACTATGGTTTTAAAGAAAAAAATTCAAAATTTTTTTTTGAAAAAAATGAACAATTCTGTGATTGCTGTGAAAAGTTTAAGGCCCTTTTAAACTCTGTTTCACATCATGGATTTGATCCAATGCAATTGGTTAATTTTTTCTATGAAAGAATAACCCCCTCGCATCGCCAGGTCATAGACATGATGCATAATGGTGAATTTCTGAACAAGGATCTTGAAGAAGCTCTAGATTATTTTGATAACTTGGCAAAGAATGGCCAATCTTGTGACATTATAATCCTGCAGAGAGATTAAAGTCACCTACTATATCCTAATCCATTGGGGGTTGAAAATATATTTTGCGAGACCAAGATGAATTACTTGCCAAAATTGTGCAATTATCCCACAAAGTGGAAAGTTTGGAAGTGAAAAAAGTAAACAAGGTAGCTAGTGTGCCCAAAGGTTGATGAGCCATGCTCTATATGTGATATAATCGAGCATTCCACAAGGCAGTGCTTGACCATTCTAGCATTTAAGGAAGTGCTACATGAACAAGTCAATGTATTCAGTAAGGTAAGGAACCATTTTCTTTATACTCTAACACATAATCTAGTCTGGCGGACCCATCCTAACTATAGTTGAAAAAATGATAATATTGTTGCAACCTAATACATCCATGTCATATGCTCCCCTTGTCTAAGAAAATCCATATATGCTTGGTCAAGGTCTGTCTACTATTTCTCAACCTCCTACTCAAGGAGAACAAGGGTTTGCACAAAACCAGCGTCAACAAGGGTTTGGGTCAACCCAATGGACCACCTTATGAACCACTTTATAAAAGAAGTTTTAAGGACATTATGCATCAATTTATATAGAGTCAAAATTTCTAGCACAGCCCTAGGAAAACCCCAAGGGTCAACATAGTATTGACTCATTTGATGCCAGCAACTCAAGTCAATCACCACCCTTATAAATGGGAAAGGATTTGATAAAACAATTTGGTCAAAAGTCTCTAAAAATATAGAAAAAAAGACTCAAGGTGACTCTAAGGAGAGTGAGAAACTTAAGTTTTTTAAGGTTGCCAGTTTTGATAAGAATAAATGTCCTATTCCTCCACCCTACCCACAAAGATTAAGTACCTGCTAAGCTTACTAACACTGCTGAAATTCATGATGTGTTCCAAAAGGTAATGATCAACATTCTGTTGCTAGATGTCATACAACAAGTGTCTTTCTATGCAATGTTTTTGAAGGATCTCTACATTGTCAAAAGAATGATGAATGTGAAAAATAATAGATCAGGCAGGGTTCTATCCTATAGACCAACACTCCACCCAAGTTCAAGGATCCAGGTTATCCCATCATTTCAATAATCATTCGAGCTTACCGAGTGGAGCAAGCGTTGTCAAACTTAGGTGTAAATGTCAATATTCTACCTTATTCGGTATACCAATAATTAGGCTTAGGGGAGTTAAAGCCGACATCAATTACTCTCCAAATGGCAGATTGAAGTGTGAAGATGTTGAGAAAGATTACGGAGGATGTGTTGGTCCAAGTGGATAGATTTTACTTTCCTGTCAATTTCATTGTTCTTGATACTCAACCTGTTGCTAACCCTATTACTCAAATTCCAATTATTTTCACATTTAGAAACATGACACAGGAATTAATTTTTTTTCAACATCAGCAAGTAGCCTAGTGATGATGGAGAAATACATGAAGTCAATATGATTGACACCATCATAGATTAGTAAGTAGCACACTTATTTGATGATGATTTTGAGGAAATTACTTCGGTAGAAATGTCGGGTTTGAATTCTATTTGTGAAGTAGGCACTTGGTTGCCTAAATTTGAAGAGTTGCAACCAATTGAGAAGAAAATTGTTCCATCCTCTATTCATCCACCTACACTGGAGTTGAAGCCACTACCATCTACACTCAATTATGCATTCTTGGTAGTGGAGAGACCTTTCCGGTGGCGGTCAGTTCATCATTGAAACCATAGTAAGAGGAGAAATTGCTAAGTATCTTGAGAGCTCACAAGAGAGCTATTAAGTGGACCATATCCGAAAATATGGGGATCTTCCCCCTTATTTGCACACATTGAATATATCTATAGGATAATGCCAAGTCATCTCGACAACCACAAAGAAGACTGAATTTGATTATGAAGGATGTGGTTTGAGTTGAAGTCTTAAAGCTACTTGATGTGGGAATCATCTTCCCAATTGTTTAGGTGGGTCCCACACAAGTGGTACTAAAGAAGTTGGGGGTCACTGTGGTCGCCAATGAGAGCAATGAGCTGATTCCTACTCGGGTGATGACTGGATGGAGAGTTTGTATTGATTATCTGAAGCTCAATTCCTGCATCCGCAAGGATCACTTTCCACTTCCATTCATTGATCGAGTTTCGGAGAGGGTTGTAGGTGATTTTTTTATTACTTTCTAGATGGGTACTCAGGCTACAGTTAGATAGAGATTGCTTTGGAAGATCAAGAGAATATTGCCTCCACTTTCCCCTTAAGGACATTTGCCTATCATTGGATACCATTTTGGCTATTCAATTCCCCAGGTACGTTCCAAAGGTGCATGATGAAAATTTTTAGCGATATGGTATAGTAGATAGTGGAGGTATTTATGGATTAATTTTTGGTGTTTTAAGCAATAGGTTAGTTTATGAAAAGTCCTATCACCTACCAGTTCAAATGGAGCACCATAATTATTGTGTCATAAAGACCTTGAATTTCAATTTGGGTCTAGCTAGAAGCCATAGAAAGTTGGAACTAAATGAGCTTGAAGAGATACACAAAGATACGCATGAGAGTACCTGCATTTACAAAGGAATGGTTAAAGTCTTTCATGATCATGACATTTTGAGGAAGACATTTACGCAAGGATAGAAGGTACTCTTATACAATTCTCCACTTCACCTATTTCCTAGGAAACTACAATGCCATTGGACCAATCCTTTTGTGGTCCACACAATTTATCCTCATGAGGCTGTAGAGGTAGAAAACCCTAAGAATTTATAGACATTTAAGGTCAATGGACAGGTGCTTAGGCCATTCTTAGAGGGTTTTTCGGCAAAGGAGACTGTTGAGGAGCTCACTGATCCTATGTATCAGGATCCTCCTTCTAATTAATGTCTCTTGTTTCTTTTATTAGTTAATTAGTTTCTCTTATTTTTTGTTTCATTTAGTTTTTAATGTTACTTTTTTTTTTGGTAGTTAGTTTTTATAATTGGAGCTTCTCTCCAAGTGTTATCATTTCCTTATCTCTTTCATTTTCTTCTTGCATTACTGCTTTTGCATTGAGTATTATGATTTAAGTTGGAGGGTAAGGATTACACTACTATATTTCTTTTTAGGATTACATATAAAAAAACTATCTAGATTATATTATCCTCTTAATTGCACTATTTGAGTAGTACCATGCGGGGCATTTGACGAAGGCAGTGGTTAAGTTCACTTTGGTTCAATGGCTTCATGGAATAGAAGCAAAGGTGGAGATTTTTTAATTGGGGCTTGTATTTTAATTCCACTCCAATATGAATTCTATTTGGAGAAGGGTTCATTATGCACTTGTTAGATACATTAGTTTATTTCTTGGAGAAGTCTTTGTCTTTAACTCAATAGTTTAATGTTAATTAAGAGGAGTTGTAGTCCCACATGGACTCAAATGTAGCAAATCTTAAAAGAGTTTTATTCTTTTGTCCAGAGGCAACAGAAATTAATATATAGAAATTTGGTCTACTCCAATGGCTTTAGACTGACGACGACTAAGTTTGGTGTTTTGCTCTATTTTGATTTTGGGTCTTCTTTGGGAACACCAATTTTATTGGGAATAAGATTTTTGTCACTATTAATTTTGTAAGAATGATAGAGTAAATTCATTCTCTTATTGCTTGTTATCGAGAACGGTCTTGTAATCTCCAACGTTTGAATGGAGAAATCTTGCCGCTATGTTTTGTCAGTAGAAGTAGGCTTGCTTGTTGAGCCGAATCATGTGAATATTGTGTTTTTATTTTTTTTATTTCATTCCATTATAATTTTTTGTTGGGATGGCTATAGAAAAATTTGATGGTCAAAACTATTTTAGTTAGTGGCAGATCAAGATGAAGCTATTGCTTCGTCAGTAGGGTTTGGCAAAGGTCATTGATGGATCTCTATCCAAGGAGACAAATCAGACTAAAGTTGTTGATATTGAAGATAAAGCTCACAGTGCAATTCAATTTTCTCTTGCTGAAGAAGTTCTTTGTGAGGTCATCAATGAAGACAAAGCCAAAGGGCTATGAAAAAAGTTGGAGAGTTTGCATATAAAGAAGTCTCTTGCCAATCACTTGTATCTAAAGCAACGGTTGTATACACTCAAGATGAAGCAAGGTACACCAATTACTGAACATCTTGGTGAATTTAACAAAATTATTATGAACTTGAAAAATATTGATAGTAAAATTGTGGATGAAGATCAAGCCCTTATTGTGTTATGCTTATTGCCTACTTCAATTGAAAATTTTGTTAATTCAATGTTTTATGGAAGAGACTCAATCTCCTTATTTAATTAAAGTTGATGTAAGGAAGTTGGCAAAAACAAGGGTATAATGAACGAAAAGAAATAATGAAAATAAATTGTTGATTTGTGCACAAATATCGATTTAGATTCCTACTCTAGGTCTGTTGGTCAACAAAGAATACAAATTCTAACGGCTTCAATAACTCTGGTGATTCCTAACAATACCAAAAGAATTGGGAAGAAAAGAGACAACTCTCTTAATTCTATTCAATGCTCAAAAGTTGTCTTGTCTTACAGCTTACAAGAGTTTATATAATAGTAGAAAGCCTAAACCAACTAGAAGACTATAATCCTAAATAAATTAGGAAACCAAATAAAATAAAATCCTAATTAAACTAAAAAAATTAAATAAAATAATTTCATAATTTAATTGGGAAATACATTAAAATCTCTTAAAATTTTCCTAATTGTATGCAATTGACCACATTCAAATAAAATGCTAAAATTCTTTCCATTTATTTTCCATCATATTTTATTATGCATCATTCTCTCCAAGTTGGAAAGAATTCATCCATGAATTTTCTTCGTTGTTTGAATTTAAGATTTCGATCAACCCATAGAAACAGGATTAGATATCTTGATTTTTGTTTGAATTTGAGTTTTCGACCAGGCCAAAACTTTATCCCTTTAAATATTCTAATGCTTGACTTTTGATAAGTTGCAAAAGAATCATAGAACCAATATGAATGGAATCTTGTCTTGAGTGTATCCATAACTTCTCACTCCCATGGTCTTTTATCGTACAAAGTAGGGAAATCTATTAACTCGAAACTTTCTTAATCATGTAGTTTTCGTCATTATCGCTATTATTAACCCAACATAATATGAATTGGCTCATTGCTTTTTGAATCAATATTTCATCCTTATAAGATGACTTGAAGTTCATCTGCATATCTTTCATATGATTGACGACACAAACATCAGCCTTGATGCTATAAAACTCTTCCACAACCGTGTTATCTCTCATGGAGTCTAGCACTATTAAGGCATCACAACAATCTTTGGTAGTGACAAGATAATCATCCTTGGGATACTCGTCGACTATTGAAGGTAAATTGCATTCAACTTGTTGTTGCACATAAAATGATTTTCTATAAAAAAAATACCACTTTTGAGTTCGTGTCAAAATCTCCTTCGGGATCTCATCCACGTCCACCAGACTTACTTCCTCCACTACCATCCATCGTGGATTTTGGGGCCATCACTATGGTTAATGTGCTTGCTGCTATTGTACTTGTTGTTGAACAATGGAAATTAAGGTCTCTACTTGCTGGATTAACACTTCAAACTTTTGTTGTATCCTCGCATCTCTCGCATTGATCTCGACTCCATAGAGTTCTTCCACATGTCATCTTCTTGGCGACATAATGACAGGAACATAATTGAGCTATAACACCAACTGATGCAAGGTATCATAAATAAATAAACGAGATCAAACAATAGCACACATAACATCCTCTCATTAACATCCTCTTGGACTTTTGGAGCATAGATCATAAATGTGGAGAGAGGAGAGAGAAGTTGTTGGGTGTGGAGACAAGGCCTGCACAGCCTGCACCTACCCACCTTAATTCATGCTCCTATGCTGGGAATCACGTCAAAGTGTTACAGGAGACTCCATGCACGTTTTTTTGGAGGAGAGCTCTCCACGGTGGATTATTCTACACATTACAGGGAGAATATGGAGAAACAAAAAAACAGTGTAAAAGAAAATTAATAGTGTTTTAGTGAGAGAAATTCGAGATTTTTACATTTCTTGCAATACATTGTCTTGTAATCTCTGGTATGAATCTTGAGAACTTCATTTAATGTCATGAATGTTATTTTCCTTCAAAGGCAATGCAAGTTTAATGCTCCTTTTAAGCTTTTACCATTAATGCACCAAAGTTCTTCATTTTCTTAGATATAAAATGGGTTTTCATTTCTTTCACTTGACTTTATGATTTATAGTATTTAGTTACTCTAGAACTTCATATCTTTGAATGCACTCTCATTACATAGTTAATTTCATTTCAAGCATGAGTAGCTAAACCTTGTAGTTGGCAAAGCCAAGGGGAACCTCCATTTGGGTATACCATTTCAACTCATTCTCCTCCCTCCTTTCAGAGTTCAATGGTTCGGTTTGATTGGGTTGAGGGTGGATAAGTTGGTAAGTCTTTGATATTCCGTAGGCCGATTTACGTTTTATGCTTAGATACTCACACATCTTATCCCTAGCTTCCCACGAATTAATCGTTCATTCATGCTCTATTGAAGGAGGGATTCGAGTTGAGATGGTATTACCATCGGAGTGACTCTTGGATTTGCCAACATTTGTTTCTCATTTCATCTTCACTAAACAACTTTCAAGAACAAAGATTTT
Organism: Ilex asprella; assembly: GCA_023539305.1. Taxonomy (NCBI): domain Eukaryota; kingdom Viridiplantae; phylum Streptophyta; class Magnoliopsida; order Aquifoliales; family Aquifoliaceae; genus Ilex; species Ilex asprella. The sequence continues at coordinate 21,112,680 of CM042184.1, forward strand.
ACATTTTCTTTTATTCAAAATCACCTTCCACTCAGTTTACTTCCTTCCTCGTGGAAACGATCTTGGAATACCACCAAGTAAAACACGACCCATGGAAGTCACCTTGCGATTGGGGAGCACTTTTGTTTATTGCATATCATATTTACACCGTCACATTTTCCTTTTCCCTAGCCCTTTCTTTTGACATTATCCCAAGGGAGAGTGACACTCCCCTTCGAACCATACATTTCACATACTAAGGGATAATATTTAAGGGTTAGGAAACAACAAGTTTTTTCTAACAATCAATAGGCACTACAAATGTTGGTGTAGTCTTTAGTAGAAGATATGACATCAAATCTATAGTTGTTGGTTATGTTGATTTAGATTTTGTAGGTGACCTAGACAATAGAAGATCTCTAACATGTTATGTTTTTACTCTTTTTTGGTGCACTGAAACTTCGAGGGTGATCCAACAGTCCATAGTTGCTTTGTCTATCATAGAGGCATAATGTATAGTATTATCGAAACTGGTTAAATAAGCAATTTGATTGAGATAGTTGGTCTATGACTTGGGATTGGAAGAGGAGGTGACTACTTTGATTTTTTGTAGTCAAAGTGAAATACATTTGAGCAAAAATCAAATGTATTATGAAAGGACCAAGCACATTGATGTTAGATACCACTTCCTTCATGAAGTTATGACTCAAGGTATTGTCATAGTGAAGAAAGTTGCTACCGCAGAGAACCCAATAGATATGTTTACTAAGTTGATACTAGCGTGTAAGTTCAAGCATTGCCTGGACTTGATTGGTGTTTGCACTGTTTGAGTAGGACCCTGCGGGGTATTTGGCAAAGGTAGTGGTCAAGTTCACTTTGGTTAGATGGTTGATGGAATACAAGTCAAGGTGGAAATTTGATAATTGTGACTTGTATTTGAATTCCACTCCAATATGAATCTATTTGGAGAAGGGTTCTTCATGCACTTGTTGGACACGTTAGTTTATTTCCTAGAGAAATCTTTCTCTTTACCTCATTAGTTTAATGCTAATTAGGAGGAGGTGTAGTCCAACTTGGACTCAAGTGATGCAAAGCTTAAAGGAGATTAATTTCTTTTGTCTAGAGGAAACAGGAATTAATATATAAAAATTCAGTCTTTCCAACGGCTTTAGACTGACGATGATTAAGTTTGGGTTTTTGCTCTATTTTTATTTTGGGTCTTCTTTGGGAACACTAATTTTATTGGGAAGGAGATTTTTGGAACTATTAATTATTTAATAGTGATAGAGTAAATTTGTTTTCTTGTTGCTTCTTATCAAGAACAGTCATATAATCTATGACTTTTGAATAGTGAAATATTGCCGCCATGTTTCATTAATGGGCATAGACTTCTTTTTTGAGTAAAACCACGTAAATCTTGTGTGTTCTATTTTTTTATTTCGTTCTATTATTTTTTTGCTTTTGGTCTTGGTTCACTAGTTTCCTTGCCACAAACAATAACCAAGCCTTGTGTGTTCTATTTATCTATTTCTTTATGTTATTATTTTGCTTGTAGTCTTTATTCATAAAAGTTTTTTTGCCACGAATAATAACCAAGCCAAGCATTAAATATTTATACCTTACCTTGGTTATCTTGAAACTTGTTATGTATTTGCCATTATGTTGGAAAAAAGGATGGCTGATGCTCAACCAAAATGAAAGAAAGAAAAAGATAAAAAGGAAAAAAGAAAATTGTGTGGAATTGTAAAAACAATTGAAAAAGCCAAAGGATGTGAAGAGAAAGAGAGAGAGAGAGAATGAATGATGTGATGTTACAAAAATTTATCAAAAGGGGAAGAGAAGTGTTTCGAGCAATGATGATAAGTGTACATACTTAAATGGAATAAGAGATAGACCAACTGTAAACCCGAAAAAAACTGAATTTTTATGAAAAAGGTCAAAATAGTAATTAGTCGCTACGGTACCGATTGAAAATTTGAATTTTTCTAGAACTCGAATGACAAAACGAACCTCACCTTTTGATTCACCTCGCGAAATCTAGTTACTCAGTTAATTTTTGTTGAATTATGAGGTAGTCAATTTTTTTGCATTTTACGAGGCGATCGAGTATCGTGTGACGAAAATGAAAGCAACTGGGGATTAATTGTGAAACATGGAGAATAATTTAAAGTTAGTTCAAATAAAAATATATTGAACTTAAAACGGGACAAGATTTAATTGATTCTGGACGAAATCGAACCCGAGAAAAACGGATGTGTGGTGTAACGAGGGTCAAGTATCCTAGGGTTATAAAAAGGGGGAAAATCATATTTACCCCCATTGTAGCTGCTAGATTTTCGAAAAAAGAGAAGGGAATAGAAGAGAGAGAAAATCAAGGGTTCTTCATCTTCTCTCTACAATCTAGGGCGAACCTTAGGTCAAAATCCTTGGACCAAGATCTTAAGTTTATCTACTCGACGAGAGCTACGTCTACATACCAAAAATCGAGGATTTTGACGAAGTCTCAAAGACTGGATTTTTGTAAATCAAGTCTTGAAGTTTGATTTGGGTTCTTGTGAGCTTTCTACCACTTGTATCATAATTCAAGAGTTTGGGTTCTTCTCCTAGCTAGATTCATTTTCAACCTAGGGTTGGGTATGAAATGGGTAGTTCGATTAGAGATGAATTAACACATTTCAGGTGCGGGTTACACGCCGGTGGACGGATCTCATTCAAACATGTGGCCTTTAACCTAGAATTTTTGTAAAACATTCATTAAAACTATGTTTTAGCATGTATAAATATGAAATACTTGTAGTAGAACTTGTATGGATCATGTATAATGTTGAAAAGTTCATTATACATGTTTGGGATGATTTTGGGAAGGTTTGAAATGGATTGGAAGTTGGAAAACAAAGGTACAAACATTCTGGAATTGGGTTGATGTTCAAACGCCAGTCCACGTTCGAACGTGGGGAGCTTACAGTACTTTGGTTTCTGCAGAGCTCTGCTGGAAATGCAAAAGTACTGAGAGCACCTAACGTTCGAAGTCCAAGCGACGTTTGAACGTAAAGCAGACGTTCGAACGACAATTAACGTTCGAATGTGAATTTGAAATTGAACTTTTAAGATTCTTGTGCTATGCTTTCGAGCTGGGGTTTCTTTGGTTCAAAGGACACATATAGACCTCAAATGAGTTATATTGGGATATATTGGACCCCGGTTGATTTAAATGGTAACATATACATGAGTTTCACGTTTCAGTTATAATCTCGACTTAAGGGATGATATTGACCGATATTGATGTGATGTCGGGTTGTGCGGCACTCACTAGTATTTCTGCGAGTTGACGGGTCAACGGTCAATAAAGGACGCCCGGATTTTGGGGTGTCACAATACTTGTGGGCTATGGTTTATTGTTGAAAATGGTTGATTGTGGCTAACGGTAAATAGTTTCTACAAGAATTTGTTGGAAGCATGGGATTCCAACAGAACTTGTTGGAAATGGTTTGTCATTGGAAATGACTTATTATTTGTAACTTGGTTTTACTCTGCACTCAATTTATTGTTATTGTGTTAGCTTGAGATCTGTTTAAATGTCACTGTTTTCTTTCAAAAAGTTATATATGATATTTTGAAAAGTGAGACCGAACTGTTTTATATGTTTTTCAAACCTTGTTTGAGTTTGAAAGGATGTTGCAACAGAGCTTAGTACTCACCCCCTACAAACAATATTTATTCTCAGATTTCGGTTTAGAGGAAGAATTCGAAGTCGATGAGCAGGTAATTTGAGGTGTTCAGGTGGATGGAAGCGTTGCTCTCTTAATGTCATATACTCGGAGATACATTTTGAGACAGTGTTTGAATGATATTATGTTTATTCCCCTGCAAGATAACATTTGATTTTTGCGATGTAATTGCCATAGTTTGACATATTCTTTTGGATGATAATGTAGATATTATGTATGATGAATGAAACTCTCTGTATTTATCGATTTTATTACTCGCTCTCATGATGTGAATGGTGTAAATAGTAATACCGTCCAAGATGGATTTTGGGGCGTTACAGTAGTGGAGGTGGTGGTGGTAGTGGTATTGGTGGGGTGGTGGGATAGTGGGGGTAATGGTGGTGGAGCAATTTTAAATACTATTTTTTTAAAGTACTTATGAGAAATTATAAGTCCTATAAGCACTTTTAAAAATTTACTCAAACATAGCCTTAGGGATCTATTTTCTCCCATTAAATTTGGGATGTTAATATTAACCGTCATATTAACTTTAAAGTAAAATTTAAAAAGATCTCAACTGCAAAAAGCAAAAGTTATTTTGTTTATCTTTTGAAATTTGAATTGTATTCTACTTTATTATATAGATATATGTATATATATGAGAAAAATGAAGTTACTAGGAATCATAAAAAAAAGTCAATATAGCATGGTTGTATAAAACTAGATGAGTATGAGAAAAACAAAAGAACTAGAAAATACCAGTTTATAGGTTAAATTAATTTTACCTTCTTGTTATTTGGGCGTATAGTAGTTCATTCCCTGTCGTTCAAAAATAACAACATAACGTCCATATGATTTTTGATTAATCTGAACAATTCACACTGTTAGCATCTAGTGTGAAATGACTTTAATACTCTTGTTTTTCTTCTCTTCTCCTCTTGCAAGTTTTACTGTTGTTACTGTGACCCTCAAAAAACAATTTATCATTGCAAATCGAAGGAAAGTGCGACTTACATTCGATTAAATGCCACATGAGACTTCATTAAACTCCAGAATCATCGTTAAGAGTAATGAACTGAGCAAAAAAAAGTGTTGTCCCTATTTTAGTGAGCTAGCCCCAGAGTTGGGGAAAGTAACCTCCCTTGAAAGAGCTACTAACCATTTAACTTCTAGACTAAGTTTAACATTTAGAGTAAGAATAATGCTATTGAGATCTGATTATTTGATCTAAAAATTTGACCTGCTGGTGTGGCGGATGAGGTTTATCAGCAACTTAAGCCAACTAAAATGAACTCTTTAAAAAAAAAAATCTGACTCTAGTTTTCTTTTCTCTCTCTCCGTAAAAGCCCTAAGTGTGACCTTCCTCCCATCTCTTTTCCTTCATTGTCTGGACAGTCATTGTCCTTGGAACACTGCCTGAAATCGAATTCGGCCACCACCGACAGAGATCGCTACCAAGAAATTTCAACAACCCATATGAATCGATACCTGCCACAGTACCTATTCCTCCTTCTTTTCTCATCCAACCCAAGATGAAAGGGATATGACGGCTCATTAATGGGGTCTTGAGTGACTGTGAGATGGTCATTAATGAGCATTTGTGTCCTTGAGAAATGTCACAAGACATTAAGTGTCATAATGCCAACTTGATGTCCTCGGCAAACCCTGAGGGTGCTTATTCCTGAAAGGTAAATGCTCGGGCGTAGGTACAAAGCATTGAGTGGAGGTATTTAATGATTGAGGGATTGGACCATAAAGGCTAGGCTAATGCCGAGGAAGGGTCTACCAACTTGATCTGAAATGTGAACACCCAAGTGTATACAGTCAAGTTGTAGTAATAATCGAGTTAAGTCCGGAGTCGAATCCACAAGGAACTAATGTTGGTGTTTCAAAGCAAGCAGTGACAGAGACCAAAGTGACTGGAACCCTTTGAGATTTAAAGTTGTGATTTTTAGGGATATTCCTAGGCCGAATATAAATTTTTTTCTAAGAAGATTTTCTAGACAAAATATAAGATAATCAAATTCCAGTCACCCTTTAGCTAGAGGATCTGAACATGTAGTTAATCATCCGGTTTATTATACTTGTACTTGAGAACTCAATTAAACCCTATGTCAATATGAAGTTAATCTGAAGAAAAGGATGGATTATTAGAATTAAGAGTATGGTTCCGATGTTTTTGTAGAGGTTTACAAGAATTGTTTGTGCCGAGACTCAACTTGTCTACAAACAAGCAAGTGTTTCTGTAAGATATCTAACCATTGTAATAGTATTTCATTCTTTAAATGAAGCATAATAATGGTGAAGATTGAAATGTAGTCATGAAGATCTAGCTGGGGTACTTCCTTAGAACCAATGAGTCTTTCTATACAAGAGTCATGGTGTCATAGAAAGTACTCACGGTTGTACATCACGGTTATACAAGAGTCTTTCTAGCTTTGCTAGATGTATTTAATCATTCAATAAACAAGTGAAATATAAAACATTAAGCACAAACGAAATGCACAAATATAACTTCCGGATGATTTATACATGTCCACCACCTCTTACTAAATAGTGAATGAAAAACTACTCACTCTTCATGACTTTTGTAAATCTAGAAAAGTGAGTAATGCTCATCGCTCTAAGTAGAGGAGTTACAAGGTAAAACACACTATAAAAGAAGCCGATCTTCAACAAAGAATGAGTGAATCACGTTCCACCCTTCACAGCTTTGGTAAAGCTCTAGAAAAATAGAAGTGTTTTACTCCTCTATGAGAAGAAGGGAGCTCAAACAATGGAAGAAAATGAAACTAATAATGAAAGTAGAAGAAAACTAGTCACTTTTAGAGGATTTTCACCTCAACCAAACGATGATCTATCTTTCTCTATGCAAGTAAATGTAAATCTAAGTTTAACTCTACAACTAGCTCTAAGTTTTTTTTAAGCTGCCACAATGGGAGTTTTTATAGGTAACAAGGAGGGGGCAAGGGAGTGTGAAGGAATAGTACAAGGTCTTCAAAGTCCAAGTGAGTGCCCCAAGGTCCGAATAGAAAATCAACCACTCTGTAGCCTGTCTGGGGACAACGTTCAAATGTTGTCTGGTGTTTGAGCTTTGTCTTCCGTCTTTGGTTGATGAGCGTTTGAACGCCAAATGGAGTTTGAACCTCCTACTCAAGTGGCCTGTGTTCTCACGTGAGAGTAACTACAACACGCCATGTACCATTGCCCTTTCACTCAGCAACCTGGACTTCAATAATTCAGGTCAACGTTCGAACGTGGATTGACATTCGAACGTGGTACTCAAGTACCTATATTTTTCTTCTTAGCTACAACACCTCATATATCATCACTTCAGCAGTTTGGTCTTCAAATTATTCAAGAGAACGTTCGAACGTGTATTGATGTTCGAAGGTTCGTGCCTTGTTTCGAGCTTCTCCAATTTTTTTTTTAGAACATGCTGGTGTTGCATGAAAGTTTGATATTCATTGCCTTTGGGACCTTGTAAAATTTATGTCCAGAAATGTCATCATTGAAACTCTATCAAAGCATAATTAGTCTTAAAAAGGCATAGTATGTGCTTATTTTAATTACTAATCACACTCAAAACCTAAATATTGCTAGTCTCTAGTAATACAACAACAATTGAATGTGAATATATTTACAATGCCATTTTCATAGGTCATCGAGTTGCATTTAGCATATGCAACAAGTCGTTAAACCACTAAGTTTTCCCTAGTAGACGAATGTTGTCTCGTGAGGGTTTTTAGTGAAGCTATCCACAAACTTCAGTCGAAGAGGTGTGTATGTGTGAGATTGCTTGTCAGAGTGAGTTAGAACCATGGTTGTTGGGACACCCAACCCTCAATTTTGACTTATCTCCCCGCACACTTCTTTTTCATAGGTATTCATTCTATGCAAAAATAAGCATTTGTCACATTGGTATTTGAAATTCCCCATGTAGTCAGAATGATCATTCTAACGACAAGAATTGTTATATAACAAACACTCTTTTTTACGACCCTTCATGGATAGCTTTGATTTCATAAACCTCTCTTAGACTGCTCTCAGAAAAATTTTCCTCCGATTATAGTGACTTTTCTCTCAAGATGCATGTGATCAGAAGAAGGTTAAATTTGAGAATTCATATGGACAATTAGTACGGGGAATGAAATTTAAGGAAATAAACTAATCATATTTGGCATAATCTCATGGAAGAATATTGATACAAATAAAGTAATACTATTAATACACCCTAGACTTTTGGCTGACGACCTTCATATGCAACAGATTTGAGATTAATTTGGGCTTTTTATAGGTTGTAATGTGGCTAGAGGTTAGTGGTTAACGAAATGATGTCAATGGTATTCAAAAGCTATCCTTAGTGTAGCACACCTCTTTCTAGCTTTTCGAAACTTCACCTATATGATATTTCTTTCCTTCTTTTTCTCATTTTTCACCTTCTTGGCAATTTTCTGTTTTTCTGTCTCTTTCTTTTCAGTTGTTTCCACAGACCTTTCTTTCTTTGAATAGTAGCCAGCATCTTCTTTTCTATTTCTCTTGCTTTTTGGTATTATATTGATTTATCAGAGAGTGTAAGAAAATTAGATAGCAAAAGTATGTCAAATATATTTTTCCCGTTACTCGGTTATCATATGGGTTATATGAAAAAGAATTCATATTTTTAAAGGTTCAATCTTGGCTAACTAGGGGTATAATTTTGTAAAAGAAATGGCTAAGGCTTAAAATTAAATCAAATATAGTCTAAGATCATTTATCAAGCATGTGTATATGTATGTGTCGTATAAACATATTCTTGGTGGGATACATCTGTCACACCCCAACTCCAAGGGCATGACTGACCGTGAACCACAGATCGATAACCTATGGAACACGTAAGCCTAACAATTAAACTAATAATATAGGAGTAGAAAATAACACTAGCACTAAATTGATCTCATGTCAATATGTCAAAGTCAACATACCTAAACCTGTTTGCCCAAATTATCCAAATAAGTAAAGATGACTATAATATATATGTTATAGAAGTCATAATACTATTAGTCCGCAAACAATTCTCTGAGTTTGCTATTGACACTCTAATCTTTTACCTGAAAATTTTTTATTTTGAAAACATGAGCTAAAAAGCCCAGTGAATAGAAATGCATGCATATTTAAAGTGGCTGAAAAACATATTTGACATATGACATGTAAATCAAAGGTTTGAAAAAATAACATCATCAAGATAACTAATTTTTTCAAGAATAACACAATTGTATTTCAACAAGAAATCATACCACAATGGTGAATCATATGATAATGGTGGAGACTATACGATATCCAATAATCGATGGGAACTAATACCGAATACTAAAAGATCTCAAGGTTGGATTCAACATCGTGCTTAGGGTCACCTCAGCCTCTCACGGGTCTATTCCCTAAGATGATCCGATGAAGCTCACCAGAACGCACCTAACACTGTTCCTTCAACCGTTGAACACTAGGATCGCCACAACCTCCCCTGGGTCTGTTCCCTAGTTGCCAGGGTCCCTTGAACACAGAAGAATAATTTTCATGGACTTTCAATCATGGTCACATTCACTATCACAAAGTCTCACCATATAAACAAGTGATTGAGTCACAATACGTCACAAAAAAATTCATCGTATGCCATAAGTATTTAGACACATAGTAAAACATTTGGTAAAAGTAGTAATGAACAAACATGATGTACCGTTTTTAAAATGTTTAGGGATACAATTTTTTTTGAAAATACGTAGCATGCCAAACCACTCTCCTTAAGTCCAAATGATAAGCATCTTGAGTGTTGTTTGTTACCCGAAGTAGAGTGAGATGTTATCGATGTCTTTCTTTTTTTTTCTCACAATTTCCTTTCTCCTTTGATGATGTGCTCTTCCTTACTTTTTCTCTATTTTACTCTCTATTCTTTCTTAAGAGTGAAAGATTACTTGTGCACTTGTATCCTAATCCAATCCCCAAATGCCCTATTTATAAGCATCTTATGATTATTCTAGAGAATATTGACATGTGAAATTTTTAGGAGAGATTCCCTAGAATATTCTACCATCTCTTCTCTCTTAGATCCTTCTAGGTTTTAAGCTTATTTTGCACATGACAATTCCACAAGTATCTAGATTCATATATAATATTCTAAAATCTTCTCCAACCTTCTAAGTCCTTCAGGAACTTTACGGGACATTATAAATCTCTCTATAACCTTCTAGTATTTCCTAGAACCTTGAAAAATATTATAGACTTCTCTAGATTGTTCTAAAATTTTCCGGATTCTTTCTAGAAACTTCTTCAACATTCTAGATTCTTCTAGATTATTCTAGACTATTATAGGTTATTCTTGAACTCTCTAGAATCTTCTTGA
>CM042184.1:21130872-21156994 GCA_023539305.1 Ilex asprella
ATATAATAATATATTATATAATTTATATAAAATTATTTATTAATAAAATTTAGAGTTTTTGAGAAAGGCCTTCAGCTTCCAACTCCGACTCCGATTGGATTTTGTAATTTTTCTGACTCCAACTCTGACTCCTAAAAACTTTGACTCGGCAGAGGTGGTGGACCGGAATCGAAGACAAAGTCAGATTTTTGGATTCTTGCACACACCTAGCTAGAGGGTTCAAACTGTGGTATCAAAGGATCATCAATCAAGGTTTCAATAAAATTCCCCTGATGAATGAATAGGCCATTCGGTCTAATCGAAAATATCTTGGTTAAACACTAAACCATCCAACAGAGAACACAGCTATACAGCCTCACTATCATTGATATTTCTACGGAAGTTAAAACTACAACTAATAGGGAACGAAGCACAAGAAACCTTAGAAACAATTGATACATTATAAGATCGAGAAGACTATACAAATGAAGAAATGAAGAAATAAAGAAGAGAAAGGACTAAAACATGTTCAAGCATCTTCCTAAAACTGAATCTTAACCCCATTACCCACAATGAAAATAATGTACTTGAAGGAATCCAACCCTAAGAAATGTATTTCCATGGACTCCAAACAAACCCCAAATTAAAGACATGAGAATCCTAACCATTATCATGAAACCATGTCCCAATTCACCAAGTGATCCTTTTTCCCTTCCCCATTAGCTTCCCACAAAAAAATCTCTTGTCAATCTCTTTATCATTTTTGCCACTTTTGAAGGACCCCTAAATAAGGACATGTAATTAAGAATACTCAACAACACTAATTGCATTAAAATTAATCTACCTTCTCTTGACAACAAAGCTCTTTTCCACCCTCTCTTACTAATTTTCCCAATCATAAGATTCAAAAAATTTCAAACCTAGGATTACCCCCCTAAGGGTAACCCAAGATATATCAAGGACCATTCTTCAATCGCACACCTCAAAAACTCTACTCTGGGAATTAATCTTGCCTTGCTATGCATTAGTTCCCAGTATAGAACACCTCAAAGTTACAATTCTTTGGTCTTTCATCCAATCTACTCAAAGAGGAGAAATATTTCCTTGGCTTTTCATTAATTGTAACTAAAAAATCACAGAACTTAAACAACCACGAATCCATTTTCTCCATCTACTCCCCAAACCCTTTCTTTTCCTGTACCAAATCTAAATAGTCCATATGAACATATGTTTTTTCAAAGTCAATTTTAAAAATCATCCCTTCCTTATCGTTGGGTTTGTACTCCTCCACAAACTTATTAACAACTACAACTTACCTTCCCTCCACAAAAGCACTCTAACACTTCTAAATTGTATCACTCAAAACCTCTCTCAACCTCCTAGCTAATACTTTGTCTAAGACTTTATACAAGGAAGTTACCAAAGATTATATACAAAGAAGTTGCTAAACCAATTGGCCTGAAATCACTCAACTTTAAAGAAATCTTCCTTCTTGTGAATAAGACTTATAAAAGCAGCATTGGTGCAAGCTTTAACAATCCCCTTATATAAAAAAATGCACCAAATACTTTCATGATATCCATCTTAATCATTTTCTAACAATCTTGAAAAACAGCGATAGAAAAACCATCCATTCTCAAGGATTTATCTCTACTACAGTTAAACATTGCGCTTCCAACTTCTTCCATCTCAAATGTTTTTTTCAATCATCTAGCTCTACTCTTCTCCATGGGGCACCAATTGAACCCCACAACCTTTGGCCTACTAACGCTACAGGATGAATATAATTTAGAGAAAAATGAATCATCTCAGCCGTAATTTGACTATCCTCCTCTACTATTAACCCATCTCCATTTTCAATTCTTTTAATGATTTTTTTTCATCTTTCCATATGCAACCCTATAAAACAATTTTGAGTTATTATCCCCTTCCTCCAACCATTTTACTTTAGCCTTTAGCTTCCTGAAAATCTCATCTATATAAACATTCAAATTTGTTCTTTAGGTCTAATCTCTCCATTCTAAGATCCCATTCAATCCACCACAATCTCCTCCTTATCCAATTCATCGGTCCTTTTTAGAATCATTTGGTTCACCTCTTTAGTATTCCCCAAAACCTTTGTATTCCCAAATTTTTATTTTTCTTTATCAACTTAAGCTTTTTCATGAACTTAAAAACTTCCCAACCTTGGACACTAATCTCATTCCACCACTTCTCAAAATATTTTCTAAATGAATGATGCTCCAACCACATACTTTCAAATCTAAATGGAGTTGGGCCTCACCTAAACGGACAACTCTCAATGACTGGTGGATGATGATTGGACACAACTCTCGAGAAAGCTTCTTGCCTCACATTAGGGTATTGATCAACCCACACATCAAACATAAAAAATCTACCCAGTCTTTAGTCTTTTACATACTGCATTCTCATGAAGATTTGACCACATAAACCTAAACTAGCATTTGACAATGCTGGATCAACTGATCCACAACTTCAAAAAGTGATAAAATCTCTCATGCTCTTAGTAACCCTACTTCCCTCTCCCCCCCCCCCCCCCAATCTTTTCCGAAACAACTCTAATAACATTAAAATCTCCACTCATACACCAATTAGAACAACACTGACAAAAAAAAATTGAGTTTCATCTACATATCCACGCTAATCCTTGGACAATTAGGATCATAAACACCAGTGAATCACCACTCCCTAGCATATCAAAGTCTTAAACTTAATCGATATTGAAAAGAATCCCACCACTATTTCCACACCCATAACAACTCTCTTATCCCAAATAATTAACACCCCCCAAATCTTCTACAAGAAGATAAAAAGCCCATTTCCTAAATCTAACCTCCCAAACACTCGGAATAAATTTTCTACAAATCCTTTCAACCTTTGTTTCCTAGAATACTACAATGGCAGGGCAAATCTTCTCCAGAATCTCTTTGACACATTCTCTCTTTCTCCTAGACCTCATTCCTCTAACATTCCAACTCACAATTTTCGTGGCTTTTGAAATACCCGTTTTATTTTGGCAAGAAAATAGTTAGAGTATTATCTTGGAAGGAATAAGAAAATTTTTAAAGAGGAATTTAGAATAATCTAGAATATTGAAGAAATTTCTAGAAAAAATCTAAAATAGTGTAGAAGAATCTAGAATGTTGGAGAAGTTTGTAGAAAGTTCTAAAAGATTCTAGAAAGTTCAAGAATAACCTAGAATAGTCTAAAACAATTTAGATGTTGAAGAAGTTTCTAGAAGAATTTGGAAAGTTCTAGAACAATCTAGACAAGTGTAGAATATTTTAGAAGGTTTTAGGAAATACTAGAAGGTTCTAGAGAGATTTAGAATGTCCTAAAAAGTTCCGGAAGGACTTAGAAGGTTAGAGAAGACTTTAGAATATTATAGATGAATCTAGATACTTGTAGAATTGACATGTGCAAAATGAGCTTGAAATTTAGAAGGATCTAGGAGAGAAGAGATGGCAGAATATTCTAGGGAATGTCCCCTAACAATGTCACGTATCAATATTCTAGAATAATCTTAGAATGCCTATAAATAGGGTATTTGAGATTGAATTAAGATACAAGAGCACAAGTAGTCTTTCACTTTCAAGAAAGAATTGAGAGTAAAAGAGAGAAAAGAAGGAAGGAAGAGCACCTCATCAAAGGAGAAAGGAAATTGTGAGAAAAGAGGAAAGACATCGATAACATTTCACTCTACTTCGGGTAACAAGCAACACTCAAGATGCACATATCATTTAGACTTGTGGTGAGTGGTTTGGCATGCTACGTATTTTGGAAAATCTCCCATATCCCTAAATATTTTAAAAACAATACAAAATGTTTTACTAAGTGTATACTTATGGCATACGATGAATTCTTTGTGAAGTATTGTGACTCAATCATTTGTTTATATGGTGAGACTTGGTAATGGTGAATGAGACCAAGATTAAAAGTCCAGGGAATACACCTGGGAGAGGTTGTGGTGACTCTGGCCACTAATGAACAGACGCGGGTGAGGCTGAGATGACCCTAGTGCTCAACAGTTGAAGGAACAGTGTCTGGTGTGTTCTGGTGACCTTCACCGGATTATTTTAGGGAACAGACCCGAGTGAGGCTGTAGTGACCCTAAGTACGATGTTGGATCCAACCTTGAGATCTTTTGGTATTTGATATTGGTTCCCATCGATTATTGGATCTTTGTGAAGTTATTTTTCCAAATTTTTGATTAACACATTGTATGCCAAAATTTTTTTTTAGCCACTTTGAATATGCATGCTGTTTTTTAGCTCATGCTTTCAAAATAAAAAAATTTTAGGTAAACAATTAGAGTGTCGATAGTGAACTCTGAGAATTGTTTGGGAATTAATAGTGTTGTGACCTTCATAGCGTACATCGTATAACCATCTTTACTTGTTTTGATAATTGGGGCAAAAAATTTTAGGTATGTTGACTTTGACATATTGACATGATATCAATTCAGTGCTAATGTTGTTTTCCACTCCTATATTATTAGTTTAGTTGTTAGGCTTACGTGTTCCATAGGTTATCGATCTATGGTTCGCGGCCGGTCATGTCCTTGGAGTTGGGGTGTGACAGCTTTACCAAACTATCCCCAAGAGTAGCAACCGACACACCTTCATAATTAGTACCAGACCTAAAATTCTTAAGTTCCCTAATACCCCTTCTACTAGCACTCTCTATAGATTTCCTTCTCTTGTCTCCACCTACACCTAAACATGGCACACCTTTATATTTGTTTTCCTCCTCTCTTCTTCACTAGTGATAGATTCATACCATTACATTAAAGGAAACACACAGTTAAAAGTCTTTCAACCAACTCTTAATCTTACCCCTCTCATCTTCCTCCAGTCCCAGACCCAAGATCTACCAAAGTCTTACTGTCATTAACACTACCAGACCCACTATCCTCAATACGAAATTGGTCTAAGATCAACCCTTTAGAATGCTCCTTCTCATGACAATTTGGCATTAAAATTAAATAAGAACCACATCCTCAAACAGCTTGATGATTATCATGTGCAAAATTGGGGGAAGACTTAGAGATGCAGAGCTCTAACTCATCAAAGTAGGTAGCAGGACAAGGTGCAAAAACAAAGACAACTTCAGAATTTAAAATAAACTCTGAATACCCCAAACCCAAACCATAACCCCCTACTATCTCAGATGATTTTTCCAGTAACAGCTTTTTCTAGGAAGAGAGAGATCTATCGGGCTTAGGATCAAAACAAACACATTCCTCAATTGATTGTTTGAAGGAACGATCACACCAATCTCTTCTGAAGTAATATTGGCATTTCAGTTGAAAACATCATACTTCGCATAAAATCTATCCTTTAATTCTTCAAACAGGCCCTCAACACCAACCATGGATTGACTTCCTTTAGATTCATCATCAGTTCTCAAAGATTCATCTTGAATTCCAGCCATATCTTCTTCATCCTCTGATGCTTCATCTGGAGAAGAGCTGAAGTTTGTTGGCTTCAAACATTACTTCACCTATCTTATCCGTCCTCAATTGTTGCTCGAAAAATCCAGAATTAGCTTTGATCATCTCTCTCCACTTCATCATCATCCACATCAGTTTCTGCCATCACATTCATCTTCACACTCCCTTTTCTTTTCTTGAAACTCCCTTGTACCTCCTCACCATTCTTAGCTGCAAGCACAATCACATTTGCACCTCATCGATTGAGAATTCAGCTACCCCCTAGCACTCTCTCTCTTATTGCACCTCTCGATACATTGGCCCTAATGTGAGAGAAGACATGATTCTTCTTTAAACACATAGTCGGGTCATATATTTCAGAAGATGGGTTATAGGCCAAATCCAACGTAGACCCGGCGTTAGTATTCCCCAACTCTACACATTTTTCCAGCCCATCACTGCACATATCTCCGGTTTCAAAAGCAACAACTTTTAATCTAATAATGGTTGGAAAAAAAAGGTATTTGGTCTATGCAAATTGATGGTTAACTTTGCAACCTGTTTGATATACTAGATAGGATAGTGAATACAAGAAATACTACTCATAATGAACTTTAGGATTTAGTAACCCGATGTACTGGATCTTAATTCTATGCTCAACAAGTGATAGATTGTAATGTATATAAATAGTTGCTGATGTGGGGATATTTTTTTTATTTTTATTTTGTAGTGGGACCAAATATATACTTCATTTCTAATGTAAATTGCTCTTCCACCACTTCCTTTAGCCGAGTCTTTTGGGACTATTTTTTAGTTGTACATGCTCAAATCATAAACAAATTGGTACACAATAGTATATTCCTAACATTCTTTTTTCAGACTATCTTTAGTTGTACAAGCTTCAAATCGTAAACAAATCTGCACATAATAAATTTATCTTGTCCTTTTTTTCCCCAACAATGGTTGTGATATAACTCTTGTAGGTTTTTGCAAAAACCAAACTCATTGGCACCAAAAGTTTCAGATTTTTATCTCTTACATTCTTAATATAAGATATCCAGCCAAATATTTCAAAAGGTATCAATCTTGCATTCCATCACTCATGCCTCAAAATATGCGGCAATGTATTTGACCTTTTCTCACTCACCAGTTAGTGATCTAAGATTGGGTTTACTGACAATGATTGGATAAATAAACCTTACATTGATTCATTTTTGTGGACTCTCTCTCTATATGTATATGTGTGTGGTAACGGTCATAGAGAAACACCTGTTTTTCATGAAATCACAAACATACACAACCTGAAATTTACGAGGCACAACCGTATCAAGTGATTTATTGGTTTAATTCATGAATTGATACAAGTAACGTGACAAATTTCAATTATTGTTTGCAATCTTACTTGTAGTAATATTTTTTTTGATAGGGAAAAAAATTCATTAAATAAAGTAAAATGTACAAAGAGGTGGACAAGAAATCCACCCTTTGAGGGAAATCAAAGAGTAAATACATTGAAAACATTACATCCCTGTAAAATAGGAGATAATCCTAGTTACACACTGCAATCGTATCAATACTAAAAGAAAAAATGGCACGTCCTCAAACTCTTGACGCCCAAAGAGAAGTAAAAAAAATTGCTCTATCCCAAAAAACTCCACCAATTCTTCTTCTCCTTAAAAAATTCTGCTATTCTTTACCAACCACTCCACCCAAAAAATTGACATAATCACACATTTCCACCGATACATACTCTACACCCCTTCCCGAAAACAGCATAGTTGACTTCAAATAGAGATAAGCAGTCCTCTTGAAAATATCAAAATCAAATATTCACCCAAAGCTCTATACCACAGTTTCAGTTCCACCGGGCAATGGAGAAATAGAAGATCCACACTTTCACTGCATCTTTTACACATAATGCACCATCAGGGGAAAGACAATAATTTGATCAAGAGATATTATCCAAGCAAAAACCTGCACCTTAATAGGCACTTTTGACTTGCAAATCATGTTATGCTTGAAAAATAAGAGATTATCAATCATCAAGAGGGCATTTCAAGAACAGACTCTAGAAGAGTCGGGGATAATAACAATACAACACAAACCTATGCACACACTTTCAGCTGCTGTCTTCCACCAGAGGGCATTTCAGCTGCTATTTCTTTCACAATTATGTACATTCCTCCTCTAAACAATAGAGAATCTGGTACCTTATTTCTTTTAGCATTAATATCTGCAGATCGTGGATAATATTTTTATACATAATCAAGCAGCTGAATTAGAGATGCACATTTTTGAGAAGGACCAGAAACAAGCTATGGAGAATCATCAAGACCTAGAAGATAGTGGAGAAGAAGAAAGCACAAATCCACTCCTTCCATCATCAGAACCTGACCTGGTATCAAAAAGTAACACGTCTCATGGGCACTCAACTCTGAAATCATGTTTAGCCTCAGAGTTCCGTTTTCCTAAAAACAAACGAAAACGAGGGGACCGCAGAGCTGGTTCGGGTGGTTGGAGCCGACAATGCCCAGGTGAACCTGATAGCCAGTGACTTGTTTCTTTAGTTCGTAGATCATTCGATAAAGATGTAGCACTTGACTTCGTGGATGATGGAAGCCTTATCTGGAACATGAGGAACAGTTAACTTCGGAATGGTGTTCAAACAACTAACTTGTTAGGACTACATGTTTCATGCAACAGGTTATTGTGTGGTTCCCCTGGTTCTTTAGCCCATTGCTGTGCTTACATGGATTAGGCAAATAATAGGGGCAGAGCTGTTTGATCACTCTAGTATTGTTGTATGTTTTTAGTGTAGGTTTATGTATTATCGAGCAAATGTCTGATGTACAGGTCTGAAGTCTAGAGACTAACTATGAGGCTGATAAAGAGGGGACATTTTTTTATCCCCTTGGTAATAGACATTGATGACTCAATATCTGCTATGGTGTCCAGCTTGTTGGGAAGAGGATTCTCTGTTGGCCTTATTGTCCAAGTTATTCTGGTCATGTGAAATGAGTTATTGTTGATTGTCATATCTTGGAAGCCTCAGCCTCGAGTTTCAGCCGTAGGATTGAGTGAGGTGATTGCCCAAAATTTATGTAACACCACTGCTCTGTTTATTTAAGCCCTTGTAGTTAAGTTAATCATGTGCTACATCAGTTGGAAAATGGTGGGTTACTGAATTCACTTCTATGCTCTTGTGACCTGCGTGCATTGTAGCTCTGAATGTTGCATTAGTGTTTTCTCCTCGTACAGCTTCTCTTTCAATTCTTTCGAGGTCACTGAATCCTTTTTGCGGTCATGGTTGAGGAGGAATTTGTGTCCCCAGTTTTTTTATGTTGTAATGCAACAAATAGGCCTCTCACGGGTATCTTAGCATTTTTTGCTATTGTATTTATAGACAGAAGATATAAATAGTCTATTGAAAAAAAGGGCTATAATGGTGGATTGTTTTATGTTCAGTCACACTGACGAGTCTAAATTTGACTAGGTCAAGCCTAATTTAAATAAACCGAAGAAGCCTAAAGAAAAGTCCAATTGGAGTTGGGTCAACTCATCAAGAGAAGTCCAAGGTACCAAAGTCCAAAGCACTAGAGGGCCAATGCCCATGAGCGGAAGCAAAGGGTGTCGTCTAGGGGTCACCCAAGCCATGTGTCGGCCAAGGCTTCCCTTGGTCCTCTTTTGTCCTCTTGACTCTAGTTTCTAAACTTCAATTCAAGTCCAAGATTAAGATCAAACACTAATCCAGCCGAGAGTCCTCCTCCGAAGGAATTGGAGCATGAGGGATAAAACATCGGGATAGGCAGAGAGATCTCCTACCATAACTACACTTACTAAAATAGTAGAAATCTTTTTCTTCATGTCACCGCCTCATTAAGCCTATATAAAGTGAGCCTTTTCCACATAGAGGGCATGTCCCTTTGATGACCTGGACGCCTCTACGAGATTCCCACACATAGTACACCTTTTTGCACACATTGTTTCTCTCTCTCTCTCTCCCCCCAAAAGCATTGTAATATTATTGGAGTATATTCTCCTAGTAACTTTATTCAATTATAAAGGTCTCTGGCCACCGCTATCGTTCCCGAGAGTGGAGTAGGTTATTCGGACTGAACCACTATAAATCTTTGTATGTTTGCTTATATTTATTATTTTGTCATTGACCTGTCATTGATTGCTCATTCATTGCACCATTATATATCTTGACTGTTGATCTTGCGCGAAATTAGTTTTGTGCATCATCTATAGTGATCTCCGAAGCATAATACTTAATCGAGATTCATAAAAAGTATCTTATGAATTATGAATTCAGTACATCGTATTTATTAGAAAAACGAATATTCTTTCCTAGGTAAAAATATAAATATTTTTACGGTCCCATTAATTGGATGGTTCTCATTCAAACTCTTAACAACAAAAAGAATCAAATTTACTTATTCCCCTTAAAACATCTTCAATAGCCTCTTTATTTTCACTTAATTTTTTATTATAAATAGTCAACTCTTAATATTTCTTCTCCAATTGACTCTCTATATTTTGGGGAGTCAAATTCACTTTCTATTTTATTTTTTTGGAATAGAAAAAAAATATATTTGTCTTTTAATCCAAGACATTTAGAATAAATGTATTTAATTTAAAATAATGGAGGAAAAATATGAGGGGAGGTCAAATTTATTGTAAACAAAGGATAACATAAAATGATAAGAATAGAAAGTCCTACTGTAATCGTGACACCCCAAAAATCTGGGGGTCAATAGATTACTTATCAACCTGCAGAATACCCGTAAATACCGAGTCTCCATTATGCCCTATTTATCAGGGTCCATAATTTAACAAAAATTGGGCAGAGTCTCCTTGTACGGGAAACTCTACCCAAAACACAACCTGTACAATATATCTTCACATGATCCATCCGAGGCCCAAGATAACACATTAACCACACCAAGTCTATTTATAAGTAAACATTGGCCACACCGGATCCAATTATCCATACTTATATCAAAATATACAAGGTTATAGTTCATACAAGTTTTATTACAATTATTTACAAAAGATTACATGCCCAAAAACATAATTTTCACAAGTGTTTTACATTAACACAAAATAAAGCCAGATTCGGCTTTCTTCAAATATGAGGGTCCAAATTAGAGCTATCCGCTGGTGTATTTCTTCCACCTGAAATATTTTTCCGTATATGGTGAGCCATCGTCCAGTAGAGTATATCCTACAAGGGCTACTCCCCACCTTAGATGCATATGCAATGGGTATATGCAACAAACATCATTTAACAACTATTCATACAAGAATATGCATTCAATGTTGGAATGCAACCATGCCATGCCATGAAATGAGATGATACTCACTCATGCACTTAAACCCAAGTCCTCACCAACTTCTACAACACAATGTAATACCAATGTGTAATGACTCGTCTTCGACGAAAATACATCCAACGATTGCTTTGTTTTTAAAATCATGCGTTTTATAAATAAATCAGATTATTGGATGGTACTCATTAAATGAGTATTTTCTTATAAGTCAAAGTCTTGTGCCTTCTTGGGCAACGGATTTTAGATTTTATACCGCTAGTTTCGTATACCATATTACACTTTTTCAGAATTTTACCACAGGAGAGTGTATAACCAAGTCGCCGGGTCTTGCACCCGAGGAAAAAATCTACCCCTTCTTGCTATACCTAACACAAATTTTTGTTTATGCAACATGCGGCTCAATGGGATCTTCTACCTGACCTTACCGATTCCACATATCAATAATGAAGAATGGTGTTTGGTTAATGATGCATATACACACCCACACTCATGACTCATGCCCATGAATGTGATGCCAATTCCATGTCCATATTGCAATGCATGCCAAATGAACAATTTTTACATATCAATGTATACCATGACAATTTATATCATATGAATATAATCACCATAATCCATTACAAGTTCAATATATCCTAGAGTATATATTAACACTTCATCAACATGTTATCATATAATACATACTAATATCACATTTCATTCACAAGACATAATATAAAACACAAAGCATACTCACATGATCCCAATTTCCAAGGGATTAAATAAAAACTTTCATATACCAAAATCAAGCCAAGATTAGACCACCAAAACAGCCCACATAAACTACCATACAACAGCCCTTATATAGCCCACAAAATGACCTAAAAACAGTCCATAATATGGCCGAAAAACAGTTTGTTCAAAGGCCAAAAAAATAGTCCGTAATTCAGCCCCTTAACAGTCCAAAATTCAGCCGCTTAACAGCCCAAATTTAGCCCCTAAACTGGCCCTAGAACAGGTTCAAATGAGATGAATAAAACCAAAGTAGAAAGAACCCTACATTTTGTAGCGTGTAGGAAGTGATAGAACTTCCAAAAACACCAACCAAAAGCCCAAGAACTAGATTTCTCCAAAAAAAATTCTTTGGATCTTCAGTAAAATCCACTTTTCTTGGTACGTAGACGTAGCCCTCGTCGCGGTGATCGACTTTAGTTCATGGCTCAACGGATTTTGACTGACGAAACTCCAAGAATCGACAAAGGAAGTTTGAAAATCTCACTTTTTTTCTTCATTTCTCTCTTCTTCCTTCAAAAACGTGTGGAGGCTGAACAATGAGGATATTTGTGCCTAAATATCTGATTTAGGTCGATATTTATAGTCGCAAATGAGCGGTCTACATCTCACCGCATATTTTCGACTTTCGGGTCCGTTTTTCGTTTCGAAATGATTTATTACATTCATTGTTTAGTCCAAATTAATTTTATTGGTACTTTAGTCCAATCATACTTAAATTTTAAAATATTTATTTTTGGGGACCACTGAGAGGTTATCTGCCACCTAGTCGTCTCGAACGACGTGCAAAAAGTTCGACTATCTCAGAATTCGACAAAATTCGGTAGGATGACTAGATTTTACGTCATGAGTCCAAAGGCGAACTCCGTTTCCTCATCTGAGGTCTAGAACACGAGTATTTTAAATACACATTATAGTAAAAAATTATCATTTTGCCCTTTTTTTTAAAAAAAAAATTTCAAATTTACTTGGGTTTCATAGTAATTTAAAGGCATTTAAAGGTATAAAAATTCATGCACCAAGTTGACTCTAAATATGAAGTCTTTATATATGGGCAAGCTTTTTCAGATTAGGGTAACTTTCATTAAACCTAAAAATGCCTTTTATATCATCTAACCAATAACAAACCCTAGAATCCCTAAGCATCCAAGATCAAATCTACCAAGATAAAAGCCAAAAAAAACCAATCTAAGTAACAATTAACAAATATCTTGGACAATGACAAATCTCAAGCAAATGCCATCTGATGATGCAATTTCAGGCAAATGAGCAAAGTCAATGAACATGATATTAAGGTGAGATCAGAGTTGCATGGCTCAAGGAATCGTTTGTGATGGTGTGGGCTGGATTTTTATATAGAGGTAATAACACCGTAAAAATATAGTGGTTCACTAGCTACAGAGCTTGGCTAGTCCACTCTCTAATGGAGGCTCTTGCTCCCTTTTTTTTATTGATAACTTGAATTACAGAATAATGTTCTCTTTCTGCCCCCTATGGGGGCACCGTTCGGTATATATAAATTAATTCCTAGTTCTAAGGGATCTGCAACGAGATCTTTGTCTTGCATTCGTAGGATTTTTCTTGATTTTCGTGAGAAGATCTTGGTTGGTTGAGAGTTTTGTACTTGACTTTAGCTTTTCGTTCACATTCCCTTTATTTTGGGGGTGCTTGTTGTCTATCCAACTGTCCCTATGTCATTCCAGTCGATTTACATTCTGAGTGAGGCTGAGCTCTGGTCCTCCGAGCTCTTCATCTTTTCTATCTGACCTTCCGACCTGTTCTATAGATCTGAGCTCACCCTTGGAATTATTTTTTGGTATCATCAGTTGCCCCCCAGCCCTTGGTCTAAGCTGACTTTGGTAAGGGCTGAGCTAACTTTATCCGAGGTAGACAAGCACATGGTTGATCTTGGCTTGCACGTGTACCACGTCTTCGGACGGTTCTAGACAATCATTACTTCCTCGATTCCCACGCATGTTTTAACTCCTGTCCCTCAAGCCTTAAATGCTCGAACGTCTATTAGATCCGTCTTCCTTCTGTTCATCTTCTTCCTTTGTTCTGCGATTTTCCCTCTTTGTGATTTCAAATTCCCTTGCGACGGTGTAGTCTTCTGATTCTCCTCTTGAAGTTATATCTTCCGTGTTAGGTCCGAGAGTTCACGTGATTTCTTCCTTCGACTTGGCTTTGGGCTTTCGTTCGCTGCTTTCTCCTAGCTAGGTATGCCTTCTTGCCCCTTTTTGTATTTTCTAGTTTTGTATCCCTCAAATTTGAGGTGGTTGCTGCGTTTCTGGGCTTATCAGTTCTTTTACTTCTGAAATCGTGACCTCTATCTATCTCCCCTTCCCCATTTCGTGGATTGGGGTTCTATTGTTAGAGTCCTCAACGTAGGTAGTTACTGTGCTAATCCTACAGTTATTACGGAGTGTCTGACCAGTATCCCCCTCCCGTATCGCCTTTACAATCTCCCTTTTTCTTGTCCTCTCATGTCTACCTCTTCCAGAGTTGCTCGATCCTCTGTCCCTCCTCCAGATGGTAGGTCTGCCGAGGAGGATATCGAATTAGGGAAAGTGGGTGAGGAGATTGACAACTTTTCCGGTGTTGATGCCCTTAACCCTGAAGCTGAAGTCGGAGAGCTCCCCTCATCATCCGTCTCTATGCCCCCCAAGCCTAGCAAAGGCAAGGGAAAGGTCAGTGGGGCTGGGCTATCTGGCGGCTCATCGTATCTAGGAGCCGCTCTTAAGCAAGCTGAGCTCATAGGATCCAGTAAGGTTGACCCCTCACTCCTTAGGATTTTCAGTGTCCACTACAGTTTTGCTCCTGGTGTCCAATCCTCGTGCCCGGATAGTTTTACCCCTTACGTCGTTGAAGTTCACAAAAAGGTCTGTTTCTTTGAGGCTGCCTTTGAGAATGGTATTCGCTTTCCTCTGCATCCTTTTCTGAAAGTTGTTCTACAGTACTTTAATGTATGCCCCTCCCAGCTTTCTCCTAACTTCTGGGGTGTCTTAGTGGGCCTTTTGGTCCTCTTTAAGGACTTAAAACTTGGGGTTCCTTCTCTCCCTTTATCATGGACTTTTTTAATGTCAAGTTGACCTCATCGGAGGGCTTCTTGTATGCTTCCAAGCGACCCAACGCCAAGCAACTTATCTCTAATATTCCTACCTCTCACAAGCACTAGAAAGAATACTTCTTTTTTGTTGGAGCCACAAACTAGGAGTATGACCCTACTGATAGGACGGATACCCTTGGTATCCCTAGGGCTTGGTCTTACCCGGAGAACTTGGGTGATTCATTGCCTGAATCAATCAGGTTTTGTTTTGAGAATTACAGGTTTTTGAATTTGCTCTGTTTTTTGTTACTTTCAAGTATCAGACTCAAGCTCGGCAAAGAGGACAAAGAGGCGAAGCTGAGACTGTTGGAGTGTGCTCCAAGAAGATATTCTGAGCTCATCTAATTTCAGGTCCTAGTTGCAAGGGGACTTAGCCTTCCCGAGGTCACGATAGAAGCCCCGTCTTCAATCTCGGTTGTCAAACCTGATGAAGTACTAGGTGATCTTCTCGCTCTTTGGATTTTTAGTATCTTCCCTTCTTCTTTCTCTGATCTGACTGATTGTCGTGCTTCAGACCTTCCAGGATCTTCCACAATGAAGCTGTCTTCGGAGAAGCTTGAAGCCAAGATTTTCAAGCTGCAGAGAGGTGGGAAGGGCAGTAAGAGAAAGACCGAAGCCAGGTCTGGTGGCAACCCTTCCACCAGAGCTAAGGCTCAAAAGCTAGGAGGGCCTTCCTCCTCTCTAGCTTCGGCTGTTGACAGCCAGGTCCCTTCCTCTAACATCCCACCGAGTGCAGGGGTTTCCTCTTCCCAGTAGCCTTTGCTCACCCCTCTTAAGCCTGATGAGCTAGGCGAAGCTTCTTCCACCTCGTCCAAGGTCGAGAGGGCCTGGGGGTTCATTTCTCAGGTTCAGTCTGAGACGGTTTTGTTTAGCCCCTCTGGCAAAATCATTGAACCCTCCCAGGTGAGGCCTGGGCCTGACAAGGGAAAAGGCGTCAAGGCGGAAGGGCAAGAGGACTCCTTTTTTGAGAATGCTGAGCTGGCTGCAGGGGCTGTGGCATCTATTCTCCCTGATTCTGATGTGGAGAGAGCTTGTTCTATGCCCCTTGAAGAATCCATAGCTTCAGCTCTTCAGGGAGCTGTTACCGTAAGTTCTCGCACTTTCATGCTCCTGCTTGGTTTACCATTACATCTCTGTGCTGATCCTTCTTGTTTTTCCACCCTTTTATTTATTTATTTACATATTTTTTATTGTTATTTTTTTTTGTTTTAGCTGGCTCTTCATGTGAAAGGTTTGCTGAGTAGGATCCGGTCATCTGAGAGTTCGGTCCAAGCTTTGAAGGCCTTTGAGGTTAAGGTCAGTGACCTTTCTTTTGAGAATGAGGAGCTCAGGGGTCAGGTGCAAAGTCTTCAAGATAAGGCAGAACAACTAGCCTCTGATCTCGATGTTTCTAAGTCAGCTAAGTTCAAAGCTGAAGAGAAAGAGAAGAAGGCGCGAGTTGAGCTGAGGATTCTAGGGGATGAGCTGAAACACAAGACTGAGCTCTAGTCTAAGGCTAATCAGGATGCCTTCGACGCCCGTTGTTCTCTTGACACCCTGAAGCGGGATCACGAAGCCTTCTGCGAGGTGAATGAGGCCCTTCATGAGGAGTTCAAGGAGAAGGGTGATATGATTGCTGAGCTGGAGGATGACGCCACCACCCAATGGGCTTCTGGGTGGCTTGCTTTTAAGCGCAAAGCTTCCAAGATCTTCCCGGACCTAGACTTCAATTTCTCTATCCCAACTGAGGAGGAATTGGAGGAATCCGACTCTGATGGCGAGAAAAACTCCTCAGCTCTTCCTGCTGAAGACACAAGCCAGAGTGTGCCCATTCAGTCGGCTATTCCCCAAGTTTCCTTCTCCGCTGACCTTGTGAAAGAGGCCCTTGCCCGAGATTCGCAATTAGATGGAGGGGAGGTTCTTGAGACCAACATCCCTGAGACTCCAGCTCCTCTAGCTTCTGGGACCTTGCCTACTCCTTCTGCTGAAGCTGCTTCTACGAATTTGCAGGATCTTTTGACCACTCCTCCTCTAGAGATTTAGGAATTTCTTTTGCAAATTTGTTTGTTGTTGAAATGTAGTACTTTTTGTAATTTGACTTTTGAATTCTCGAGTTGTTTGTTGGAGACGTAATGTATTTTCTTTGATGAGCTGTTTATTGATACGTAATATATTTTCTTTGAATTTCGAGCCCGATTGCTTTATATCTTCATGTACCCCTTGCCACCCTTTGCTTAGAGGGGTGCTGAGCTCTCCTTGAAGCAAGAGATATCGTGTTGCTTTGCTGCTTTGAGTTGTTCAGGCAAATGCTGAACATACCTTGTTGAGCTGAAAGTACTTGGATGTTTTTGATGATATTTATCGTAATCTTGACATATCTTTTTGTCTGACCCTTAGTGTGAATTCCTCTTCTCGTTCGCTCCTGTGACTCCACCGTATGGTCTCTTCGTAATTTTCACCTCTGACTTCGACAGGTCTTTTGCTGTGCTTATTCCTTTGAGCTCTGTATGCTTAGCTCTTTCCCTCTTCTTGGAGGGAGCCTTTAGGTTTCTTGGGAGCAGTCTTATTGAGTTTCAGCTTAGGTGTTTCCTGTGAGGGACATGTCATGGAAGGTCTGAGCTGACCTTGACTCAGGGAGGTCTGACTTGTTCCCATTGAAACATGACTTGAGCTGTGTATTAGGGGTCTGAAGGTCATCCATGGAGGGGTTCATGTTGCTGTGCCTGTGGCCACGGGCTTTTAGTCTACCCCAAAAATTTGGAGTTACAGTTTATTGTACTGGACTTGTGTGAGTGTCAAGCATGGCCGAGGTGGATAAAAATCTAGTTTTTGGTCCCTTTCGAAGGCAAGAGGTTTTATCTTGGACCTTTTAGTGCTGTTAGCCGTGTTTGTGGTGTCCTTGAGGGAGCATTGGGTGGTTGGTTAACACTTCCCATTGGTGAGGAGATGCTCAGGTTCATCACAAGCATGTTGCTGATACACGTTCCCTTCGGGCGAATATAGCCTATGGACTCTGAGTCGGGTGACCTTGAGCTGACCTTGGCACGTTCCCTTTGGGTGAATATAACCTATGGGATCTGAGTCTGGTGACCTTGAGCTGACCTCGGCACGTTCCCTTTGCTATTCACCATGAAGCCTAGAAATTTTCTTGGGGGTATGACTCGAGGTCGAGGTGTTCTGGACCTCCTTGGTATTCCTGAGACTGAGGCTGAGGAAAATGATGATTGAGTGAGTACTGTTGTTTGCCTTTCTTTTTGTTTTAGACTGCTTCCACTGTCTTTGTGAACTTTAATTGTTGAGAGATTCCCATCACTCCTCTACTTTCCTTATAAATTTGGGAAGTCTATAGAATAGCCAAGGCTTTAAATTAGGCGTGGTTCTTGGCCCTTCTAAATTTGGGCAAGGTTTTAAATTTCGTACCTTCTCTTTCCTGCCTATAACTCTTTGAAGGTTTTCTTGAGTCTTTCTCTTCTCTTTGGTTCTTTGCCTGAGGCTTCTAATGGCTGATCCTGCTCCGTCTCTCTTTGAGGACCATTCTTTTTTCGGAATAGACTGGAAATTTCAGTCTCGTTTCTTGGTTCCTTCTTCTCAGTCCTCCTCGGATCTGGAGGGGCTCAAGAAACGGTTCTTTCAAGAACTAGAATTGCCTCTTCGAGTTCCCACTCCAAGTGAACCTCCTAACTATCTTTCTCGGGGTGAGGTCTATTTCTTTGAGGATGCCTTTGAGATAGGCCTTTGTCTTCCCATCCATCCCTCTGTTGGGTGTATCTTGGCATATTACGGTCTGCCTCCCTCTCATTTATCTCCTCAAGGGTGGGCTGTGCTTATCAGCTTCTTTTTGTTCTGGCGCCTCAAGGGCAATGACCAATTTCCCATAACTGCCGAGTTCCTGTATTTCCATAGTCTTGTGGGAGACGACGTTCCTTGCTTTAGTTGTTTCAGATGGAGGTACTTCTCTGAACGTCGGCTAGTGCTTGGTATTCCTTCCCCATCCCAAGGGTGGCTCAGCCGTTTTTTCTTTGCTTTTAGGGATTCTTGGAGGTCTGTTGAGGACCGTCGATGAGAGAACAGGGTTCCGCGTTCTTGGAGGAAATTTGATCACATAGGTAAGGGGCTTAACAACTTTCTTGATCATTCTCCTTTTCCAGCGTTCTGTTCTGACTTTAGCTTTATTGTGCAGTTGCGCCTGACCCAGATTTGCCGAAAGCTTTTAAGATTGAGCGAGTGAAGCAATGTTCCCTTATGTTCTTCTCAGAATTGATGACGTCTAGTAATCTTTTCTTGTTCGGCGCAGTGGCAGCATCTATCGATTTTCACTTTGAATGCAGCTCGCTAGACCTTTCTCCCTTAGAGCCTGAGGAGGATGAGGAGGTGGGACCGTCTTCCAAAAGGTGCAAGCTGTGCAAGTCTCCTTCATCCCCTGATTCCTCTCTTAGCGCGATTTTTCTTTCTTCTTCCGGGGCTAAGCTTCTCAATGCACTTTCAAAGGTGGAGAAGGAGGGGGAGGAATTGAGGGAAGAGAATGTCTGTCTGAAGGAGGAAGTGGTTGGACTGAAGAAGCGCTTGGGTGAGAACTAGCAGTTCTGTTTGGGAGCTTTGAGCAACTTTGTTTTTGCTAGTTATTTTGGCCCTTTGATGTAATCTGAACAACTTTTCTTCTTTGTTATTGGACTGTTGGATATTACAAGGCATAATCTACCTTTTTCCCTATGGTCCATTTTGAGTGGCTGAGCTTTTTCTCCGAATTGTCTAGTTCATGGTTAACTACCGAGTTTTCCTCTGTATTTCATCGTGAATAGTTCGTAGAGCCCTTCGTTCCTTCTGAGCTGTAGAGCTCTTTCTTTTATAAACTGAAGAGTTTATCGCGAGCTTCTGGGCTCCTTTTGAGCTGTAAAGCTCCCTCTCTGCTCTTTTTTTTTAAACGATAATTTATCATGAGCTATTGGGCTCTTTCTTTGATTTATAAACTGAAGAGTTTATCGTGAGCTTATGGGCTCTTTCCTTTATAAATCGAAGAGTTTATCGTAAGCTTTTGGGCTCTCTCTGAGCTATGAAGCTCTTCTTTAATTTGTAAATAACAGTTTATCATGAGCTACAGAGCTTTTTCTTTGATTTATGAACTGAAGAGTTTATCGTGAGCTTCTGGGCTCTTTCCTTTACAAACCGAGGAGTTTATCGTGAGCTTCTGGGCTATCTCTGAGCTATGGGGCTCTTGTCAAGATTTGTGACTCTTTTTATGAACTTGTGCGTTCTGGCTGAGCTGCTTGGCTCTCCTTGTGAATCGATGAGCTTAAGAGCTCATCGTGAGCTGTATAGCTCATCTTTTAGTTCTTAGCTATTTCAGGGGATCATACTTGTCTCATACTTATCTGAATCAAGAACTTGCCACTTTATTACAAATGATTCTATTACAACGAGTACTTACTGAAAAAACTTTTTGAGATGCTCTGCGTTCTAGGAATGAGGTAGGATTTTCTCTCCTTCAGTCTGCAACTCATAGTTTCTGGGTCTTATCACCCTAGATACTATGAAGGGACCTTCCCAATTTGAACCTAGCTTCCCATGAGAGGGGTCCTTTCTAGCAAGTAGGAGTTTCCTAAGCACCAAATCTCCCACTATAAAGCTTTTGTGTTTGACTCTTTTGTTGTAATACCTTGCGGTCTTCCTCTGGTAATTCTGGATGCGATGCAGAGCCCTGTCTCTCCTTTCGTCCAAGCGATTGAGGTTCAATAGAAGCGACTCATCATTATGCTCCAGATCAGCAAGCTCGGTCCTTGTGGATGGGATCCCGATTTCTACTGGGGACACTGCTTCTGTTCCATAGGCCAAAGCGAACGGTGTTTCCTAGGTTGCTGACCTCGCAGTCGTTCTATAAGCTCATAACACCTCTGAAATATGCTCCACCCATTTCCCTTTTAAGGCATCGAGCTTGGTTTTCAGCGCGACTGTGATGGTCCTGATGGTTACCTCTGCTTGCCCATTGGATTGTGGATGAGCTGGTGCAGAAAAGTAGTTCTTTATTCCTAGCTCGGCGCAGAACCTTTTGAACTTTGGGTTGTCGAATTGTTTCCCATTGTTTGAGATTATTGCCCTGGGAATCCCAAATCTACAAATTATCGACTTCCATGTGAAGTTCTGGACTTTTTGCTCCGTGATTGTAGCCAAAGGTTCCACCTCCACCCATTTAGTGAAATAGTCCACTCCAACGATGGCGAATTTGCACTGCCCCACTCCGATTGGAAGGGGCCCGAGTATGTCCAAACCCCACTACTGAAAGGGCCAAGGACTAATTGCCGAGGTTAGGAGCTTTGGTGGGCAATTGGAAAGATTGGCGTTCATTTGGTAGACTGTGCATTTCTTGACTAATTCTGTGGCATCCTTGAGCATTTTGGGCCAATAGTACCCCTGCCTTAATGCTTTTCTTGCCAAGGCCCGTGCTCCAATGTGGTTGCCGCAAACCCCCTCATGAATCTCTCTAAGAATGTGATTGGCGTCCTCATCCCCCACACATTTAAGGAGGGGTGTTGAAAAACCTCGCTTATAAAGGCTTCCCTCTAAAATAGAAAATTTGGCTGACTTGATCCTTAACTTTGCTGCTTCTTTGGGATCCTCTGGCGAGACTCCATTCCAAAGGTATCCCAAAATAGGGTCCATCCAGCTCAGTGAGGCTTGCACAAGGAATATTTCTTTATCTTGAAAGTCTACGGAGGGTTTTGCTAGATGCT
Organism: Ilex asprella; assembly: GCA_023539305.1. Lineage (NCBI taxonomy): Eukaryota > Viridiplantae > Streptophyta > Magnoliopsida > Aquifoliales > Aquifoliaceae > Ilex > Ilex asprella. Next base: position 21,152,218 of record CM042184.1, read on the forward strand.
CTACTGGAATTAACCTCCCCAAACTTTCCTGCGAGGCTGTTGCAAGCTTTGCCAAGCTGTCTGCTCTTGAGTTCTCGGATCTGGGAACGTGTTCGATTTTAACTTGTACAAATTTCTTGATCAATTCTTGTACCTTTATGAGGTAAAGGATCATCTTCTCTCCTCTAGCTCCATAAGACTCCTCTATTTGTCTTATTACAAGCTGTGAATCACTGCATATCTCTAGTTGTTCTACCTCCATTGAGTGAGCCAGATTGAGCCCTGCAATAACAGCCTCATATTCAGCCTTGTTGTTTGAGGCTTTAAACCCAAATCTAAGGGCGTACTTGACGTCCACTTCGTCTGGTGTGGTCAAAATTAGGCCTGCTCCGCTTCCTTGGGCGTTGGCTACACCATTTACCGAGAGTTTCTATATTGGGAGATCAGGTACTAGCTGAGTGGTCTCCATAGGTGTTCCTGTTGTAAATTATGCGATGAAGTCTGCTAGGATCTGACCTTTTACGGCAGTTCTTGGTTTATACCTGATGTCGAATTTGCTGAGCTCAATGACCCACTTTACTAATCTCCCGGAGGATTCAGGCTTATGTAACACCTGTTTCATCGGCCGGTCTGTCAGGACTTCTATGGTATGGGCCTGGAAGTATGGTCTGAGCCTTCTGGCCGTGGTGACCAAGACTAATATAAGCTTCTTCATCTTTGGGTATCTCTCCTCTGCGCCCCTTAGAGCTCTACTACAACAATATACTAGTTGCTGAGCTCTATCTCTCTCCCTTACAAGCGCCGCACTGGTGGAGAATTCAGAGAACCAAATATAGGGTGAGCACTTCCCCTTCCACGGGACTGAACAGAATGGGAGAGGAGCTGAGATAAACCTTCAAGTTCTTAAATGCCTCCGCGCATTAGGCATCCCATTCGAAAGCTTTCTTCAGTAATCGAAAGAAAGGCTGGCATTTGTCACTTGATCGGGATACGAAACGGCTCAGGGCAGCTATTATTCTTGTCAACCGTTGAATTTCTCTCGTGTTTGAGGGTCGTTGCATGTCTAGTACTGCCTTTACTTTGTCAGGATTGGCTTCTATCCCCCTACTATTCACCATGAAGCCTAAAAATTTTCCTGCTGAAATCCCGAAAGCGCACTTTGCAGGGTTAAGCTTCATCTTGTACTCTTTCAGAACCCGAAAAGCTTCCGCCAGGTGTTGGATATGGAGCTCGGCCTTTATTGATTTCACGAGCATATCGTCGATATAGACTTCCATAGTTGTTCTTATATGCCTTTGAAACATCCTGTTCACCAAACGCTGATAGGTAGCTCCTACATTCTTCAAGCCAAAAGGCATGACCTGGTAGCAATAAGTCCCTTGTTCTGTCATGAATGAGATCTTCTCTTGGTCACTAGGGTTCATTCTGATTTGGTTATATCCTAAGAACGCGTCCATGAAGCTGAGGAGCTCATGCCCAGCAGTAGCGTCTACTATCAAGTCAATCTGAGGTAAATGAAAGTTATTCTTGGGGCAGGCTCGATTTAGATCGGTGAAGTCTATGCATAATCATTATTTGCCATTGGTTTTCTTAACAAGAACCACATTGGCCAGTCAAATAGGGTAGTCTACTTTCCTGATGGCTTTGGCTTAGAGAAGCTTGCCGACCTCCTGATTGATGGCTTTCTGACGTTCCGGGGCAAAGCTCCTTCATTTTTGCTTGATGGGTTTACAAGTAGGGTTTATGCTTAACTTGTGAGTGATAACCGAGGGGTCAATGCCCTCCATGTCCTCTTGCTTCCAAGCGAATGCTTCAGCATTTTCTTTCAGGAATTGGATAAGAAGGTCTTTAATCTCCTTGCTTAGCTTGGACCTGACGTAGACAAGGTGTTCTGGTTCTTCATCGAGCTGAACAGGCTCTAACTCTTCCGAAGGCGTTAGTCTGGTTTCTAGCTCATCCCTCATGTCGAGCTCGTCCATTTGAATGCTCTCCACCTCTTTCTGGTTCATAGAGGTTATGTAACATTCTCTATCTACACGTTGGTCTCCCCTGACCATTCTAATTCCGTTTTCTGTCAGGAACTTCACGACAAGGTGGTATACCGAAGGGATGGCTTTTACTCCATTCAAGGAGGGCCTCCCTAACAGCATATTGTATGCCGAGGGTGCGTCAAGTACTAGGAATTTTACAATTGTGGTGGCCTGGCAGGGAGGGTCTCCTATGGTGAGTACGAGTTGAATTGATCCCAGGGGCAACACCCTTTCTTCGGAGAATCCCAATAGGTGGGTATTCACTAGCTCTAGCTTTTCTCTTCCTATGCCCATTTTGTCGAAAGTAGACGTAAAGATGATGTCTGCCGAGCTCCCGTTGTCTACCAGGACACGAAGCACTGTCCTGTTGGTCACGATAGCTCTTACTACCAATGGATTGTCGTGGGGTGGTGACAACCCTCCAAATCTGAGTTTGAAAAGGTTATGGTCGTGTCTAGTCGTGGCGCTTTGGTCATAGTGTATACCTCTAGTATCTCATCACCTCGGATTCTGCGCAGATGAGCCTTTCTGGCTGCACTGGATTCTCCTCCTCTTGTAAATCCTCCCGATATCACTCTAATCTCCACCATAGGTTGTTGATGTTGCGCAGGAGCCTGTGGTTGAGGTGGTGGAGGTGGAAGAGCTCGGTTTGGATAATCTTGGGCCACAAAGCGACATAATTGTTCTCGCTGGATTAGAAACTCAATTTCCTTCTTAAGCTGGATGTAATCATCCGTGTGATGGCCATGATCTCTGTGGTAATCATAGTACTTGGTGGGATCTCTCTTCGCCGGATCTGCCTTCATCCGAGGTGGCCACCTCAGGAACTTCTCATTCTGCACCTCATGCAAGACTTGTGATATAGAGGTAGTAAGGGGGGTGAGCTATTGAGGTGGATACCTCGGCTGCAACTCTGGCTGTGGAGGCCCCAGACGATCTCTCACATTACCTCTCCTTTTTGGGGAACGATTTCTATCTCTTCTGGGAGACCTGCCTCGCTCCTTTTCTTTCCTGGGACTTCTCTCCCTCTTCTTTTCTTCCTTTGACCTCTCTTTTCGTGATGAAGAACTTCCTATCTTTGAGAGGAGCGCTTCTTCACCATTTATATACTTTCTGCTTTAGCCAACACCTCAGCCATACTTGCTTGAGGGTTCTTCGATATGAAAAATATCAGATCCTTCGATTGTACCCCGAGCCCTGCAATAAAGACGGTTATGACAAACTTTTCGTCGGGGACATCTACCTTCAAAGATTCTGAATTGAACCTCTGGACGTACGATCTGAGGTTCTCGTCTGGCCCTTGCTTTACATTCAAGAGATGGTAGCTCGGATTCTTGTATATCCGAGCTCCTATGAAGTGGGATACGAAGGAGATCGAGAGCTCTTTGAAGGAAGAGATTGACGCCGGGGGAGCCTGTTAAACCACGCTAGGGTTGATCCTTTGAGAGTGATGGCGAAAGCCCTGCACTGTACGGGATCCTGATACCCATACAACTCCATTTGATTTTTGTAATGGTTGAGATGATCCATACGGTCTTTGGTTCCGTCGAAGGCCTCAATCTGAGGCAACCTGAATTTTGGGGGGAGAGGAAAGTGTAGCACCCCCATGGTGAATGGTGATTCTGTCTGCTGTACCAGGGCATCCATTGTGATAGGAGCCTTGCTCCTTATGGCCTCCTTCAAGTGGTTGAGCTCTTGCTTGATATCCTCGAAGCGTCGTTCCTAATACTGTTATCTCTTTTCCTGCTGGTAGGGGATGAAATCACTCCTTCCTCCTCCACCCTTTTGGCTCTGTACTTCTTCGTTGTGGCCATTCCTGGGAGGCAGTTGTGGATCCCTCCACATGGTCTGGCTATTTTCTCCTCCTTCGTTGACCTCTCTGAGGGGGTCGAGGTGACACTGTTCCCTGTGAAGAGGGTTACTCGGGCCTTCTTGGGCCGGTCGTACCTCCTGCGGGCACTTTAAGAGTTTTAGAAGCTCCTCGTTTTGTTGTAGTAGGCGCTGATTAACAAGACAGAGGGCATCCAACTCGTTATTCATTGGGAAGTCCCCTGTGAAGGGATTGGTTTCTGGATTATTTTCAGCTTGTCTGCCATTGGTGGCTTCCTGTTGATCTTGCATGCGCGGCGGATTGGTTTGACTTCAGCTCATATTGTGGGTTGAAACCATCAGTCACTGAAAGATCAACGTATTTATAAAATGAGAACAGTCATTTTCACAGACGGCGCCAAACTGATGATGCAATTTCAGGCGAATGAGCCAAGTTAATGAACGTGATATTAAGGTGAGATCAGAGCTGCATGGCTCAATGAATTGTTTGTGATGATGTGGGCTGGATTTTTATATATAGGTAATAACACCGTAAAAATATAGTGGTTCACCAGCTATAGAGCTTGGCTAGTCCACTCTCTAATAGAGGCTCTTGCTCCATTTTCTTTATTGATAACTTGAATTACAGAATAATGTTCTCTTTCTGCCCCCCTATGGGGGCACCGTTCGGTATATATAGATTAATTCCTAGTTCTAAGGGATCTGCACCGAGATCTTTGTCTTGCATTCATGGAATTTTCCTTGATTTTCGTGAGAAGATCTTGGTTGGTTGAGAGTTTTGTGCCTTGACTCTAGCTTTCCGTTCACATTCCTTTTATTTTGGGGGTGCTTGTTGTCTATCCAGCTGTCCCTATGTCATTCCAGTTGGTTTACATTCTGAGTGAGGCTGAGCTTTGGTCATTCGAGCTCTTCATCTTTTCTATCTGACCTTCCGACCT
>CM042184.1:21168239-21186111 GCA_023539305.1 Ilex asprella
GCACATCGGCTGTCCATTCCCCTTTCCGCCACATCAAAGAGGTCCATGTAAAGTGCTCCTAAAATAAAGGGGGCTAAGACCAATACCTTTTGGTGTGCCAATAGAATGGTAATGTTATTGCACTTGGTGGTGACTTTAAGAATGAGCACGCAAATAAAAAAGAAGTAAAGCCAGTGAAGGAGAAAGGCTATGTGATATTTGTAAGGAGAACCAGAGTTTAGTATGTAAAAGAAGATGATGTGATCAGAATGGTCAAAATTGGTTGGGATATCTATCAAAATGATATCGGGCTTCAGGATTGCAGTTACTTCAATCCCGGTCAATGGGAGCTCAATTAAGTGCACAATGTCGAGAACTGATGGGGACATATGCTAGGAGAAAGGAGCATGGCATTCCACAACTTTCACTAGAAACAACTAGCTGCGCCTATAAACCAATGATTCATATACAGTGGGCTTGTTGGGAGCTTGATTAATTCATGAATCTTCTACTCCTTCCATAGGTCAGAAAAATATGTCTCCATTCGTTCTACTCAGTCAGACTACTATTGGTCTGGATCAACCTATGTATTTAGAGGTGTGATTCCTTGGTCCCAGAATTTCCACCTAAGATGGGGATGATGAAGCATCAAACATTTTGTTTGCGCAATGGGATAACATTCAGATAGTGCAGAAAATGCCTGATTTAAAGGCAGGACCCATTGTAAGGTTTGAGCCAAAGTCTGCATAAGGGATTAGGATTTTATCATCAACTGATTCTTGGATGGGGTATCTAAGGTTAGCAAAGAAGCAAAAAGCACCAGACTTATCCAGAGGAGGATCAACAGGTATGGGTTGGTCTTCCTTTTGTTTGGATGCCACTGAAAGGATCAACGGTTTTGAAGAAAAGTGAAGAGAAATTACTTGAGGCAATGTTAAGAAAGATTGCCTGAGTTGTTACTTAACTATATGGTTCATCCATTCAGAAGTATTCCGAATAGGTAATCTAAAGAGAACAACGATTATGACTATTCATTTATCTGGATAAGAATAAATGCAGTTAAATGAGGGGACATTTGTAAGCCCCTACATTAGAATTAAATCAGGATAATATTATGTTAAAAGTTCTCCTAAGATGAATAAAATGATGGTGAAAACTTAGAATCATTGTTAAAAGATTGACTATGAAGTTTGAATCTGAAAGGTCAAAAAATCTTGGGAGATGTTATATAGTGTACTAGAAGTTTGGAAGTATTTTGGAGTTAAAACCTATTTTGGAGAGGATTTGAATAGAATGAAATTTGATATTACCTTTTACATCATAAATTTTTAAGGCAAGGTCAAATTGACTTAATTTTTTTATAGTAGAAACTAGACTTCAAAGGCTACAAAGTGTATTTCACTAAAATTTTGTGAATCGGCCTCTAACAAAGTAAAAATTAATTTGAAAGCCGAGGACAAACTGTAATTCGCGCCTAAACGGTAATTCTCCATTTTTCAGCCTATAAATAACATAGGGCCGCGATCTAAAGTGTCTTTACCTATCTTTTAAACCCCAAAAATCCTAAGAAAGTTTGAGAAGAAGAAAATGAGTAAGAACAAGCTAAATCTTAAAGGATTAATGGGGGGTAATCGCAACAAAACATGTTACAATCAAGATCTTAAGAACCACGATAGGAATTTCTTCCTAAACGTGTTCATTGAGAGTAGGGTTTGTTAAATAGAGAGGATTAACACGATATTAGAGAGAAATGAAGAGAGGTCAAAACTTAACTTACCTCTCATATATCACTTGTATTTATAGTTAACTTACAATAATAAGAAAGACGAATACACCCTCTTATTTACACATAATACCTTAATACTCTTAAAAATTTACACATAATACCCTAATACTCTTAACACTCCCCCTTAAGCTGGACTATATATATTATATAATCCAAGGTTTGAACAAATTGTTGTGAGAGGTGTATGACTCAATGCTTTGGTAAACAGATGTACAAACTGATCTTCAAATTTCACAAATGGAGTTGTAATCTCCCTAGCTACTATCTTGTCCCAAATAAAGTGACAATCAGCCTCAATATGTTTGGTTCTCTCGTGAAACACTGGATTGGCATGAGATAGCGTATAAGGAGGTTGAACTAGAAATCCAATTTCTTGGAGGAAGTATAGTAGCCAAGTCAACTCACTTGCTGTTAGCCTTAGCACTAGATCTTGCTACCACTGATTGTTTTTTACTCTTTCATGAGACAACGTTACCTCCTAAGAAAGTATAATAACCAGTGGTTAATCTCCAATCAGAAGGAGAGTCGGCCCAATCAGCATCTGAAAAACCTTCCACTCTAAGATTTTCATTAGCTTGATATAATAGTCTAAGTCTAGGAGCATGTTTGAAATATCATAGAATATGAGTAACTGCCTTCCAATGTGGTACTCTAGGACACCCCATGAATTGTCTTACTATACTGACTGCATAGGAAACATCCAGTCGAGTAATAGTGAGATAATTGAGCTTTCCAACCAATTTTCTATATTGACCCGGATTCTCAAACAATGCACCATCATCCTTCAATAGTTTCTGATTCGGATCCATAAGAACATCAATTGGTCTGCCACCCAACAAACTTGCTTTCTCTATCATGTCAAGTACATATTTTCTCTAGGATAAACAAATACCCTACTTAAATCGAGTTACCTCAATACCCAAGAAATACCTAAGTTTTTTAAAATCCTTAATATGACATCGATCTAGCAAGAAGATTTTTAACTTGCAATCCCCTCAGAATCATTTTTCATTAATCACAATATCATCTTCATAAACCACCAATAGAACATATTTATCATCTGTCTGTCTATGAAATACAAAAATGGTCTGTTTGACATCAAAGAAGACCAAATTCTAAAACTGCATATAAAAACTTACCAAACCATGTCCTCGGTGACTGCTTCAAACTATGCAAAGATTTCTTTAACTAACATACACTCTTACCCTACTCCCCCTGAGCAGTAAACCCAAGTGGCTGCACCATGTAGGAAGACATTATTGATATCTAACTGAAACAAGGGCCAATCAAGATTGACAACCAAAGAAATCAAGATACGAACATAGGAAATTTTGGCAATAGGAGAGAAAGTCTCCTTATAATCAACACCATAGGTTTGAGAAAAGCCCTTTGTAACAAGCCGGACTTTGAGATGCTCCACAAAACCATCCGGATAAAATTTAACTGTATACACCCAACGACAACCAATAGTTCGTTTACCAGGAGGTAAAAGAATGAGATTCCATGTGTCATTATGATGCAAGGCATCTATCTCCTCCTTCATAGCTTTCCTCCAACTTAGATCAGATAACGCATCCTATAAGTTCTTAGGAATAGATATAGTAGATATCTGAGAGGTAAAATAAGAGAAGACATGAGATAAGGCATCATATGAAACAAAATAAGCAATGAGATGATTAGTAACACACGAATGAATAACTTTTTGAAGAACAATAGGTAAAAAATCTAAATTACCTGATGTACCAGGATCAGAAGGTGGTAAGGAAGACGGTACAGGCACATCAGTTAATGGGCGAGGATGACGAGAGTATACGCGAAGAGGTAAAGTAGATGGTAACATAGTAGACAGTGAAATATCTAAAGATGAGTGAAGAGATGGTGGTACAAGAGACGACCTAAAGACTAGATCCAAGGGCTGAGTAGGTGCTAAAAAATATGTATTAGATTTGTCAAATATGACATTGGCACTAGTAAAGTATCATTGTAGAGAAAGACTTTAGCAACGATATTCCTTATGTGTGCGAGGGTATCCAAGAAATACACATTTGGTAGCTCGAGGGTCAAGTTTATCAAAACCAAGACCCAAATTGTGAACATAATAGACACATCCAAAAAGCTTAGGAGTTAGGAAAAAATAGGGCTTACTAGGAAAAAGGAAAAATATAGACTTTGCCCATTTAGCACAGAGGATGGCATATAATTAATAAGATGACAAGCAGTAAGAACAACATCACACAAAAAATATAAGGGAATATTCACCTGGAATAATAGGACACAGGTAATTTCCAACAAATGACAGTTTTTGCGTTCAACAACACCATTCTGTGGGGAGGTGTAAGCTTAGGAAGTTGATAAATAATGTCATTTTTACTAAGATAAGCTGAAAAATGATTAAATTCATTTTCTTGAGCATTATCAAAATGTAAAATACGTAAACAACAACCGTATTGAGTTTTTATTTCCTTAAGAAATGTCTCAAATATAGATAATAATTCAGACTGAGCTTTCATCAGAAATAACCAGGTCACATGAGAATAGTCATCCATAAATGACACAAAATATGTATATTTACTAGATGAAATATTCTTTATTGGACCCCATACATCAAAATATATCAACTCAAATGGACTAGACACACGATTATTGACTCTAGACTGAAATGACACATGGTGATGCTTACTAAGTTAACAAGCTTCACAAGACAAAGATGACACATAACTAAGACTGGAAACTTGGTGCTTCAGATCCTGGTGAGAGGGATGTCCAAGATGACAATGCCATTAAAAAGGAGAAAACGAGGTTTGTAGAGTCTGAGTAGGTGAATCAAAATTAAAGTAATATATGCCACCAACTTCATGCCCCACACTAATCTTCCTCTTTGTCTTGAGATCCTGAAAGACACAACAAGAGGGATAAAAAGGTTACAGAATAATTGAGAGAATGGGTAATCTTGCTAAAGGAAAGTAAACTAAAAGAAAATTGAGGAACATATAACACGGAAGATAGGGACATATCAGGACTCAAGTGAGTAGTTCTCATACCTAAAACTTTAGAACAAGTACCATTATCAAGAGTAACACTGTGTGTGGAAGTAATATACAGATAAGTAAAAAAAACATTAGACGCACCAATCATAAGGTCAGAAGCACCAGAGTCTATGATCCAGGGACTGCAAGTAGAGGACAATAAACAAGTAAAAGTAGTACTTGACTGGGCAAAAGTAATAGTGGAGGGAGATGGAATAGCCTGTTATAGGGATAGGAATTGAGCGTACTCCTCTCGTGTAATAGTAATTGATCTAGTGTCTAGTGGAGTTGATTGAGGTATGGCAGCAACAACAGAGGTGTCATCTTGATAGAAAGCCTGATTCGCAACACTAGACAGTTTTCCATGTAAATCCCAATAGAAATCAATAGTGTGCCTCCATGACCATAGTGAGTACAGGAACGAGGTCCACTACGACCTCCTCGACCACCACGTCCACCTTGATGACTATCACTGTGGCTACTAGGAACCAAAAGAGTTGAGCGATCAGTGGAGACACCATGATCGATTCCTGAAGTAGACAAAGTAGCACGTTGTACATGAGACAAAACCTCAAGTAGTGAGGGAAGACTTGAACCACCCAAAATCTAACAACGAATAGCCTCATATTCAGGTTTCAATTCGACCAAAAACCTTTCAACATTCAAGTACTCATGTTGCTTCTGCCAAACTGCTGCATTAGTAGTAAATGGATGGTAGGTCTTCATCTGCTCACAGACTCCCTGAATGTGAGGGTAATAATCCTCAATGCTCAGAGTACCCTATTCTAGCCAAAAGTACTCCTTGCACACCTCATAAGCTCGGGTAAAATTACCTGTACCAAAATACATGGTGGCCAAGTGGTCCCATATTTCCTTGGTAGTGTCAAGATAGAGCAGAGTAGAACTAATTCTAGGCTCAATGCTATTTAATAGTAAATAAATAATTTGAGCGTTCTCTTGTTCTAACTAATCATACCCAGGAGTATCTTCCTTGGGTTTAGGATCCACCAAATATTTCATAAATCCTTTGCCTCGAAGAAAGACTTGAGCGAATCAAGACCATAAAGTATAATTGGTCCCATTAAGTTTAACAAAAGTCATGGACCATTAGTAAGAGTCAGAGGAATAGTGGTAGGTGGCAAAGATGGAGTAAGGGATCTGGCATCTTACTTGGGATCCATTACAGTGTAACAAATAGAAAAATAAGAAGTGTTGCAACGTTGAACCAGAGAAAAAGAGGCTGTTGGAAGACTGAACCAGGCTGGAAAACCTAGTGATGAGTGTGTAATATTGCAAATTTAATGACCTCATTATATCTATTTTAACTTAACTTTGCATTGAATTACTTAGAGTTAGCCGCATTTATGAATAATGTTGAAATTTTGATGTAGTAGGTAATCATAACATAAATGATGGCTTTTGGAACCCTGCAACTAAGTGTGGATGAGTGGTGAAGAGAATGACACATTACATGAGGATCGGAATGCTTGGAAGGTGAACAAATGAAAAAAAGGCAATTTGGATGAAAACCTTTCGGAAGGTTGGGTCACAAACCTTCCGAAGGTTTAGCCCACTATTTTCCCCATTTTTGACACAGTATCTCTGTTTTTCCCATTTTTTATCATGATCCACTTCGAATCTAAAAAAGTTCAAAAACATGTAGATCTGGATGTCATCTATATTGTCTCCAAATTTCAACTCAATTAAACGATTGGATCAAAAGTTATGACAATTTTGCGAAAATTGGTCTTGAGTTGGCACCTTCCGAAGGTTTAGCCTACTGGAAGGTTTGCATCGACCTTCCAGAAGTTTTGCCTAGAATACCCAGAAAGACAACAATTCAAGCTCCACTTGCTTAGGGGTCCCACCATTACTTCTCCCACTTGTCCCCTGACATCCCTTACACACATACATGCCTCCCCACACCTAGGGGTGGACTTTGGAGGCCATTGCATTTATGAGGATGGGAGAGAAGGGGTAGCCAGGGGGTTGCTGGGTAGGCTTGTCCTAGCTTGCCAAGCCTTCAACTCAGTCTCCTATGGATAGGAGGCCTGCACACAAGCTATGGGGAGCCTTATGGACACAAATGTAAGAGTTGTACACCATATATTCAACATTCACACAAGATCTTAAAAGGAGGCTACCTAAGCTTAGAAGTAGTTTTTAGAGAGATAAGTTCCAAGGAAGAAGATGAAGTTTTAGAGAGAAATTTATGTTTTTGCACTTTCTTCTCTATTTCAGTTGTAGTAAAATTTAAATCACTTGTAATATTTACTTCTTGCACCTTAATCTCATTTATTTCAAGTATATTACAAGTTTAGTTACATATTTTTAATCTACCATTGTTGTATGAGTTTTTTCACTTCAAGCTTTTTAGTTGGGTATTAAATGCACTTATTTTTCTAGTTACACTTCTCTTCATTTCAATACAACCTTAACTCCTTTTTCAATATCATGTCTCTATATACATTATATGTCTTTGCATTAAACATGAGTAGCTAAGTTTTATGTTTTCTAAGCCAAGGGAGATGTCCCCTTGGGTATGCTAAATTAACTCATTTTGATTCCTCCTCGTAGTGTGCATTGATTTGGATTGACTAGATTGAGTGTGCACATGGTTATGAGTTCTTGATACACTGTAAACTTGTCACAGTGTATGCTTGAATCCTCACATCCATTTTAGTCCCACGCTTCCAATGAATCAATTAAACATCTAAAAACCATTGGAGGAAGGTCTTGATTTGATTTAGCATTCCCATTGGAATGACCTCTTTGCATTAGCCAACACTTGTTTTCATTACATTTTTGTAACCAATCTTCACTCACTAAAACTCAAACACAAAAGATTTTACATTTTTTTTTCACCAAAATTACCTTCACATAATTCATCTTCTTTTCCTAAGGAGACGTCCTTAGGATACTCAATTCCAAGTAAAACAAGACACTCGAAAGTCTCTCTGCCCTTGGGGAGCTATTTTGTTCACATACACGAACATACATTTTATGCCCACACATCTATTTTCCCATTTCTTGCATCAAATTCAAGTGAGAGTGACACTCACCCACACACCTAAGCCATATACACATTGAGGGTTCATGTTCAAAAATTAGGAACACACGAAAAACATTCAAACACCTAGTTGGACCGCTGAACCGGATAGGCTGGGCTCTCTGGACCACTGAATTGGACTGACTGGACTTGCTGGACCACTGAACCGGCCAGGCTAGGCTAGCTGGACCGCTGAACTAGAGTAAAACCTGATTGAACCGATCTGAACAGGTGCAAAACTATCTGAACTGGATGACATAAACTAGCTGGACTGCTGAATCGGAACAACGACTGAATGAACCGGTCTGAACCATAGAAACTAGCGGAACTGGGATCATACCGAGATTGATCCGATATAGGCTGGACCCGATTTGATTGGGCTAGATCAGAATTGGGTTGGACCGAAGACTGAAGTGGGTTGGATCAAGTCTAGTTTTAGGGCTGGACTTGAAACAATTTAAGACATTTGACTCGGGTATGAGTTCAGGTCTTTTATCCAAACCCGTGGAGTCAAGTCTAGACCATTTCTTCTTCGTTGATTAGTGTTCCAGTAGACCACGATGAACGAAAGCAGCACACCACCACCACGACGATGCTACAACCCACGACGAACGACAGCAGCACACCACCACAATGAGTGATAGCTACATAACAACAACAAATGAAGGCAAACAACAGAGACCACCATAATAGCAGTACCACACCACCATCACAATAACAGTACCACCACCACGACAATGGCTTCGACAACAGTAGTACCCCACCACAAACAGAGTTAATATTTTATTCAGAATATATTTAGGATCGTAATTGCTAGGATTGAAACCTGGCTCTAATACAGTGTTAAGTAGATAGGATTAACACCATATTAGAAAGAAATGGAGAAAGGTCAAAACTTAACCTACCTCTCATACATCACTTGTATTTATAGTTAACTTACAATGATAAGAAAGATGAATAGACCCTCTTATATTTACACATAATACCTTAATACTATTAATAATTTACACATAATATCCTAATACTCTTAACAGGGTTAATATATAGATGTATGTTTTAATTCTAAATCATATGTATATGTTATAAAACTATTTTTCTTAGTATTCTTGCAAATCTTATTATGTCTTGAATGATGTTATCAAATAAAAAATCTCATTCTTGTTATCAAAACCCTAGTTTTCAAAAAAGATAGGTTTTACCCTTGATATTCTATTCTTTATGATTTAAAAACTCAAGTTTTTTGTTTGAACAATAAAAATATATTTCTTGATGGTTTCTCGCATATTTTTTTTGAGTTGATTTATTGAAAAAAATACCTATGAAATTATGGTTCTTAGTTTGCTTGTGATTTGGTGAATTAGTTTGGTATAGTATCTCTTGTGTGGATGTTTTGATGAATATGGGTGGTTGTTGACCAGGTATCATAGATTAGGTAGATGCGTTTCTTACTCCAAGTGAGTTTGAAGGCTCCATACCACTCGTAGTAGGGTTGGTGCCTTGCGAGGACCAAAATACTATTCGCTCATAGATATCGAGAATTTCATCACTACTGATGCATCGATATAGGTCATTCATAAAGTTATGTATCCTTGCGAAGATTGGGTGTGTGTGGGCCAAGATATTCTCAAAGTGTGTATTCATGCTAAGTCTTACTACATACCTGATATACAGTGTTGGTAATGGTTTGTTGTCGGAAAGTTGGTTTTTCTTCTTTATTTAATTTATTGCTACTATGTAAACTTGAAACTTGATGAACTATCATTTTTTTATTTCTAAGTTATATATGATATTTTGTAAAAAGAAACCAACCTGTTTTATATGTTTTTAAAACCTTGTTCGATTTTAGGAGGATTTTTCTTACAGAGCTTAGTGCTAACCCCTACAAAATAACATCTTTTTCAGATTACAATCTAGAGAAAAATTTCGGATTGGATGAGCAGGTAGAAGTTTAGACTGATGAGGATGTGGATCTCAAACTGGACGTTCAGAGTTTTTTTCTTTATGATCTAGCTTGGGAGGTTAATTATGAGACAATATTAAGGATACTATTTTATTTAATCCATTGCATGATAATATTTGATTTTTAGATGTAATTGTCAAGGTTTGCCCTATTTGTTTTAGATTATGCATTGTTTTCTATGGATGATAAATGCAATTCCTTTTATTTATGAATTTTATTAGTTAGTCTCATGGTATGAATGGTTTATAGATAATAATGCCTTCAAGAGTAGTTTTAGGGCGTTACAACATTATTTGGACTGAAAATGTAAAATTATAAGAATGGTCAATGCACCAACCCCTGGCGAATTGAGGTTATTAAAAAATTGGCCACGTGGCAGAATCTAATGAAGACGGGAGATGCTCAAACACAACTTTATTCGAAAGAAGAATAACTGCCTCAGAGTTACAAGTCAGATATCCATCGATGGAGGTAAAACCGTCAAGGATTGTAGCTATAGAAAGTAGAAAAGGAGGAAGTCGAGAGAGACATTCAAACCCCCACAAGACCCACGATCTGGGCATTTTTAAAAGTAGTGTTAAGTTATTTTTAGAAAGTAGTTACCGCTATAATCAAGGCAGTTAATTTAAAACAGTAATTTGCCACTATGGTACAGATTAAAAATCTAAATTTTTCTAGAACTCGAATGACAAAATAGACCTCACCGTTGGATTTGTCTCGCAAAATCTAGTTACCCAATCAATTTTTGTTGAATTCTAAGACAATTAAAATTTTCATATTTTACAAGGCGACCGGGTGTCGTGTGACAAAAAAAAATGAGATATGGAATAGAATTTTCAAAGTTGAAAAATAATTTAAAGGAAGTTCATATGAAAATATCTTGAACTTGAAACTGCGCGAAATTTAATAGTTTTGGGATAAAACTGGACCCAAGATAGGAAAAAGTGTGGCAAAATGAGAAACAAAATTTCAAGGGTACAAATAGGGGGGGGGAAATCCTATTTCTCTCCATACCCATTAGAATTTCCAAAAAATCAAAAGAAAAAAGGGAAGCTCCACCTTTTCTCTACAATCTACGAAGTTTCGTTGTCAAATTGACTCAAGCCAAGAACAAAAGTTGTTCTTCTCGTCGAGGGTTACACAACCATACCAAAAAGCACAGATTTGGGTGAAGTTCCATCAATGGGCTTGGAGAAATCAAGCGTTTTAGGCATGATTTGGGATTCCTGGAGCTTCCTAACATTGTTTACGCTTCAAGATGTAGGGTATTCTTCTTAATTAGGTTTATTTCCAACCTAGGGTGATTACATGGAATGGTTAGGGTGTTAGAGGTGTATAACACTTGTCTATTATTGTTAATTGATGAAATGAGTATTAAAATTGGGTAAAATCAATTCTAGCATGAATTGGTATTTAAAATTGATAGCTTATAATTTCTTGGAAAATTGTGATATGTGGACATGTTATGTGTTTATATTATGCCTTGGAGGAGTAAGTGTGTTATTTGCATGAGAGTATGTGATAGCATGCTTGGAAATTGTTGTTGGGTGTAATGTTGATATATGTTTGGTGATATATTGACATTAAGATGATTTATGGTAATCATATGCTTATAATATAATTGACCATGGTATAGGTTGAAATGTGGTGGATATGGTTCATATGACACTCATATAATATTGAATATGATTATAGTGTTGCAATTGTATACTATATTACATATGAACGAAGGTATCACATTCATGGACATTTGGCATAAGTGTGGGTTTGTGTGCATGGTTGTCATCAAACTCCACTCTTGGTGAATGAAGCGTGAGCTCAGGAAAGTTGAGTCAAGGTCCAGCTGAGTCGCACGATTTGTAGTGAAAATTGGGTCGGTGTTAGCAAGAAGAGCTAGACTATCCCTCAGGTATAAAACCCGGTTACTTCGTATACACACTTTGTTGGTATCGAGTCCATAAAGTGTGTTGGCGTATGCGGAGCTGTTGGTGGAAGTCCGTAAATGTCGTGTCGGTTGGGTGATCGTTGGTGAAAATTCATAAATTCCCCCGAAGAAAGGCCCAATTTTTTTTTTAGTTATTGGATGTAAAAAGTCAATGGCGAGGGCTTGGAATGCCCGAAGTAACACGCATGGAATTTGCATGTGTTGAGGGAGCCAATGAAGGCTTGGTTTTAAGTGCATGAGTCAGTCTCATCTCATATCATTGCATGGCATGGTGATTTTCAATATTGAATTACATATTCTTGATTGGAATGTTGTTGCTTATTGAATTGTGCATGTGAACATTTCATATGCATCTAGGTTGGGGAGTAGCCTCTTTAGGAGATACCCTATTAAGCATGGTTCACCATTTATAGAAAAATATTTCTGATGCGGGGTATGCACTAATGGACGGCTCTCAATTGGGCCCTCATTGTTGAAGAAAAGTCGAGTTGTGGCATTTAAAACATGTTTTGTAAAAACTATTATGTTATTTAGTTTTGGACATGTAATATTGTAAAAGATTGTAAAGTAAACTCATATGAATTGTATTTTGTTTAAAATTGAAGTTATATGACTTTGGGTTGGTGTTGTAAATGGTTAGAATGGATTGGAATATAAAAAGGAGCGAAACGGGGGAAAGTTGGTAAGACCTACTGGTAGAACGATGAGTTCTTCTACCAGTAGAACTTTTCAAATAGGCTTTTACTACCGGTAGAACTTTGATAAACCTACCAATAGAACATTTCCAGTTGCCTTTTTTTACTAGTAGAACTTGCACATCTTCTACCGGTAGGTTTTTCCAAAATCTAAAATTTTAAGAATGTTTTGCTATGTTTCTAGTCTGAGTCCTTTTTTTTAAAATGACGTAGATGAACAATAATTGAGTATGAATTTTTGTATATTGGACCTCAGATGGGTCATCTAATTGAAGTGCACACAATTATTCGTTTGGGAGTGCTCGGTACAAGGAAGACTCTTTCCAAATTTTGAGTTGTTGTGATCCTCCTAAAGGGGATGTTGTGACGTGGTATCGGATTATGCGGCATTCAAAGTTATTTCCAAGAGTTGATGGGTGATCAACGGATTGACAAAAGACTTCGGATTATAAGGGTGTCACAACTTGGTATCAGAGCTTAGGTTCTTGATTTACCTAGGGCTTATGAGGCATGGATTTAGACCATTTCATCCATTGTGCATTACATGTTGTGTTCTTTAAATGCTACATGTTATGTGTTATATGTTATGTAAACAATATGCATGATTGAATGTATATGAAAAAGAGACACTACGGTTAGAGAACACAACCTTGGGGTTTGGAAAAAGAAGGAACGAGATAGTTCATAGTATAAATGTCCACTAGTAGGTGGCACATACCCTACTAGTTAAACAAGGAGAAAAATCTAAAAGTTTCGACTTGATCCCTATCTTGGGATACTAAGTTAGTGCTCCACTGCTATTTGACATGTGTGTAGATGATAAATAGAGGAAGAGGACGCGTCTGAGGAGGTGGGCAGAACAATAACCAACTACCACCAGCCTTTGACTAACAAGCCTTTATGGAGTTAATTGGCACTATGGCAGATAGCTTTGCATAAGCTAGCGCCAACGTGGGCTAAGGAGACTCAAGTAACCTCAAAAATTTAAAGGCACACAATTCTTTGACTTTTATCGGAGGTGCGGACCCGTTGGTGGACAACCATTGGTTCTATCAAGTTGAGAAGATCTTAGGGGCTATGGAGATCACCTCCAATGCCACTAAGATAAGGCTAGCTGTATTTCAGCTAGAAGGAGAGGCCCATCTATGGTGGGATTGGGCAAAGGCCTTAAAGAACTTGGAGGTGATGACATGGGAAGAGTTCCGGGAGCTCTTCATGGGCAAGTATTTTCCATCAGTTGTTCGATATAGGAAAGCCTGGGAATTCTTGGATTTGAAGTAGGGGACTATGCCAGTGATGAAATACGTGGCTAAGTTCACTGAGTTACCCCGTTTCACCGATGATTACGTGGCCACGACATGGCCAAAGTGGGGATGGTTTAAAATTATTTATCCAGGGAAAGATTATGGGCAACTTCCTGCAAGATTTGTACTTGAAAGTCAAGATAGCTATAGCCATTAAGAAGGAGGTCGATGACGCATGAAGAATTCGGGATGCGGGTTGCTAAGGACAAGAAGGAGGGCCAATCATCTTCTTCTAGTTCGGGGAAGAAGCCAAAGACTTCTACCCTACAAGGGTATCAAGGATAGGGCCGCGGCTATAAAGGCCAAGGTCAATCCTACCAAGACAGGAGGAGCTTTAAGACTACCTACTAGGCAGGCTAAGGACTTTTTACATACACCACTAGTCGGGTCACATGAAGTGAAATTTTCCTTAGAGGCAAGGATGCCAGAGCTAACGGGCATCTCAGTCCCTGTCATCAGTGGGGCATACTCAAACTTATTGCGTTCCTCCCTACCCCACCATAGGCCAGGGAAGCCAATATCAGTTCCAAGGTGCTGCACAGGCCCTTACTAGTTCACACGTGAGAACTTTGTAATCAGGCCAAGGCATGGACCGAGGCCGAGGACAGGGCTTACAAGCTAGGACTTTGGGGCCCATGGGCATGTCTACGCCATCACACCTCAGACTGAGCCAGTGGATCAGTCGGTTATTCAGGGTATATTTTTGATCTCTCGCTTATGGGCAAGGGCATTATTTGACTCTGGTGCATCACGTTCATTTATTTCTACATCATGTGTGAGAGATTTGAGCTTAGAGGTTGAAACCTTGGAAGGGTCATTCCATGTGAGTTCTCCCCTAGGAACAATGGTGAGTACATATCAGAAATGTTGGGGTTGTGAGCTAGATATCTCTGGAATTCTACTCACCGTGAACCTTAGGGTCATGGATATGTCAAAGTTTTAGGAAGGATTGGTTAACGGGGCACTGAGTTGTCAATGATTGTGATCAGAAGAGGGTTAATGCCTACACATTTGAGGGTGTTTGTTTTAAGTTTCAGGGGAAGAATCATGATGCTCTACCCCAAGTAATGTATGATTCTCGTTGGCATGGGACAATTGAGGGGCTGGCTAGCAAACCTTACCCTAGAGGATGAGGTGAGGCAATAGTTAGGTCTACCTTGGGTAGTTTGTGAGTATAAGGAAGTTTTTCTAGATGAACTACCAAGATTACCTCCACATAGGGATGTAGACTTCACTATTAAGTTGCACCCTTGTATATTGCCTATTTCTATAACTCCACATTGAATGGCACCTGCAGAGTTACAAGAATTCAAGATCCAATTACAAGAATTAACGGACAAGGGCTTCATTAGACTGAGTACCTCACCTTGGGGCGCTACGGTGTTGTATTCCAAGAAGAAGGATAAGTTTGGCTATGTATAGACCATTGACAGTTAAATGGGGATACTAACAAGAATATATATCCTTTGCCGAGGATTGATGATTTGTTTGATCAGCTGAGAAGGGCGTGGGTCTACTCCAAGATAGATCTATGCACGGGTTACCATCAGTAGAGGATTAAGGAGGCAAATACCCCTAAGATGGTGTTTAGGACGTGGTATAGTCATTTCAAATTCACAGTTATGCATTTTGCATTTACGAATGCCCTGGTGGCATTCATGCATTTCATGATTAGGGTGTTCCAACCTTACATAGATCAGTTTGCCATGGTCTTCGTTGACAAAATTTTGATCTACTCCTAGTATTAGGAGGAGCATGAGGGTCATTCTCTAGATCTTGAGGGACCATCAATTGTACGTCAAGTTCAACAAGTGTGAATTTTGGCTTTCAGATGCAAAATTTTAAGGACTTGTGATGTCAGTTTTGGGTGCATTAGTAGACCTAGAGAAGGTTGAGACGATTATGAGTTGGAAAAAGCCAAGGTCAGTCTTCAAGATACATAGTTTCTTGGAATTTATGGGGTATTATAAGAGGTTCATTGAGGATTTCACTTGACTAACTGTACCTATGAAGAGATTGACCCAAAAGGAGGTCATGTTTCAGTGGGATGACTTGTGTGAGAGGTTATTCCAATAGTTGAAGGGGAGACTTACTTTAGCTCCTATTTTGATAGTACCGGAGAGGGGATAGAGGCACACAATCTATTGTGATGCCTTAAAAGACGGACTTGAGCGTGTATTGATGTAGTCCAGGAGGGTGGTAGCTTATGCTTCTCAGCAGTTGAAGAGCCAGGAGCAGAACTACCCCACGCATGACATGGAAAATGGAGAGATGAGAGTTCTATAAAAGCAATTTTTGGCCGGGCTCAAATGTCTTCCTCACAATGGATTTGTCATGAAAGATTTTAGGCGGTCCTTTGAAATTTTGGAGCTTTCATACGCATCTCTTCTAATCTCTTGCAATTCATTTAGTTTTGGCTTCCCATGCTCTCCGGCCTTTCTCAAATTGAAATTCAAAGTCTTAATGGCCCAATAGGCCTTGTGTTTCATCTCAACTGAAAAATGGCAAGCCTTTCCGTAGACAATCCGATAGGGAGACATGCCTAAAACAATCTTGTAGGTAGTGCGGTAAGCCCATAGGACATCAATCAGTCTGTCAGACCAATCCTTCCTATTTGGGTTAACCGTCTTCTCTAAAATGTTCTTAATCTCCCTATTAGCCAACTCGACTTGGCCATTGGTTTTTGGGTTGTACGCGGTGGATACCTTATGCGTGACACTATATTTGTGCACTAACAATGCAAATGGTCTATTACAAAAATGTGATCCAGTGTCACTTATCATTACACGAGGCATCCCAAACCTTAAAAAATATTCTCTTTGAGAAACTTGACCACAACCCGGTGGTCAATGTCATGGTTGGGATAGTCTCCACCTACTAGGACACGTAGTCTACTGCCAAAAGAATGTATAGATAACCAAACGACATATGGAAAGGGACCCATGAAGTCGATGCCCAAACAATTAAATATTTCTATAACAAGTATAGGGGAAAGAGGCATCATGTTCTTTCAGGTCACACTACCTAAACGTTGACATCTATCACATTATTTACAAAATGAAACATAGTCTTTATTAAGTGAGGGCCGGTAAAACCTGATTGAAGAATTTTTGTCAAAGTCTTCTTTACTGAGAAGTGGCCACCGCATGCTTCTGAATGGCAGAATGGAAGGACGTCCTGCTATTCATTTTTAGGTATGCATCTCTGCATGACTTGGTCAGGGCAGTACTTGAACAGGTATGGGTTGTTGAAGTAAAAGTAATTCACATCTGCCATGAATCTCCTTCGATCCTTCCAAGCTCCATTGCATTGGTATCTGTCCTATTGCAAGATAATTACATATGTCAGTGATTCGCACTTTTTTGTGTGTCTGAATTATATTAAAATATTACACCCAAGTATAGGTGGTCGAATTGTAGTTTTCTCGGTTTTTAAGTCCAAGTATCGATCCCACGAAGAGTTAAGTAATGCTAAAGAAAAATAAAATAAAATAAAATAAAATAAAATAAATACAGTTAAATGGTTTGTTTGGAGTAGTTTGATGTTTGATTGCTTGTGGTGTGAGCTTAGTCTAATTAACTGGTTTTAAAATAAAAGGCAGGCGGAAGTAAAGTGCAGATATAATAAAGTGCGTAAATAAAGCAGATAACTGACAAGAAATTAAAAGATACCCTTCAGTTTAGGGATCCATATGCATTGTATTGCTTAAGTTACTGGAAATGCTACCTCACAACAATTAACTTCCATTTTACTAGAAAGCTAACCGGCAGGTCTGATGTATATAAACCATAACACAGCTGCTTCTTAGGCTACACTGGTGGTAATATTTTATGACACAGCTGCTTCTTAGGCCACACTGGTTATAAATATGCCAATTGATTAATTCAAGTAAATTCGCAGGTTGTGTAAATTATCTCCCAGCAACTTGTCAGGTCAGCTGGAAGTAAGAAATCATAACACAGCAACTTGTCAGGTTAGCGGTGTTTAGATATGTCAACTAGACAGAATACTGGAATTATTCAATAGGTTCTCATGATTGCAAATGCGTATAAATAAGCCATAACCCAGTCGCTTATTAAGCTATGCTGGTGGTACTATATAGCATAACCCAGCAACTTCTTAAGAAAG
>CM042184.1:21186711-21210784 GCA_023539305.1 Ilex asprella
TGATATATTGACATTGTGAAGAATTATAAGAATTATATACTTTCGATTTAATTTATCATGATATGTGGAATGTTTTGGAATAGCCCATATGTCATTCATAGCATATTGACTATCGTGGGAGGTAGAAGCTTGCCCTTGACCTTGGGACTGAAATTGGGCTTGCCTAGAAGGTGCGGGAGGTGTGTATGTGCTCGAGCCATACGGGATGGGGTTCTCATTCCTCCAACTAAAATTGGGGTGATCACGGAACCCCGTATTATAATGATTGGAATTTGAAGGAAATGATTGCATTGGTTGGTTAAAGGCATTGACTTGTTCGTGATAGGCTTCCTTAAGTGTCGGGATGCTTGGGCACTCCGATGTGGGGTGGTCAACACCGCTACAAATAGAACAAGCCTCCTCGGCTCTTGACACCTGAGAAATCATCCGTCTCCTATCCACCTCAAGGGTATCTACCTTCTTAGACAATTTGGCAATTTGTGAGAGTAACTCCTCCTGGTTTTTCAAGTCATGCATTCCCCCTCTTTGTGGTTGACTACCACCCGACAATTCCCTAGGTACATCATTTGGGTCCCTAATGTCCCAAGATTGTGCATTTTCGGCCAATGTAGCAAAGTAGTCTAGAGCTTCATCGGGATCTTTGTTAAAAAATTCACCATTACACATCATGTCGATGAATTGCCTATGGCTTGGTGTAATTCCTTCGTAGAAGAAACTCACCAATTGCCATGATTTAAATCCATGATGTGGAATGGATTGGAGCAAATCTTTGTAACGATCCCAACATTGGTAGAATTGCTCATTGGGGTTTTCAGAAAAATTTTAGATTTTCTTCTTTAAAGTCGTGGTTCTATGAACCGGGAAGAATTTTTTCAAAAAGGCTGAAACAATTTGGTCCCAAGACAACATAGTCCGGGACGACATGGAATCAAGCCAATCCTTTGCCTTATCACCCAAGGAAAAAGGAAACAATTTCATCCTAGCTATTTCCTCCATGGTGTAATTTGGGATAAATGTTGCAACCACCTCCTCATAAGTCCTTATGTGATTATATGGATTCTCATCTAATATCCCACGAAATTTGGTGATTAGTTGCAACATCCATGGTTTAACAACAAAGAGGTCAGCTTGGACGGGAAGGAGTATGCATGATGGTGTGGTGCTACGGGCCGGTTGAAGAAACTCCCGCATTATCCTAGCTGGAGGATCAAGTAGGACGTTCCCTTCATTCCTAGGAGGGGGAAAATGAACATGCGGGTTGGGCATCCTCGGTGGTGGCAATCCCCCACCCCCTTGCATGTTAGGGTTGACATTTGCATGATCGAATTGATCGGGGGGAGGATATTGCATTCTTTGGTTAGGTATCCTAGGTGTTTGTAATCCCCCACCCCCTTGGTCATTTTGGTTTGCACCATCATAGTCAAAATTTCCACCCCCTTGGATGTTTGGGTTCACACCCACATTGTCAAAATTGTCACCTGCATCCTCGAGTGGATTTTGGTCAACGTTCATGTTGGGAGCTAGGTTTTGTCTAACTAGTCGGTGATGGGTATCCCTCTCTCACATGCAACAAAATATACACAAGTGAAATTATAAACAAACAAGAATATGTACACGAGACAACGTACCTTAGCCAGTGATGAAGATCACGGGACTTACCTCCATTGTTCGGAAATCACTTCCTTGAATTGGCACTTGCCTTCCCCTGCAACGGCGCCAAAAATGATTGATAGAATTACCTAACCTCAAATAACCCCTAATCCCTATCCCTCAAGTAATGCAATGTATGGACGGGGGAGAAGGATTTCTTCCCCTAGGGATGGCGTCAAAAGAAAGGGTCATGAGGAAAGGGAAATGGGAAAATGTAAATGTGGGATGGTATGCACAAGAAGACTTTCGTGTGTCGTAAAATACTTGGAAGAGTATTCCAAGGTCGTATCCACAGGGAAGGAAGTGAGTCAAGTTTGAAGTGATTTGGTGAAAAACGGAAATGTAAAATCTTTTGTCTTGAGAGTTGGTTGGTGAAATGTGTGCTAATGAAAATGCAATGAGAAACAAATGTTGGCACCAAAAGGTCACTCCAATGGGTATGTCACCTCAACTCAACCCACTCCTCCGATTGAGTGTGAATGAATGTTTGATTCACGGAAAGCTGGGGGTGAGATCAGTGAGGATCTAAGCATAAACCGTGACTAGGTCTACAGTTCATCAAAGTCTCATCGACTCATTCACCTTCAATCTGGTCAAAACAAACCATTTGACTCTAAAGGGAGGGTGGAGAAAGAATTGCAATGGTATGCCCAAAGAAAGATTCCCCTTGGTCTTGCCAACTAGAAGATTTAGCTATTCATACCTGAAATGAGAATGACTATGTAATGAAAGTGCATTGTAATGAAATGAAGGTCTATAGTAACTGAATGCAATAACTCACAAGCTAGATTTGAAAGAGATGAAAACCCATTTTGGATCGATGAGAATGAAGAACTTGAGAACATTGATGGTAAAGCATTGAAAAGAGTATTAACTAGGAAACAACATAAAATGAACTAGCATTCATAACATTCAAAGCAGTTCTAAGGATCTTTACGAAAGCATTCACAGCTAAAACAATGGAGAATACATGTAAAACGTCACTTTCTCTCTCTAGAACTCACTATTCATCTTCTTCTACCTTGAGAGCTTCTCCCTCTATATCTTTTTTTTCAACTGCTCTCCCCTTCCAACCCCTCCCCTCTGGAGAAGTAAGCTGCACCCTACCAAAAATGTGCAAGAGAGCATGGCTGACCCTCTGGAGGTGACAGTCAACCAAAGGGGTCAGGGGGCAGGCTTGGGCCAGACCCATGTCAGGGGCTGCTTTTTACCCTTATTTCTCACTCCTCATTAAATGCTATAGTCTCAGGGTTCAAAGGAAGGAGAGGATACGCTGATCAGTATTTTGAGTGTGTCAGAAAAGTGGATGAGTCGCACTGGTGGGGCCCTCAAAACAGCTGAGCAGATCTGTGGAATTTGGGCATGTCAGGAACGTGGTACCGGTACTGGGTACCGGTACCCCAACTCCAGTAGGTTTTGGGTACCGGTACCATTCTGCTTCCTTATCTGCAGCTCTTGATTCATTTGCTCCCGAGAAATCCTCACACTATCTTTTCAATTCCTTTCAATCCAAGGGGTGTGGGAGGGTCTTCAAAGCAATGATTGTCTCTGTTCAACTACAAGTACAACCACATGGCATTAAGATTTCAATTCTTATACTTTATATCATTTAAAACTTAAAAGCAAACAAAATGAGTTGATTAGCATTTCAGAATATACAAAGTTGTGTGCTAATCAGATACCCCCCTTTTTTTTCTCTGCAAAATTTGGGCATGTCAGGAAAACAGTACCGGTACCTCATTTCCAGTAGGTTTTGTGTACCGGTACGGGGTACCGGTACTGTTTCTGCTATTTTTTTTAAACATAAAAGAGAAAATGAAACACACAAAGCTTATTTACGCCCCCCAACTTAGACTGTCACATGATATTGAATGAGTTTGTCTATGATAATGCTCAAAATGAAATGAGTCCAAATTAAGGAGAGATAAACAACTTCCGTGCTAAAGTCTACACTACAACATTGAAAAATAAAACTATAAAAATAAAATAAATTTAACTACTATGTAAATGGAAACAAAACAACAAGGGCTTATGTCAATCCGGCTTCAATTCGGATATGAGCTTGCGCCCATGGATTTTTTTGATTTTAAAATTTTTTTGTTGCATCAATGCCCTTTCTAACCAATTTATCCAACAATACAAGGGATAAGAAATCAAAAATCTCAACCAAAAGGACGTGTAGGCAAGTCTATGCAATACCAACAATGGAGTATACAATTCCTCTTTACAAGTTTCAACACTTGACTCCATTGCAATGCCCTTCCCAAGTTGAGAAATGTGAATCTCAACACCACTCTTAGATGGAAAAATGACATTGGGCTCATTAGCCTCATGTGAGATAATATCTTCATTAAACTTTTTACAATCAAGAGTGGTGGGAGATTCAACATCAATATGCAATCCATTGGGAAGATCACACTCAATACATTGACTATGCTCAAAATGTTGTTCGTCATGCATAATTATAGCATTGGTCAATGTATTAAGTTGATCTCCAATTTCAAAAATTTGTTGGGCTACTTGGGCATTAAATTCCATTTGGTATTGCATAAACTCATAAAAATTGTTTTCCAATGCTTGTTCGGTTGAGTCCTCATAAGTTGGATAGTGGGAGAATTCATTTGGTGGTGCGAGATTGAATGAAAAATTATATGGTTCATTCTCCCAACCATAACTCGGATATCTCGGTGAAACATAATGGTTGGGGTAAGAGTTTTCGAATGCAAAGTCTTGAACCGGATAATTTATTTGGCACATACAAGAGGTGAGCCCATAGTCATCACAAATCTCACACACATTTTCATAATATGGGGCATTATATACATTTTCATAAAAATTTTAAGACATAACACAAAACAAACTGAAAAAAAATATTTACAAGTTAGACGACATACCTTGGCCCGTGATGAAAATCACGAGACTTACCTTATTCCGTTCCAAAATCACCTTCGAACTCAACGCTTAGCCTTACCCGGCAACGGCGCCAAAAATGATTGATTGGTAACGGTTGTTGTTCCATACCTCTCAACACCACCCTCAAATGTGTATGGCTTATGTGTGAAGGGAGTGTCACTCTCCCTCGGGATGTTACAAGAGATAGGGAACAATGGAATGTGAATGGTGGGAAATGGATGAACAAAATATGTGTGAAATGAAATGTAAAATGTGCACAAAAGTGCTCCCCAATCGCAAGGAGTCTTTCGTGGTCAGTGTTTTACTTGGAAGAGTATTCCAAGGTCGTCTCCTCAGGGAAGGAAAGGAGTTTTGTGAAAGTGATTTTGTAAAAGTGAAAAGAAAGTGTAAAATCTTGTATTTGAGTTTTGTGTTTGGTTTGTAAATGAAAATGCAAGAAAACAAGTGTTGGCTAATCCAACAGGTGCATTCCAATGGGAATACCAAATCAATTCAAAGCCCTCCTCCGATCGAGCATGAATGAACGATTGATTTCGGAGAAGTTAGGGACGAGATTGGTGAGTAGCTAAGCATAAACCGTGACTATGCCTACGAAATATCAAAGGCTCACCAATTCATCCACTCTCAACCCCGTCAAACAGAACCATTTGACCCTAAAGAGAGGAATGAAAAAGAGTTGAAATGAAATCCCCAAGAGAAATCTCCATTGGAGTAACCAACTTAAAACTAGCTATTCATATTAAAAGCAAAGACAAGCATAAAGGAAATGGACATGGAAAGGAAATGGAGCATGAAACTTAAACTAATGCAAGAAACTTTAAACTAAGAAGAGAAATCAATAATACTCATTTTAAACTAAGAAATGAAGAACTTGAAAGCATAAATGGTGAAATCTAATTGGTAGCAAGCATCGTTACGATCCTTTTTCCATGGCTCCCTCCGATCTCTATTCAACTCCTCACCACCTCTCTTGCAGGCACTAGCACCAACAGGTTATGGGGAACTTGGCCCGGTGCGTTTGGTGCAGGCCATGAGCAACAATAGTGCCCCGAACACCAAGAGAGATAAGAATGCCATCCACAACCCCTCAATCGGGTCCATAAAATCAAGGATGATCCTCCTTGTGCGAGCCATTTCAAGGATTTTGGAGCTTTTGAAAAGATTTAAGGAGATTAGGGCTTCGAGGAAAAATTAGCAAAACTAGGGTTTAAGTGATGAAATCCAAAAATCTTCAATAAAATCCACTCAATCATCAACCCTAGCGGTGAGAAATGAAAGATTAAGGTAATATAGAGATTTTTTTAGCTTAGAGACGATTGGAGGGAGAGAGAAATGCTTGAGAGCTCTTGATTTGGGAAGACAATGAACCGTTCTCAAGCAAAAATCTAATTAAAACCCTTAATTTTGGCATTCTGGGAAAAACCTATTGGTAGATCGATACCAAACCTACTGATAGTTTTATGTACAAACCTATCGGTAGGTTTTCACTTATTTTCAAAAAACATGTGCTCTCCAATTCATTTCAACTCCTACACATCCTAACCTCTTATTTATGACCTTTACTCCACCAAAAACATGTGCTACACTTGTGAACCACAATTCAAAAAATCATGCCCCAAGTCATTACCGAAATTGCAATTATGATTTAAAATTTCTATGGTTTCAAAACACAAGGTATGGATTTCTACATTTACTACCAAAAATGAATACCATCAAATGTAAAAAACATATTCGAATGACAAGGGTGTTTCTAATTCCTACAAATATCAAAATCTTTTGCAATATTCCCCTGTCCCGTAAGCATAGGGCTACCTAACACATAGTTCAAGTACCCGAACCAAGCACACATGAGCAACACCATGAATTTAAATGCTAGTATAGGGTTTGCACCTACACATTCATTTTTCAACTCGTGTGTGTGAGCAATGGTCATGTAATTTCAGCATTTTCACAATGACATTCACATTCACTTTGGCTATTTAAATTAAGCTTTAATGCAACCTTACCAAGGGTGTCTCTACTTCACGTTTTCCTTTGGATTCCTAATTTTTGAACATGAACCCTCAATGTGTATATGACTTATGTGTGTGGGTGAGTGTCATTCTCACTCGGGTTCAATGCAAGAAATGGGAAAACGGATATGTGGAATGAAATGTGTGTGTGTGAACAAAAGTGCTCCCTAAGCGCATGGAGACTTTTGAGTGTCGTATTTTACTTGGTAATCGTATTCCAATGTCGTCTCCTCATGGAAGGAGGTGAATCATGTTGAAGGTGATTTTAGAAAAGAGAAAAGTGTAAAAATATTTGATGTTTGAGTTCGGTTATTTGTTTAAGTGTTGGCTAATCCAAAGAAGTCATTGCAATAGGAATGTCATATCAACTCAAGACCTTCCTCCAATGGTGTCTAGATGTTCAATTGATTCATAGGAAGCAAGGGACTAACATGGAGGTTAGGATCCAAACATACGCCGTGACAAGCCTACAATGTATCGAAGACTCACAACCACATCCTCATTCAACCTAGTTAAACTGAATCAATGTACACTACGAGGAGGAAAGAAAATGAGTTAAAATATCATACCCAAGAGGAGTTCTCCCTTGGATAAGCCAACTTAAAGCTTAGCTACTCATGAATAAAGGAAATACATGAATAATGTAAAGAGACATAGTGAAGAAATGGAGATTGGAACTTAAATCAATGCAAGAAATCTTAGACTATGAAGAAAAATATCCCATACCCATTTTAAAAGCTTGGAATGAAGAAAACTTAATACAACAATGGTGAAATCCAAAATGTAAAACTAAACCTAAAATGTACTTGTAATAAATGACTTTAAATGAAGTTTGCCAAAGTATTTTAGGAACATTAAATGAAAATGGATCGAAGAAAATGCAAAAACATAAACTTCTCTCTCTAGAACTTCTTCTTCCTTGGAGCTTTTCTCTCTACAATGCAATGTCTACTGAATAATTGTGTATCTTCTGGCAAAAAAACCATCCATGGAGCTCTCTAGGATATGTGTGATAGGCCTCCCATCCATAGGAGGATGACTAGATGGAATGGGCAGGCTAGCACAGGCCTAGCCTCTACTCCCAAGCTTCACCTACTCTCTCTCTCTCTCCTCATTAACGTCCAAACATCCAAAGTCCAAGTTAGGGTTGAGGAGGGGATGTCTGTGTGTAAGGAGTGTCAGGGACAAGTGGGAGACCCAATGGTGGGACCCCCTAAGTTATAGAGCTTGAGTTACAAAATCTGGCATGTTTCACTAAAACCTACCAGTAGGTCGATGGAAACCTATCGGTAGGTTTTTTACTCTAGTGAGCAAAAACTATCAGTAGGTTTATAGTAGGTGCAGGTCTAGTAGCCAAAACCTACCGGTAGGTTTTCCCTTATTTTGCTAAATTTTTGGTTCCTACACCTTTCAAGCTATCATCCAGCCTCCACCTCACCTCCACTGATCTTATGCACCATGATAGGGCCTAACATGCATCATTTAAACTCTTTTATTGTAAACATACCAAAATGATGAGAACCCTTAAACGAATTCAAGAGCCCACACACAAATTGATTGATGAATCCCTAAGAAAGTTCACAAACCAGAATTCTAAGAACCAAAAACCCTAGACCCAATGTTTTCAAGAAACAAGAACCCAATGTTAAAAGTTCAAGAGAAAGACGCCACACTCAAGATTGAGCGATAAGTCGATAAATGCCACACTCAAGATTAATTCTTGAAATAGTTTTTGGAAGAACAATAATAAGGAAGAAACCTCACAATACTCATAAAAATATTCTTTCTTTTACAATGCTTTGAATGCCTATTTATAGGCTGGTTATTACAAAGAAAACTTTCTAAAATAGTTTATCCTATTTAATAAATATCTCTTACTTGTGGGTAAAGAAATATCTCTTACTTGCTAGTAAAGAAATAACTCTTACTTTCCTAAAAGAGAAAAACACAATCAGCCCTTTAATATGTTGATCACATGCCTAAATAGATAAGGAAAGTCTTACAATCAGACCAATTTTAAACATGCCAATTTTAAGCTTAGCCTTTGTCGAAATCTTCTAGAACTTGAATCATGTTGATAGATCTTTATTGCCCAAGTGGATCACGCTCCATGCTTGAACTTGCACAATCAGCCCAAATGTCATAGGACCTCCATTTATACTCAATGGATCATATTGCATTGGATTAGATGGCATTGCATCATTCTCCCTCCCTTCAAAAGAATTCGTCCTTGAATCTTCATCATTTGCTATAAAAGGAGAAAGATTAGTAACATTAAAAGTAGCACTAACACTATACTCACCAGGAAGATCTAGCTTGTAAGCGTTATCATTTATACATGCCACCACTTGAAAATGCTCATCTCCTCGAGGCTGCAACTTAGAACACCTGTGTGCGGGAAAGTGCTCCTTTCGGATATGCACCCAAACCCAATCTCTAGACTCAAAAACCACCTTCTTACGCCCCTTATTAGCTTGAGTAGCATATTGCTTCATTCGCCTCTTAATGTGTAATCTAACTTTCTCATGCATTTACTTCATAATTCAGTCTTTCGTTCTCCATCTAAATTGACACACTCATCAACAGGTAAAGGCATAAAGTCTAATGGAGTTAAAGGACTAAAACCATAGACAATTTCAAAAGGGGAATAATAGGTAGCAGAATGCACACTACGATTATAAGCAAATTCGACATGAGGCAAACAATCCTCTCAAGTTTTTAAATTCTAACCAATGATAGCACGCAATAAATTAGAAAGAGTACGATTAGTTACCTCGGTTTGCTCATCTGTTTGTGGAAATCAAGTAATAGAAAAGAGTAATTTAGTACCAAGCTTACCCCACAACATCTTCCAGAAATGGCTCAAAAACTTAACATCACGATCAGACACAATGCTCTGACGCACTCCATGTAAACGTACTGATGAGCACAAAATATTGAATGTTTAAAGGTCTCATTACATGCATTTTAACTCAACTTTTGCATCTAAGTACTTAGAGTTAGCCGAAATTATGAATAATGTTAAAATTTCGATGTTGCATGTTTTTATAGTTTAAATCATTGAATTTAGGACCTTGCAACTATAATGGATGTGTGGTGAAGACATGGACACAATGCCTGAAGATTTGGAGGCTTAAAACTGAAGAAATCAAGAAGGTATTGGTGCTTGGGAACAAAGGCACCAGCAGCCATACCATCTGGTGGAAGAGCCTCAGTTTTCCTCTTTTTTTACCAGGACCCACTTTGAATCTGGAAAAGTACAAAGCATAAAAGTTATAGATTTGGATGCCTGCTATATTGTGTCAAAATTTCAGCCCAATCGGAAGGTTAGATCAAAAGTTATGTCGATTCTACAAACGGTGGTCCGCATCAGAAAAAGTGTATCGATACGCGTACCGGTACGCCAAACTCCAGCAGCCTTAATGTACCGGTACACCATCCAGAATAGCCTAGAAGCCTGCACGTCTTATCCGCTTGCTTGGGGGGTCCCACCTACAATTCTCCCACGCCTACCCTGACATATTATACCTACAACCATACCTCCTACACCCTAGTGGAAGATTTTGGAGGCTTGGCATTCAATGAAGATGAGAGAGGAGTGAAGTCTGGGGAGTGCAGGCCAAGCTTGTCCTAGCCTGCCAAGTCTTCATCTCAGCCCACTATTGATGGGTTGCCTTTCACATAGAACCTAGGGACCCCCATGGACGAAAATGAGGAGATATATTCAACATTATAAAGGGTGGCTACCTAAGCTTAGGAGTAGTTCAAGGAAGAAAAAGATGAATAGTGCTAGAAGTTTATATTTTTGCATTCTCTTCATTCCAATGTCTTGTAATCTCTTGTAAGGGTCTTCTAAACTTTGTTTAATGTCTTTAATGTCATTTACTGCAATTTCATTTCAAGTTTCATCCTTTGCTCTAGCTTTCACTATTGTTGCATTTGAGATCTTCATTTCAAGCTTAAAATGGGTATAGAATATTTTTCTTCTTAGTTTATGTTTTCTTGCATTTAGTTAAGTTCTATGCTTCATTTCTTCATTATGTTCATTTACATTATGCTTGTCTTTCATTTTATCATGAGTAGCTAGATTTAAGTTAGCTAATCCAAGGGAGACCTCCTCTTGGATTTTTCATTTCAACTCATTTTCTTTCCTCTCTCGGTGTATGATGGTTCGGTTTGACTAGATTGAGGGTGGATGAGGTTATGAGTCTTTGATATTCAGTAGGCTTAGTCACGGTTGATGTTTGGATCCTCACCGTATCGTCCCTAGCTTCCCACGAATCAATCGTTCATCTATAAACCCTCAGAGGAATGTTTCAAGTTGATTGGGCATTTCCCATTGGAGTGAACCTTTGGATTAGCCAACACTTGTTCTCTTGCATTTTCATTAAGAACAAAACTCATCAAAACCAACTACAAGATTTTACATTTTTTCCCTTTTGCAACAAAATCACCTTCACGCAACTTGAACTTTCCTTCCCTAAGGAGACGACCTTGGAATACTTTTTCAAGTAAAACACCGACATTCAAAAGACTCCTTGCGATTGGGGCGAAATTTTGTTCACATTTCACATTTCACACATTTTGTTCATTCCATTTTATACCACCATTTCGTTGTTCCATCTCTTGCATCATCACGAGGGAGAGTGACACTCCCTTCTCACACACATCATACACATGCTAAAGAGTGATGTTTAGAGGTTAGGAAACAACAACAAATTCCATCAATCACGCACCACCTCTCTAAAGAACAAATCAACTACATTGCCAGCATCATCGGTCTTATGACATGCAATGAAATGCGCCATCTTTGAAAACCTGTCAACAACAACAAACACAAAATCCCATCCCCATTTTGTCCTAGGTAAACCTAATACAAAATCCATAGAAATATCTACCCAACGTGAAATAGGTATAGGTAAGGGATTATACAAACCATGGGACTGAACCTTAGACTTAGCCTTTTTACATGAAACACATTTCTCAGAAATTCGCTCAACATTCCGTTTCATATATGGCCAAAGAAAGTGTTCAACTAAAACATCTAAGGTTTTCCTAACCCCAAAGTGTCCCATTAAACCACCCCCATGTGCTTCTCTAACTAATAACTCACGCATTGAACAATTAGGCACACACAATCGATTCTCTCGAAACAAGAACCCATCATGCCAATAAAACTTACCAAAACCCGAACTCTCACAAGCATCAAACACATTAGCGAAGTCTGAATTAATAGCATATTAATCCTTAATGTACTCAAAACCAAGCAACTTTGCATTTAAAATGGAAACTAAAGCATACCTACGAGATAAAGCATTAGCAACCACATTCTCTTTTCCCATCTTGTATTTGATAACATAAGGGAAGGTCTCAATGAATTCAACCCATTTAGCATGGTGTCTATTTAGCTTACCTGACCTTTCAAATGTTTTAAAGACTCATGATCAATGTGGATGACAAACTCCTTGGGCCAAAGATAATGTTACCAAGTCTCTAACGCCCTTACCAATGCATAAAGCTCCTTATCATAAGTTGGGTAATTTAAGGTTGCCCCATTTAGCTTCTCACTAAAATAAGCTAAAGGACGACCTCCCTGCATTAAAACAATTCTAATTCCAATATCTGAGGCAACACACTCAACTTCAAAAGTTTGAGAAAAGTTAGGCAAAGCAAGTAAAGGTGCATAACTAAGTTTTTCTTTAATAAAATTAAAAGCAACTTCTTGTTCTTTTCCCCATTTAAAGCCTACGCTTTTCTTAAAAATTTCAGTCAATGGTGCAGCTATGATGCTAAAGTCCTTTACAAACCTTCTATAAAAAACTAGCAAGACCATGAAAGCTACGTACCTCAATAATGGTTTTAGATGTAGGCCATTCTAGAATAGCCTTAAACTTCTCTTCATCAACATCAATGCCCTTAGCACTAACAACATATCCTAAGAAAATAATCTGACTAGTGCAAAACGAGCATTTCTTGAGGTTAGCAAATAATTGAGCATCACACAAGCCTCAAGTGTTCAACATGCTCATCTACGCTCTTACTGTAAACCAAGATATCATCAAAATAAATGACAACAAATTTATGAATAAAAGCACGCAAAAAGATGGTTCATTAAACGCATAAACATACTAGGTGCATTGGTTAAGCCAAAGGGCATTACCAGCCATTCATATAAACCATATTTAGTCTTAAATACCATTTTCAATTCATCACCTTCTCTCATCCTAATTTGATGATAACCATATTTCAAATCAATCTTACTAAACAAAAAAGTGCCATGCAATTTATCTAACATGTCATCAAGTCTAGGAATGGGATGACGATACTTTACTGTTATTTTATTTACGGCACGAAAATATGTGCACATCCTCCAAGTCCCATCCTTTTTAGGCACAAGTAACATTGGAACTGCACAAGGACTCAAGCTCTCCTTTTTACATGACCCTTCAACATCAGCTCCTCAACTAGCCTTTGAAGCTCCTTTGTCTCCTCATGATTACTCCTATAAGCTGGACGATTGGGAATCATTGCACCAGGAATAAAATCGATCTGATGTTCAATCCTTCTAACTGGTGGCAAGCCATTTGAAATTTCCTCAAGAAAAACATCACCAAAGTCCTGTAAAAGAGAATCAACAACACTAGGCAAAGTAGGGTTAAGCTCATTAGTATTCAAAAAGGCCTCCTTGTACATAAGTACATTTATCGGCTGCTTGGAATTAAAAGCTCCCTTAACCTCTCTTTCTTTTGCATATAAACTCACATTTTTCCTCTCTTGCTTTTGTGAACTCTCACTCTTTTCACTCTTTGAAGATTTAGCAGCCTCTATGTTTTTTCCCTCCATTTTTTTCATTTTCACTCTATTTCTCTCTTTTTTTTCATTATCATTCTCTTTTCTTCCCTCAAACTCACTTTTTAATCTCATTTGATCGTCATGCACCTGTCTAGGTGTTAAAGGTACAAGTGTTACAAATTTGCTATGCATTGCAAAAGAATATCTATTTCTATATCCATCATGCAAAACTTGCCTATCAAACTGCCAAGAACGTGCCAACAACAAATGACCAGCATGCATTGGGACTACATCACACAAAGCCACATCAACATAAAGCCCAATGGAGAAGGACACTAATACCTGCCTATTCACCTTAACCTCCCCACATTCATTCAACCACTGCAACTTATAAGGAGAAGGGTGCTTAATAGTAGGCAAATTAAGTTTCTCAACTAATAAGGTAGTAGAAACATTAGCACATCTCCCTCCATCAATGATAACATTACATACCTTACTGTTGATATGGCATCGAGTATGAAAGATGTTGTCATGTTGTGCCTCGTTGTCCTCCTCCTTCACTTGTGCATTCATGGCATGCCTCGTGACCAAAATTTCACCCTCAACTGTATAGTCCTCTCCTTCACTCTTACTCTCCACATCGTCATCAGATTCACTTTCAGTTTCAAAATCACCATTATCCCTAAAAAACATAGCACGTTTTATTTGGACATTGAGATGCAATGTGCCCTCTGCCTAAACACTTAAAGGACTTTTATATCTCTATTTCTAGATGTTTTAGAATCAAATTTATCTCTCTCCTTGCTAGCCTCTATGTCTTTGCCTTTGATAGAAGCTTCAACTTTTCCCTTACAATCTGATTTGTCTTCCTTCTTGCTCCAACTAAAATTCGGTTTCCAAGAAGATGAAGAACATGAATTCTGCCCAAACCAAGTAGAACCCTTCCGTTGGAGTAGCCTCTCAACCTTCAGTGTCATGTGTAGCATATCCTCCATCTCCACATAATGCTGCAACTCAACTACATTTTGAATATGTCGGTTCAAACCGTGCAAGAATCGCCTCTCAATCCTCCTCTACATTAACCCGAATCATGGCTATCTCCATCTCGTTATAACACTCCTCAATGCTCCTGCACCCCTGAGTCAACCCCTGCAACCTCTGAAACAAGTCCCTATAATAATGAGAAGGGACAAACCTCTTCCTCATGATACTTGTCATCTCATCCCAAGTATCAACCTAATGCTCTCTATTCCTCCCCCTATTCATCACTAACTGATCCCACCAGACTACCACATAATCAGTAAACTCCACTGCAGCTAGTTTCACCTTTTTCTCCTTTGAATTTTCATGGCAATTAAACTCTAACTCCATTTTCTTTTCCTACTCTAAATAAACCTCTGGATCATTCTTGCCTTGAAACCCAGGGATTTTCATCTTAATGCTACCCAAATTCCCATCTCTCCGATAAACATCTCTAACACGTCCACGACCACCTCTACCATGGTCAAACCCAATTAACGTGCCTGGTCATCGAAGTAATCACCAAGATCCCACTCGTCATCATCGATAATAATTTGATAACGCCTATTCTGCCTCCTCTCCACTGGTGCCTCATGCCTATCATGTCCTTCACCTCTTCTTCCCTCATTCATTCTCAATTCATTAATCGGATTCGCCTGCTCCTCCAACTGATTTCCCATGTCATTAAATATCGTAGTCATATGCTCAAACTGTAGTTGCATAGCCCGAAGTCTGAATAGCACATCAGTACCACCCTCATCAGCTACTCCTTTATCCTTGGAAGTCATGTTTTATAACCTGCAAAACAATGTTGGAAATAGTCTCACAAACACTCCCTCACGTGTTTCACTCATTTCAATGTCACTCTACCCTAATGTTTACACTCTTATTAGTTTTTTCTTAAGATAAGCTCACACCCTCAGCCTTTTACCACTAAAATGTTTCACTTTTGTCGTTCTTTCACAAACTACTCAAAACTCAACCAAAAATCAACCGTTCCCACAACGCACCACGACTTAACAAAATAAGACACAAATATCGAAGGAAGAACCAGAATTAACAATGAAATATAGAGAATAATAACTATAGCAATGAAACACAACAAAGAAAAGAAAACGAATTCGCAGAAAACTAGGAGAAACAATGATTCAAAAGCAACAAATGGATCAAGAAAGGGGTTAAATCAAATAGGATGACCTATTTTGGGATAACAATGCATGAATGATCAGAATAAGTAACTTACAGTTATTTTTGTTCAAATCTCAACACAAATCAACACTCAAGCAAACTAACTAGCTTCAATTGGATTCTTTCTTTCTTTAATTGTTTTATTTTTTTTCTTTCTTCTCTCTCTCTCTTTTTTTTTGATATTAGTTCACAAAAGAGGTAAACTACGCGTAATTGCGCAACAGACTTCACAATCGATTCACTAGCAAATTATGCATTCAATTCAGCCCATATTGTGCAACCCTAATTGATATTAAAGTTATAGAAAAGAAAATTTGAAATTACAGCATCAAGTCACACCCCAAATCAGAACAGAACAAAAAAATCGCAATGAACAGTTGCGATGAACTGTAACGATGAACAGTGCACAAAGATTTTTTTAAAAAAATAGATGCGCTTAAATAGAAAAAGAAACACCAACTTGAATTGAGAAAACAAACCCGAAGGCTATGATACCAAATGATGCGAACCCTTAAACGAATTCATGAGCCCACACGCAAATTGATTGAAGAATCACCAAGAAAGTTCGCATACCAGAATTATAAGATCCAAAAAACCTAGACCCAATGTTTTCAAGAAACAAGAACCCAAGATTAAAAGTTAAAGAGAAAGATGCCACACTCAAGATTGTGCGATAAGTCGATGAACGCCACAAGAAAGATTACTTCTTGATAAGTTCTTGAAATAGTTCTTGGAATAACAATAAGGTAGAAACCTCACAATACTCATAAAAATATTCTTTCTTTTACAATGCTTTGAATGCGTATTTATAGGCTGGTTATTACAAAGAAAACTTCATAAAATAGTTTATCCTATTTAAGAAATATCTCTTACTTGTTAGTAAAGAAATAACTCTTACTTTCCTAAAAGAGAAAAACACAAGCAGCACTTTAATATGCTGATAACATGCCTAATTAAACATGAAAAGTCTTTCTTACCCAAAAAGAATAACTCACATGCCTAAATAGATAAGAAAAGTCTTACAATCAGACCAATTTTAAACATGCCAATTTTAAGCTTAGCCTTTGTCGGAATCTTCTAGAACTTGAATCATGTTGATGGATCTTTGTTGCCCAAGTGGATCATACTTCATGCTGAACTTTGCACAATTAGCCTAAATGTCATAGGACCTCCATTTATACTAAATGGATCAGATTGCATTGGATTAGATGGCATTGCATCACAAAACTCCGTTAGTAGCTCGAACATTGCAATTCTACTCATTTTAACTACAAAAGCAAGCAGAAAAAGGATGCAAACAGACATAAGGTATGCAATATTTTGTGCTAATCACACCCCCAACTTGAGCTTTGCTAGTCCCTAGCAAAATTTATTTTCAAACCAACAAGGAAGAAATTACAACAATTCTTTTACACAAGTAATTCATCAGACATTCAAAATACAAAAATCACAATGCAATTAACGAAATGAACTTAGGTAAGATGGAACAAAAACTGTGGTATTTCATTAATATCTTTCAAAAGTTGAAGTACATGGAGATAGAGTTCAAAAAGATACAAAATGGCCAAAAATTCCTAAAGACTCTTTACACTAGGACAATGATTCCACTCTTAGCTATATTCAACCCCATTCAAAAAGGACAAAAACAATAATACCCTACTCATCACCTCCACCATCACTCTCATAATCATCACCATCACTCTCACTCTCCTCCTCCTCCTCCTCCTCCTCGTTAGTATCCTTATCAGTATGCCCACCTCAACTACTGTGGAAGATAAGGGGCAAATGCAGAAGGTGGAGGTCCATTGGGAATCGACTCTCCTAGAAATGTATGCTGAAAAAGTCGAGTCATCATCGCCAAAATCTGGTGCATAGTCTCCTCCAAAGTGTCAAGGCGCTGATATACTATGCACTCTGGCACAAAAGTCAATGGCCTAGACACAGATGGCCCAGCAAAGGAAGGTCCCACGACTGATGACTCCGGCCTTGGAACACTGGCTTGCTCATATTGGCTCATTATCGTCCTCGTACTACTACTTGCCTTCCTGATCGCTTCGGTCTCGGGGAGAGTTATCTTGCCAAAGGAATTTGATGTGAAACCCACCAAAATAATGAGATGCAACAACGAAAGGAACCCAAGACCGTTCTATGATCAGATTTGAATGAAAGACCTTGACCCTTTATTTACGAAAAAAAAAGAACCTCGGTATATATGACCTCAACCCGCTGTTTGTGTGGAACAAGAACCTTGGTATAAAGGAATATGCCACAAACAGTGTGGAAATCCGTTTGATAAGTTGGTGGTGAAAGCCACGAAAAATCCCGATAAGTACATTTAGTTCTTCAAAGAACCAAAGAGAAATATACTCTCACAATTTGCTGAATAATAATTGAACTTTTCAGTGATTTGAATGCCTAATTATAAGGCTGGTCATTATAAGGATTAGGAAACTTCCAAAAGTATCTATCCTAATTAAAAAAAATATCTCTTACTTGTTGGTAAAGAAATATCTCTTATTTTTCTAAGACTCTTACTTGAAAAAAATAAAGACAATCAGCCATTTAATTGGCTGATCACATGCCTAAATAGAAAAAGGAAAGTACTAGGCATTCAAGCCTTACAATCAGACCCCAAAAAGAATGATTAGTGCACAGTTACTTTAGTGTGAACAATGTGGCACTACAGTAACTTCGAAAACCCTAGTTCATAAAAAATAAAACATGTGGGCTAAGCATCCTCTAGCCCAATTACTCTAATAATAATAATCCTTTAACAAATTGGAGGCCTTAACAACAATAGGCCAATTTAAGCTTAGCCTTAACCCCTAGCCAGATTCTTTTAGAACTTGAATCATATTGATGAATCTTTGTTGTCCAAGTGGATCATGGTCAATGGGCCTCCATGAACTTGCTTAAGTCCATGCCTCTTGAATCAGTCCATTGAGTACCTCTTTAAACTTCCTTGCTCGTGCTCTCGTAACCGACCCAATTGGAACTTGAACCAGGTCCCTTGAAGTTGTGCAATGATTTGAATCATTCCCCTCCTCTTAAAAAGGATTTGCCCTCAAATCATCACCAGCATCAAAAAGACTCAAATTAGTAACATTAAAAGTAGCACTTACATTGTACTCACCAGGTAAATCTAGCTTGTAGGCGTTGTTATTGGTGCATTCTAGGACTTGGAAAGGACCATCTCCCCTTGGAAGCAATTTGGAATGTCTTTTTCTTAGATGCAGCCAAACCCAATCTCCGGGTTCAAAAATCATCTTGTGATGCCCCTTGTTGGCTTGCTTTGCATACTGCTCCATTCATCGCTCAATGTTGAGTCTTGATTTCTCATGAATCTGCATGACAAAGTTAGCTTTCTTCTTGCCATCTAAATTAAAATGCTCAGTCAAAGGTAAAGGAGATAAATCCAATGGAGTTAAACGATTAAATCCATACACACTTTCAAATGGTGAAAATTTAGTAGTAGAATGAACAGATCGATTGTAACCAAACTCAACATGCGGTAAACATTCTTCACAGGTCTTGATGTTCTTTTTAATGATTGCCCCCAGTAAAGTAGGCAAAGTCCTATTTACTACTTCAGTTTGACCATCAGTTTGTGGATGACAAGTAGTAGAAAATAATAGCTTAGTACCTAGCTTACACCACAAAGCCTTCCAAAAATAGCTCAAGAACTTAGCATCCCTATCCAAAACAATTGTTCTAGGCATGCCATGTAATCTTACAATCTCTCTAAAGAACAAGTCAGTAGCATGCGAAGCATCATCCATTTTGTGACATGGAATAAAGTGTGCCATCTTAGAAAATCTATCCACAACCACAAAAATTGAATCTCTCCTACGCTTAGTCCTAGGCAATCCTAACACAATGTCCATTGAAATATCAATCCATGGCTCACTAGGAATTGGTAAAGGAGTATACAAACCATTGGACTACACTCTGGATTTAGCTTGCCTACTTGTGACACATTCTTTCAACATCTCTATTGATATGAGGCCAATAGAAGTGTTTCTGCAAAACAACTAAAGTCTTTGCAACTCCAAAATGTCCCATTAATCCCCCACCATGAGATTCTTGCACTAACAACTCCCTCAAGGAACAATTAGGCACACATAGTTTATTCTCTCGAAACAAGAAGCCATCAAGCCTAAAGAACTTACCACAACCGATTTTCTCACAAGCTGGTATTTCTCACAAAATTCGTGATCATCAACGTATAAATTTTTAATGTGTTTAAAACCAAGCAATTTTGCATCAAGTGTCGAGAGTAATGCATACCTACAAGAAAGTGCATCGACGACCACGTTCTCCTTACCTTGCTTATATCGGATGACGTATAGAAACGTCTCAATGAACTCCACCCATTGCGCATGCCTTATGTTTAGCTTGTGTTGGCCCTTTAAGTGTTTCAAGGACTCATGAACAGTGTGAATCATGAATTCCTTAGGCCATAGGTAGTGTTGTGACTCCTCTGAGGCTCGAACCAAGGCATACAACTCCTTGTCATAAGTTGGGTAGTTTAAGGCTGCCCCGCTTAGTTTCTCACTAAAGTAAACAATGGGCCATCCTTCCTGTATAAGCACTGCTCCTATGCCAATACCTGAAGCATCACATTCAATCTCCAATGTTTACAGAAAGTTAGGTAAAGACAATAAGGGGGCGTTGGTCAGCTTCTCTTTGATTAATTGAAACGTCTTTTCTTGTTCTTCTCCCCATCTAAATCCAACATTCTTCTTGCTTACTTCAGTAAGTGGTGCGGCTATGCTACTAAAGTCCTTCACAAATTGCCGGTAGAAACTAGCAAGTCCATGAAAACTAAGAACATTACTTACACTTGTGGGACTCGACCATTCTTGGATTGCACGTACCTTCTCTTCGTCAACCTGTATACCTTGTACACTAACAACTTATCCTAGAAATACAAGCTTATCAGTATGAAAAGTACACTTCTTTAGATTTGCAAACAACTTTTCTTTCCTAAGCACATCTAAAACATATTTCAAATGTACTACATGATCTTCCATGTTTTTGCTATAAATGAGTATATCATGAAAGTAGACAACAACAAATCTGCCAATAAATGCATGCAAAACATGATTCATAAGTCTCATAAAAGTGCTCAGAGCGTTAGTCAATCCAAAAGGCATAACTAAACATTTATACAAATCATATTTTGTTTTAAAGGTTGTTTTCCATTCATCTCCTTCCTTTATTCTAATCTGATGATGGCCACTCTTTAAATCAATCTTAGAAAATACACAAGAACCATGTAGCTCATCTAACATATCATCTAAGCGAGGAATAGGATGACGATACTTTATCATTATGTTGTTGATGGCCCGATAATCAACGCACATTCTCCATATCCCATCATTCTTAGGTACAAGTAAAACTGAAACGGCGCATGGGCTCATGCTCTCCCTCGCTTGCCCTTTCTCCAACAACTCACTTACCTGCTGTTGAAGCTCCTTTGTCTCCTTGGGATTGTTCTTATAGGTTGGTCAGTTTGGAATTGTCTCACTAGGAACAAAATCAATTTGATGTTCAATTCCTCGAATTGGAGGTAACCCATGTGGAGTTTCCCCGGGAAAGACATCCTCATACTCATGCAAAAGAGAAACAATGAAACTAGGCAAATCAAGGTCAAGTTCGTTAGTGTTTAAAAGTGCCTCTTTGTACAAAAGTACAATCATCGGCTGATTTGAAAACATGGCTCCCTTAATTTCACTCACTTTTGCATAAAAATTCTTTTGTTTTCTCTATGATTTTCTCTCAATGACTGCATTTTGATTTTCTTTTTCGCTCATTTTTCTCGGCCTCTCTGATTTTCACTCTTTTTCTTTTTCTTTTTCTTTTGTTTACTCTTTTTCTTTTGATCACTTTCTTTCTGCAATCTCACTTGATTCTCATATACTTGCTTCGG
Organism: Ilex asprella; assembly: GCA_023539305.1. Classification (NCBI taxonomy): domain Eukaryota; kingdom Viridiplantae; phylum Streptophyta; class Magnoliopsida; order Aquifoliales; family Aquifoliaceae; genus Ilex; species Ilex asprella. Next base: position 21,208,219 of record CM042184.1, read on the forward strand.
TGTCAATGGTACAAGAGTGATTGATCGTTGATTTAGCACAAAGGAATATTAGTTCGTAAAGCCATCATGCTTCACATGCCTATCAAATTGTCATGGACGCCTTTGCAATAAATGTCCCGCTTGCATCAGTACTACATCACATAACACTTCATATTTGTAATTACCAATTCAAAATGCAACTAACACCTGCTTGTTTACCCTTATCTCACCACTATCATTTAACCATAGCAACTTGTATGGTTTAGGGTGCTTCAACACGGGTAGTCCCAACTTCTCCAACATAATTGTGGTTGCAACATTAGTAAAACTACCACAACTACACACCTTGTCTTTTATATAGCACATAGTGTGAAAGATGTTCTCCCGCTGCTCTTCATCAACCTCCTTTGCATGGACGCTCAATGCTCTCCTTGCCACCAATGACATTGCATTAGGGGATAAATATACCTCCTCGGGAACGTCCTCCAATGGTGGCATGCCATCGGTGTGGGAATCTTCACTGTCAGTCATAATTTCACCATTGTCTTGCAACACCATAACCTGTTTGTTTGGACATTGACTTGCTATGTGTCCCTTGCCTTGACATTTAAAACATTTAATGTCACGATTCCTAAAGGTAGAAGTGTTTGTTTTTCCTTGAGGAATGTGGTTGGTGTTCGTTGAATTGGGCTCGGCTTTGAGCGTTGGTGACTTGTCTAGTTGCTTGGTATAAGTCGGTTTCCAAGAAGTAGAACTAGAGTTATGGGTTGTACGAGACCCACTCTTGAGTTGTTGCTCCACTTTGATGGCCATGTGCACCATATTTTCCAACTCCACATAATGTTGCATCCCTACCTTATCTTGGATTTCCCATTTTAGTCTGAGCAAAAACCTAGCCATTGTATCCTCTCGATCTTCCTCTACATTGGCTCAGATCATTGCAATCTCCATCTCCTTGTAATAATCCTCAACGCTCTGGCCTCCCTGTCTAAGACCTTATAGCTTTTTGTACAACTCTCGATAGTAGTAGCTTAAAATGAAACGCTTTCTCATCACCGTTTTCATCTCCTCCCTTGTCTCTGTTGGTCGTTTCTTATTCTACCTCCCGTTTATAACAAGCTAGCCCCACCAAGTAATAGCATAGTCAGAAAATTCAATCACTGCTAATTTTACCTTCTCCGCTTCGGAATAGTTGTGGCAATCAAATACGAACTCCATCTTCTCCTCCAACTCAAGGTATGCTACAGGATCGGATCTACCTTGAAGCAATGGAATCTTCATCTTAATACCACCTAAGTTGTTATCTTCCTAGTTCCTAGCTTCTCTAAATCGCCCTCCATGTCTCCTATTACTAGCAACAAAATTCCGATCACCTTCCTCATCAAAACCAGCCCCATAAGGCTCCATCTTCTACCCTTACTTCCCTCGGTTGAGCTCTTTCCCTTCTACGCACATTAGGGACGTTTTGTGGCTGCCTCTTATGTGTATTCTCCATTTGATCTATCTGTTCGTGAACTTGCTCCAGTTCCAACTTTATCACACGTAGCATTGTTGTGAGTCATGAATGCTTCAAAACAAAGTTAGAAAAAAAAAAGAATAAGGATCTCACAATTCCCTCGCTTAAGTGTTTACACTCAAGAATGTGGATCACTCTACACTCGTGTTTCACTCAAAATACATGGCTTTTAACCCTCTAATGTTCTCACCTCTCTTGCATTTTTCCACTCGATAATTCTCTTTCCGTTCTTTTGAAACTAAAACATTTCAAAAATTCCAGCAATAATTCACCAAGAACTCATCAAGGAATTTTAGGTTTTAAGAGCAAGAATTCAAGGAACATGGCTGACTAGATTTTCAGAAGCACAAAATAGCAAAAATATCTGACTTTTGGGGTGAGGTGATTTTCGGGTTTATTGGACCAAAAAAAAATAGATGAAAACAACTAGAACCAACAATTTTGGGCTTTCTCTCTCTCTTTTGACTCCTTTCAGCCTTCTTTTTTTTGGACTCCTTTCTATTTGTTTTTATGAACAACAACTATCTTTGGATAGTAACAGAATAAGATTTCGTAACAAAATACGAACGGAATGGGGGTAGAGGATATTCGGCTAGACTAAAATTTGTGAATCGAATTTGGGAGTAAAGAACACAGAATAAAAGAAAAAGAGGTTTTTTTAAAAAGATAGGAAAACCTGAACTAGAACCTTTGTTCTGACACCAAATGATGTGAAACCCGCCAAAAAATAACGTGATCCAACAACGAAACCAAGATAGCTCTACGATCAGATTTGAAAGAAAGACCTCGACCCATTATTTACGACAAACAAAAACTGATGCGAACCAAGGTGGGCCTACTCTTAAAGATCCTTTGCATGTCCAAATGGGCCAATTACAAGATCAAGAGCCAAGAAGATCAAGAACGCAATGCAAGGATTGGTGAAATCCACTTCCGATGAAGCAAGCAAAAGCCTAACACTCAAGATGGGCTTGAAAGAAGGAGAACCAATTTTGATCCACTTGATCCAAACTGTGGAAGACATGAAGACATGACTTAGAGAAAAGGTCTTTTGTTGTTAAGACTTTCAAT
>CM042184.1:21210884-21248758 GCA_023539305.1 Ilex asprella
TTACTATAGCACGGTACTGTTCATGCTATAGTACCAATGATACTATTCACTCAAGGGCATTTTTGAGAGAAAGGGTCACAAATTTTAGTCTTCAGTTATTCATATTTAGATTAGGATTTGTTTTCTTAGTAGATTAGGATTCCTTATTAGATTAGAATTTGATTCCTTGTAATGATCAGCCTTATAAATAGGCATTTAATCAATGAAAAAAGGGGAGACAATATAGGAGACAATGCACAATGAATTTTGATTGTGAGTTGAGTTGAGTTTACTCCCCTCGTTCTTAATTGAACTTTTGAACTTATCAAAGGTAGATCACAACCTTTGTGGCATTCCTCCTTGTAATCTGGGTCCTTGCGACGAGTTCTTCAATGGGTATATATTTTAATATATAATATAGGTTCTTGAAACGAGTTCTCAACGGGTTTAGATTCTCCCTTCATAGACCTCAGTTTGGCATTCTTGGGTTGTTTCTCCAGTATTGTTATTGGGTCTCAAAGTAAGTCGATTGGGGTTCACATCCAGAACCCCAATATGTATGATCTTAACCCGTTGTTTGTGTGGTACAAGAACCTTGGTATAAAGGAAGACGCCACAAATGATGTGGAGACCTGTTTGATAAGTGTCACAATTTGCATAATTTACTGTCACCTATATTGTCACAATTTGCGAACCTGTTTGAAATATACTGTCACAATTTGCTGAATAATAAACTGATTTTTCATTGATTTGTATGCCTAATTATAAGGTTGGCCATTACAAGGATTAGGAAACTTCCTGAAATATCTATCTTAATTAAAAAAATATACTCTCTTAAGTAACCAAATGGGAGGTTCGCCTTTTGCTTTATAATTTAGGTGAATTCCCTCATCACCTCCCATATATAGAGCAAAAAATCCATAGCCTTCCTCGACATCACCGCATCTAAGAGGGCAAGTTTTTCAATGTTAGGAGTCTTCTCGGTGCCCTTGGAAGTAGGTTATAATGCAAGACCTTGTTCATCATCCCATACGAATGTTTGAGGCCCCTGACTTGGACCATTCCACTAAACTGAGTCGGATCCTCGTACATTAGAGCGACGTATTCATGGATGGTATTGACCCTTGTGATGTTATGTGGATACACCAGAGTGGAGGGAGGTGGCCTCTCGTACTCCATAAGGGTGGCAATCACTATAGGGGTCACATCCAAAATCTTGCCCCTTACGTTCATTCTCAAAATCTCAAACTCATCCACCACCTTGAGTTTTTGGTAAAACTCTCGGCATAAAGACATTGAATCCACTCACGTATTTGAACCAAAACCCAAGCCCATGGGCCTCAATGTTTTTCAAAACATCATTATTTGGGCCAAGGGATATCCTATCGATGTACCTCTCGCAAGTAACATTTTTCTCCTTGATGCTTTGGACTCGAGCATCATTGCGAGCTTTCTTTCTTTGCTCACTTATGTCTCCACTAGGCCCTTTCTCACTCCTCTTGCGGGCACTTGCACCCTCAGGCTGTGGAGAGCTAGGCTCGGTGTGCTTGGTGCGGGCCATGCATTACAATAGTGCCCCACACAGTAGGAATGACAAAAATGAAAATAACACACCCTTAATTGGGTCACAACATCTCGGATGATCCTCCCATGGCGAGCCATTACAAAGGTTTTGAGTTTTTTGGGAAAAGTAAAGCAGATTAGGGCTTGTAATATTTCAGCAAAACTAGGGTTTTAAAAGAGGAAATCTTCAATTCTTCACTAAAAAACCACTAAATCAACAACATTAGGTATGAGAAATGAGATATTAATGGAATAAATTAGGGATATTAATGCTTAGAGGTGCTTTGTGACTAGATCCAAAATGTGTACTCCCAAGTGCAGGCAGTCAAGCTGTAGTAATAATCCGAATAAGTCTGAAGTCGAATCCATAGGGAACTGTTGTTGGTTTTTTGAAGTAAGCAGTGATAGAGACCAAGTGACTTTAACCTTTGCGTTTTGAAGATGTGTGGTGTATGGGATTTGGTTTGATTGTTTCCGTTGTGGTTTCCCTAACCTCCTAATATCACCCCTCAATGTATGTATGGTGTAAGTGTGAAGGGGAGTGTCATTCTCCCTTGGAACGATGTCAAAAGAAATGGCAATAGAATGGTGGAAATGAAATGTAGAAATGGAGAATGAATGAACAAAAGTGCTCCCCAAGCGCAAGGAGTCTTTTGAATGTCGTGGTTTACTTGGAAATGTGATTTTTTCAAAAATGAAAAGTATAAAATCTTTTGAGGTTGAATTTTTGGTGTTTGTGATTTTGCTAAAAATGAAATGAGACAAGGGTTGGCTAATCCAAAGGTTTCATTCCAATGGGAATGTCATCTCAACTTGAAACCTTCCTCCAATAGAGCATAAATAAACGATTGATTTGTGGGAAGCTAGGGATGAGATGGAAGTGAGGATCCAAGCATAACCCGTAACAAGTCTACGGGATATCAAAGACTCATAATTTCATTTACCCTCAACCAAGTCTAACCGAACCATCGAACTTTGAGAGGAGGAAAGAAAGATGAGTTGAAATGGCACACCTTTGGATTAGCCAACTTAAATCTAGATACTCATGAAAGCAAGAAAGGAAAGCATAATGTAAAGATACATAATGAATAAATAAAGCTTGAAACTTAACTTAATGCAAGAAAACTTAAACTAAGAAGAAACATATTCAATACCAAATTTAAAAACTTGAAATGTAAAACTTGAAAGCAACAATGGTAGAATCTAGAATACTCAACTAAACTTGCAAAGCACTTGAAGTAAACGACATTGACAGTAAATAATGAAGCTTACAAGAGTATTCAAGAAGACTACAAGTGAAATAGGTGAAGGAAAATGCAAAGATTACAACTTCTATCGCTAAAACTATTCCTAAGCTTAGGTAGCCTCCCTTGAATGTCTTGTGGAATGCTAAATATATGGTGAAGGAAGACTTGAATTTTAATCCATAGAGGGTCTCCCTAGCCTGTGTGCAGGCCTCCCATCAATGGAAGGCTGAGTTGAAAGCTTGGCAGGCTAGGAGAAGCCTAGCCCGCAACTCCCTTGGCAGCCATTTTTTCTCGTTACCTCCCCTATCATCCATCTCCTTTTTCTGAATTTGGGGTGTAGGAATCATGTATGTATGTAGAATATGTCAGGGAACAAATGGGAGGATCATAGGTAGGACCCCCAAGCAAGTGGAGCATGAGTTGCAGGCATTCTGGGCAAAACCTTTCAGAAGGTCTTCTGAAAGGTGACAACTCAGGACCACTTTTCGTAAAATTATCCTAACTTTTGATCCAACCGTTGGATTCAGCTGGAAGTTTGAAAAAATACAGAGAACATCTAGATCTACAACTTTTATGTTTTGTACTTTTTCAGATTCGAAGTGGATCGTGTTAAAAATAGAAAAAAATAGAGGTATTATGTCAAAACCTTAAGAAACTAGTGGGCTAAACCTTCCAAAAGGTTTATGGCCAAACATTCCAACATGTTTTCATTCAAAATCCATTTTTCTTGGTTTCTTCACCTTCCAAGCCTACGAATCCTCATTTGACGTGTTCATCTCTTCACTACACATTCATACTTAGTTGCAGGGTTCCAAAAGCCATTATTTACCCTTTAATTACCTGCAACATCAAAATTTTCACTTTATTCATAACTCTAACTAACTTTAAGTAATTAAATGAAAAGTTAAGTTAAAAAACATGAAATTGGGCCATTAAATATGCAATATTTTGTGCTCATCACACCCCCAACTTAAGCTTTGCTAGTCCTTAGCAAACTAAATGTAAAAATTAATCAACCAAAAATAAACCTTTACTAATTCCGTTATTGCATTTAGCATATGCAACAAGCTTTTAAACCCTTAAGTGATCTCTAGTGGACGAGTTTTATCTCGTGAAAGTTTCCAGTGAAGGTACCTACAAGCTTCTTTTCCTTGTATCCAATATTAAATACATATGCCCTTATCCTAACTAGCAATGGGATATCAATACTAGCTTTGTCCAACACACCCAAACTAATCTCACATGAAACTCATCATAGCCTTAAATGCTATTCTAGAGTATCCACATACACATTCATTTTCAAACTCATGTGCGTGTGAAATGAATATGTAATTTAAGCATTTACCCAATGGAATTCACATTCACATGGTTATCCAAATTAAGCTTTGATGCAACACTCACCAAGCGTTTCTCTTAACAATGAATCACGCTATTTTTATCTTGGCATGCTCTCCATGTGTATATGTGAGATAAAATTTTGTGCTTCAAACAAAATATACTCACATATGATCCAAAAATGAAGTACATGCATACAAATGAAACAACCTTAGCATAATCTCATGAAAGGAATGCTAGGGTATTGGATAACAAAATCAACCTTTCGTTTTCTTTAAAAGTATGCTACCCCTATGCTTCTCTAGATCATTTAGGACTTTCATGGGTTATAATAAGGCCTTGGGATGATATTAAGGCAAATGGAATGAGGGATATAGAATAACAAAGAGAGTTGTTCTGAGTGGATGACCTTTATTTCAAAAAGGTCTCCCTTTTATGGGATTTCTAGGCTAACATTATCACCACATTTTTTGTTTCTTTTCTTTCTTTTCCTTAACATTTTCCTTTTCTTTTTCTTCTTCCACCTCTTTTTTCTCCTTTTCTTGGATTTTTTTTCTTTTTCATTCAATTCTTTGAATTCAACATCATTCATCACCCCTTTTGTTGGGTTTTCACATCACCATTCCTCCTTTTTCATGTTCAATCATGGTCAGCTCTTAGAACAACCAAGGTGTGGTAATTTTTTATATTTTGCACTGGCTTAGTCACTTGTGTGGCATGGAAATGAATTTTCAACAAGGCTCAAACATGGCACTAGGGATAGAATTTCTCAAGAAAAAGGCAAAGGCTCAAATCATTTCAAAGATGGTCAAAGATCATTTCTAAATAAGCATGGAGAGCACATTGCATTTCAAGACAAAGTCAATCAACTACCCAAATGCATCTAGCAAAAACAAGCATAATTAGATTATTGAACAAATTTAAAATTTGAAAAATTATTGCAAGAGTAAATGTAAGTTCCCACCAACAAGGATTGACACTAAAGATTACATGGGTTCTTACTCATCTTCACTATTCATGTCAAGCACTGAATGTGAACTCAATCTGTAAATTACCAAAATTACAAGTTCATGGTGCACTTATGGTTGAGTTCAAAAGCAAGCAAGTATGTGATACTATTAGCAATAGGATAAACTTCTATAATGTGCTCATGTATTCAAAGTTCAAAATGAAGGTCAAGCAATCAAAAATCTCATAACAATTAGGATAGGGGAATATGGTTCAATATAGATATTTTCCACAAAAAGTGTCCAAAATTTTCACATTTCCCATTATTCTATACAAAAAGTGGTAGAAAATGTAAATGGTGCACCTCACCCCCCCAACTTGCACATGCATTGTCCTCAATGCACACGAAATCATGCAATAAGAAAAATGAAAGTAATATGCGAAATCCAATACTACCTTTTTTTTTTATTTTTCTTCATTTTTTTAAACATTAAGGAAATGTTTTGAAGATTTGAAAAGAGTAGAAGGAGAGGAAATGTGAAGGGTTTTCCAAAAATTTCAACTTAAAACCCTCGCTTTTAGGTTTCTGGGCAAAACCTTTTAGAGGGTTTTGCTCACTGAAAAAAAAACCTTCGGGAAGATTTTATCAAGGTTTTGCCTTTGCTGCAAAACCATTCCATAGTTCAAAAATTCACATCCAAACCAACTTTCCCAATCTTCGAAACATTTTAACACCATATCTATGACATCTATCCTACCAAAAATTTGGACCACACATTTGTTCATGAAAACAAAAACAAAGAGGGCTAACTACTATGTACATGAAAAGAAAACAAAAAAAAAGACTCATGTCAATCCGGCTTCAATTCAGATATGAGCTTGCGCCTATTGATTTTTTTTATTTTTAAATTTTTTTGGTGTGCAAATGCCTTTCCAAACCAATCTATCCAACGATACAAAAGATAATCATTAAAAAATCTCAACCAAAAAGAGGTGTATGCAAGTTTATGCAATGTTACAAATGGAATATATAATTTTTCTTTAAGAGTTTCAACACTTAACTCCATATCAATGCCCTTCCCAAATTGAAAAATGTGAATCTCAACACCACTCATTGATGGAAAAATGACCTTGGGCTCATTAGCCTCATGTGAGATAATAACTTCATCAAATTTTTCACAATAAAGAGTGGTGGGAGATTCAACATCAATATGCATTCCATTAAGATAACCATCCTCAATACATTGACTATGCTCAAGATTTTTCTCTTTATCCATAGCAATTATAGCATCAGTCAATGTATTAAGTTCATCTCTAATTTTGAAAAATTGTTGTGCTAATTGGGCATTGACTTCCATTTGGTGTTCATTAAATTCCATTTGACATTGCATAAACTCGCAAAGAGTATTTTTCAATTCTTCTTCGGTTGAGTCCTCGTATGTAGGACAATGACAAATTTGGTGCGTTGACTCCCACCAAGCATTCTCCTCCCTACCCCTGTCACTCCCAACACCATGGACACCCCTCTTACACATCCCCTTGGACTTTTGGATGCTTGATCATTAATGAGGAAAGAGGAGAGAGAAGGTGCATGGTGTGGAGACAAGGCCTGCACCAACCCTGTCCAGCCCATCCTTGTTAGCCCCTATGGAGGGAGATGACATCTCACAGCTAAAGGGGACCCCATGGACGTTTTTGAAGCTTCTAAGAGAGAAAAGAGGGTATTGTGAAATATACATTGGAATATAGAAAGAGAGAGTCCAAGGTAGAAGATGAATAGTGCTAGAGAGAAAAGTTAATGTTTTTTTCCATTTTCTTTCCGTACATTGCCTTGTAATTTCATGTAAGACTCTTCTAAGCTTGGTTTTAAATATTGAATGCCATTTATTACAAGTTGCTTTGAAGTTTAATCTTTCATTCTAGCTTCGCCAATTAATGTTGTCAAGTTCTACCTTTTAATGTTTTCAATTGGGTATTAAAATGCATTCTCTTCATAGTTAAGTTTTCTTGCATTATTTTCTTTTCTTCAAGCATGAGTAGCTAAGCTTTTTAGTTGGCTAATCCTATGGATACCTCCACTTGGGTATGCCATTTCAACTCATTTTTTTCCTCCTCTCGGTATACAACAGTTCAGTTTGACTAGGTTGAGGGTGGATGAAATTGTGAGCCTTTTATATCCCGTAGGCCTAATCACGGGTTATACTTGGATCCTCACCTCTATTTCGTCCCTAGCTTCCTATAAATTAATCGTTGATCTATGCACCATTGGAGGAAGGTTTTGAGTTGGCTTGGCATTCCCATTAGAGTGAACCCTACGGATTACCCAACCCTTGTTTTCCATTTCATTTTCATCAAAATACAACTCACAAACCAAACTTCAACAACAAAAGATTTACACTTTGTTTTTTACAAAAAATCACCTTCAACATGATTCACATCCTTCCCCAAGGAGATGACCATGGAATACCTCCAAGTAAAACACGATACACAAAAGTCTTCTTGCGTTTGGAAAGTATTTTTGCTCACACATACACACACACACTTCATATTCCACCATTCCCTTGCCCTTTCTTTTGACACTATTCCAAGGGAGAATGACACTCTCTTCACACATACACCATATAGACATTTGGGGTTGATGTTAGGAGGTTAGGAATAACATCAGGATCAATCAAGCAGTGGCTCGCTGAACAACCCCCATAAATAGGGGCGGTTATTTGCACGTTTGGCACTGTTCTGTTCAAATTTCCTAATGATGACTTTGTCTTTTTGAATCTCGCTCCCTCAGCAAGGTATAAATAGGAAGTTCAGCCATTTCATAACTTGGCATTCTTGATTTTTCCTCAGCAATCAACTCCTGAGCTCTCTCCTTTAACTTCCCAAGCATTCGTTCTTGAAGGTCTTTACTCTGTAAGTATTCTTCCCCCATTCTTGTTTTAACTGTTTGATCCTTCTCCCTCTATATTTCTTCAAAAACACATCCATTGCAAGGATTCACAGGACAGTAGTTAGGGAACCCATGGGGGCTGGTGACAACCATAGGTTTAGGAGGACTGAGGTGAAAGAATCCAATATCCAGGCCTTTACGGAAAAATGCCACATTCCCGAGCCCATTTTCACCTTCCCCTTTGATTCCCGTTACCATAGTAGGGAAATAGGAAGTGTAAAAATGATGCCCTTCTATACCGAAGCCATTGTAGAAGGACGAGTTACATTTCCCCTCCATCCCTTCTTGTTGAGGATATTGATGCAAATGAGTTCTTTCCCCGTCCATTGTGGCGTCAATTTCTTTAGGGTGGTCATGGGCGTGGTTGCCCTAAATGCTCAGCTCGGGGTAAACCTGGGGGTAGATGAAATCCTGTTCTACTACAATGTGAGATTAGTCGCAGGCGATAGGTATTACCTCAAGGCCTTAGACATCTCTATGTACCTTGTGACCAATATGTCAGGCTCGGACAAAGGTATGTCCAAGATCTAATCATGCTCGACGCTAGCTGGGAGAAAGGAGATGGACCCAACTATGATGAATTATACTGCCCCAATGTGTCGAAGGATTCATGTGTGTATTATAGGCTTTCAAACCGCTCGGCATTTTATTTTTCGTTTTTGACCTTTAGTTTTGGCTTTTTTTTGCAGAAGGGCACCAGCTCGCTCTCGCTCAACCCTTAAAGTTCCAAGTCCACTTTGAAGACTTGGTAAAATTATAGTCTCACCACCTGGAGGATCCTTTTATTGGGGCGACGCACGTCTTTCTTGGCTACCACCCCACCTACTCAAGGTTCTCTCAAATCCCATTGCAATTTAATCCTTTGATCTAGGAGGATCATAGCGAATGTGAAGTACTTTTACTTTGACAACCCGTACCTATTCAAGTACCGCTCTGACCAAGTCATGAGGAGGTTCGTACCGAAAAATAAGCAACGGGATGTCCTTGCATTTTTTCATTCAGAAGCATGTGGTGGTCACTTTTCATCAAAGAAAACTACGGCAAAAATTTTTTAATCAAGTTTTTACTAGTCCTCACTTAACAAAGATTGTGTTACATTTTGTAAAGAATGTGATAGATGCCAGCATTTGGGTAGTGTGACCCGAAGGAATATGATGTCCCTCTCCCCTGTACTTGTTATTGAAATATTTGTTTGTTGGGGCATTGACTTTATGGGTCCCTTCCCTATATTGTTTGGCTATCTATACATTCTACTAGCAGTGGACTACGTGTCCAAGTGGGTGAAGGCTATCCCAACCAAGACCAATGACCAACGGGTCGTGGTCAAGTTCCTCAAGGAGAACATTTTGTCAAGGTTTGAGATGACTTGTATAATAATAAGTGATGGTGGATCACATTTCTGTAATATGCCATTTGCATCTTTAATGTTCAAATATGGCGTCACTCATAAGGTATCCACCGCATACCACCCATAAACCAATGGCCAACCCTAGTTTGCTAATAGGGATATCAAGTATATTTTAGAGAAGACAGTTAACCCAAATATGAAAGATTGGTCAGACAGACTGATTGATGCCCTATGGGCCTACCACACTGCCTACAAGACTGTGTTAGGCATGTCTCCCTATCAGCTCAATGGAAAGGCGTGCCATTTGCCAGTTAAGATAGAACACAAGGCTTATTGGGCCATTAAGAGTTTGAATTTTAACTTGAGAAAGCCCGGAGAACATAGGAAGTTAGATCTAATTGAGTTGGAAGAGTTTCTAAGGGACGCGTATGAGAGCTCTAAAATTTCAAAGGAGCAGCCTAAAATCTATCATGACAAAATATATTGCGAGGAAATCATTCGAGCCTGGCCAAAAAGTACTTTTGTACAACTCTCGTCTCTCCTTTTTTCAAGAAAAACTCCGATCCCGTTGGGATGACCTATACCTTGTCAAGGTGGCCTACCCCAATGGAGCTGTTGATGTCACAAACCCCGAGAATGGCCAAACATTCAAGATCAATGGCCAAAGACTTAAGCCATTTTTCAAGGGTTTTGAGGGACAAAGAGTGGAGGAGGATTTAACGGATCCAATGTATCTGGAATTTGTGGAGGAGTAGCTAGTTTTTATGTTTTCTAGTGTACAGTTGCTTTTATTTATGTTATTTTTATTTCATGTCAGTTTTTCTTAGTTTTAGATATTGGCGCATTTGTTAAAGTTCAATTACAAGGTGTTCTCTAACTCTACTCATCTTTTTACTGTCCTTCATTGCATATCATATCTTTTTGTTGCATTGAGGACAATGCATGAATCAAGTTGGGGGTGAGGTGCACCATTTGCATGATTACACCAATGGTTGTGGAAATTTTTGTGAATAATACCAATTTTTGGGGTGAAAATTCACCTTTCACATATTATACAAATTTTTGTTTACATTAGTGTAAGTTATGTGAAAATTTTCAATATTTTTGTGAAAAATATCTAAAGGTTGATTTGTATTCCCTTATGAAGAGTGATATGGATTAGATGATATGTTAATCTTTGTTTTGAAATATGAGCACATCAGCATACTATAGAAGTGAATCCTATGCGTGAGTATCACATATGTATCTATTTAGAACTCACAAGTATGTGCTCCTTGAATGTGTAATTTCAGCAATTTACGAATTGGATTCATATTTAAGGCTTGACTTAAGTAGTGGAGATGAGTAAGGACCCAGGAGAGCTTTAGTGCCATTTCTTTTTTGGAGGGGACTTGCATTTACTCAAGGAACAATTTTTAATTTTCATATTTGTTCAATAGTCTCATTATGCTTGTTTTGGTTAGGTGCATTGGTGGAGTTGACTAACTTGTTTGAAATGTACACTGCTCTTCTATGCTTACCTGGAAGTGATTTTAAGCCATCTTTAAATATTTGAAGCCTTTGCCTTATTCTTGTGAAAATATTATCCCTAGTGCCATGATTGAGCCTAATTGAAATTTATTTTTATGCCACAAATTTGACCAAGCCAGTGGAAAATGAAAAACCTACCTTATTTTAGTTGTCCCTAAAGCTGAAAATGAGTAATCAAGGAAGAAAAGGAAGTGTGATGTGGAAATTGTAACAAACGGGATGAATGGAAGTGAAACTGAAAGAGTTCATTTGAAAAAGAATGAAAATCCAAGAAAAAGAGAAAAAAGGGTGAGAAAAAGAAAGAATCATCAAAAGAAAAAGAAAATGTTAAGGAAAAGAAAGAAAAAAAGCAAAGAGTGTGGTGATGGTGTAAACAAAGAAAATCTCTTAAAAATGGAGATGATTTTGAAATAAAAGTCTTTCACTATGAACAACTCTCTTTGCTATCCTATATCCTTTATTTCTTTTACCCCGATATCACCCCAAATGCCCCATTACAACCTGCAAAGTCCTAAGTGATCTAGGGAAGTAGGGGGATGTATGTTTTTTTCAAAGAAAATGATGAGTTAGTGTTGCTACCCAATGCCCTAGCATTCTTCTTAGGAGATTATGTCAAAGTAACTTCATTTTCATACATGAACTTCGTTTTTGGATTACATGTGAGCATACTTTATTTTTGTGCACAAGAATCTATCTCACATGTACAAATAGAGTGCATGTCATGATATCTAGAGTGTATTTCATTGTTAAGAGTGGTCTTTGGTGAGTTTTGCATTGAAGTTGAATTTGGCTAGTCACTCGAATGTGAATTCTGTTGCGTAAGTGTTCAAAATTACTTGTCCAATTCACACACACACGAGTTTGAAAATAGATATGTAGGTGCATACTTTAGATTAGTATTTGAGGCTATAGTGGTACTCATGTGTGCTTAGTTCGGCCAATTGAGTTATTTGTTATTTAGCTCCTTGCTTGTAGAGTAGGGGAATATGACTCAAGTTTTTGATATTTAAAATGAATTAGGAATGTCCGTGTTATTAATTATGTTATTTAGCTCCATGCTTGTAGAATAAGGGAATATGACTCAAGTTTTTTATATTTAAAATGAATTAGGAATGCCCGTGTTATTAATTATGTGACTTGCATTTTGGGTGTTCTTTTCGATAGTTAAATATTGAAATCCAGGTTTTGTGCGTTGAATGCATCAAAATTTTAAATCGCATTGCAATTTTGGTAATGAAGTGGGCATGATGGTTCAAATTGTGGTTTACAAGTGGAGTATAGGTCATAAGGGGAAGGGGAGGTCCTAAAATGAAAAGGAATGGAGATGTGTTGCTCATCAGGAATATTTTTCCACTAAGGCAAAAGCATACCAGTATGCCATACCTAATGCAATGCCATCTAATCCAATGCAATCTGATCCGTTGAGTATAAATGGAGGTCCTGTGACTCAGGAAAGAGCAAAAAGGATGAAGGAAGCATTGAATGGGTTGATTCATAGCATACGGGCTGATTGTGCAAGTTCAAGCATGGAGCATGATCCACTTAGGCAACAAAGATCCATCAACATGATTCAAGTTCTAGAAGATTCCGGCAAAGGCTATGCTTAAGATTAGCATGTTTAAAAATTGGTCTGATTGTAAGACTTTCCTTATCTATTTAGGCATGTGAGTTATTCTTTTTAGGAAAGAAAGACTTTCCTTGTTTAATTAGGCACGTGATCAGCATATTAAAGGGCTGATTGTATTTGTTTTCTTTTAGGAAAGTAAGAGCTATTTCTTTACTAGCAAGTAAGAGATATTTCTTTACCCACAAGTAAGAGATATTTCTTATATAGGATAAACTATTTTAGGAAGTTTTCTTTGTAAAAACCAGCCTTTAAATAGGCATTCAAAGCATTGTAAAAGGGAGAATTTTTTTATGAGTATTATGAGGTTTTTACCTTACTGTTCTTCTAAGAACTATTCAAGAACTTATCAAGAATTAATCTTTCTTGTGGCGTTCATCGACTTATCGCTCAATCTTGAGTGTGGCTTCTTTATCTTGAAATTTTAACCTTGGGTTCTTATTTCTTGAAAACATTGGGTCTAGGGTTTTTGGTTCTTATAATTCTGGTTTGTGAACTTTCTTGGGGATTCTTCAATCAATTTGCGTGTGGGTTCTTGAATTCGTTTAAGAGTTCGCATCATTTGGTATCAAAGCTTTTGGGTTTGTTTTCTCAAATATGGTTGTGTTTCTTTTACTATTTAAGCACATATATTTTTTTTAAAAAAAATTGGGTGCACTGTTCATCACATTTTTTGGGGGGCGTGACTTGCTACTAGAATTTTAGTTGTTCTTTTCTATAATTTTAATAACAATTAGGGTTGCATAATGATGTGAAACCCGCCAAGAATAACGAGAACCAACAACGAAAAGGAACCCAAGATCGTTCTACGTTCAGATTTGAATGGAAGACCTCGACCCGTTGTTTACGACAAACAAGAACCTTGGTATATAGACCTCAACCCGCTGTTTGTGAAACAAGAACCTTGGTATAAAGGAAGACGCCACAAACGGTATGGAAATCCGTTTGATAAGTCGATAGTGAACGCCACGGGAAATCCCGATAAGTTCGTCTAGTTCTTCAAAGAACCAAAGAGAAATATTCTCTCACAATTTGCTGAATAATAATCTGAATTTTCATTGATTTGAATGCCTATTTATAAAGGCTAGTCATTACAAGGAAACAAATCCTAATTTAATAAAGAAACAAATCCTCATCTAATAAGGAAACAAATCCTAATCTACTAAGGAAACAAATCCTAATCTAAATAGGAAACAAATCCTAATTTAAATAGGAAACAACTAAAGACTAAAAAAGTGAATAGTGCACGTTACTGTAGCGTGAACAGTAATGTGCTACAGTAACTATGACAACCCTAGTTCATAAGAAATAAAAAAACATGTGGACCAAGCATCCTCAAGCCCACTTATTCTAAAAATAATAATCCTTTAAATAAATTGGAGGCCTTAACATCAACGGGCCAATGTAAGCTTAACCTTAGCCGGATTCTTCTAGAACTTGAATTATATTGATGAATCTTTGTTGCCCAAGTGGATCATGCTCCATGGGCCTCCACGAACTTGCTTGAATCCATGCCTCTTGAATTAGACCATTGAGTACCTCCTTAAACTTCGTTGCTCGTGCTCTCGTAACCGGCCCAATTCTATTATCTTTCACATCTTCGAATTTGTGTTTCCTTGAGCATCTTATGGATTGCATCGCTTAATATGGGCTGAGTTGAATGCGTAATTTGGTAGTGAATTGATTGTGAAATCTACTGCCCAATTATGCGTAATTTGCCTCTTTTTGTGATCTGATATCAAAAAAAAAGAGGGGGAAGAGAAGAAAAAAAAGAAAAAAAGAAAGGAAAAGAAATAATCAAGTTGAGGCTAGTTAGTTTGCTCGAGTGCTGATTTGTGTTGAGATTTGAACAAAAATAATCAAAAGTAACTTATTTTGATCATTCATGCATTGTTATCCCAAAATAGATCATCCTATTTGATTTAACCCCTTTCTTGATACATTTGTTGCTTTCGAATCATTGTTTCTCTTAGTTTTCGCCAAATTCATTTTCTTTGCTTCATTGTGTTTCTTTGTTATCATTGTTATTCTCTATTTTTAATTGTTAATTATGTTCATTCCTTCAATATTTGTGTCTTATTTTGTTAAGTCGTTGTGCGTTGTGGGATTGGTTGATTATTGGTTGAGTTTTGAGTAGTTTGCGAAAGAACGATAAAGGTAAAACATTTGAGTGGTAAAAGGTTGTGTGTGAGCTTATCTTAAAAAAGCCAATAAGAGTGTAAACACGAGGGTAGAGTGACATTGAAATAAGTGAAACACGTGAGGGAGTGTTTGTGAGGCTATTTCTAACATTATTTTGCAGGTTATAAAACATGACTTCCAAGGATAAAGGAGTAGTTGATTAGGACGGTACTGATGTGCTATTCATACTTCGAGCTATACAACAACAGTTCGAATGAATGAATACGAGATTGATGACATGGGAAATCTATTGGAGGAGCAAGTAAATATGATTAATGAATTGAGAACGAATGAGGGAAGAAGAGGTGATGGACATGATAGGCGTGAGGCACCAGTGGAGAGGAGGCAGAATAGGCATCATCAAAACACTATCGATGATGACGAGTGGGATCTTAGGGATTACTTCGATGACCAGGTCACGTTGATTGGGTTTGACCATGGTAGTGGTGGTAGAGATGGTCATGGAGTTGTTAGAGATGCTTATCGGAGAGATGGGAATTTGGGTAGCATTAAGATGAAAATCCCAGCCTTTCAAGGCAAGAATGATCCAGAGGTTTATTAAAGTGGGAAAAGAAAGTGGAGTTAGTGTTTGATTTCTATGACTATTCAAAGGAGAAGAAGGTGAAACTAGCTGCATTGGAGTTTACTGATTATGTAGTAGTATGGTGGGATCAGTTAGTGATGAATAGGAGAAGGAATAGAGAGCATCCAGTTGACACATGGGATGAGATGAAGAGTATCATGAGGAAGAGGTTTGTCCCTTCTCATTATTATAGAGACTTGTTTGAGAGGTTGCAGGGGTTGACTCAGGGGTCCAAGAGCATTGAGGAGTATTATAAGGAGATGGAGATAGCCATGATTCGGGTTAATGTAGAGGAGGACCGAGAGGCGACTATGGCACGATTCTTGCACGGTTTGAACCGAGATATTCATAATGTAGTTGAGTTGCAGCATGATGTGGAGATGGAGGATATGCTACACATGACGATGAAGGTTGAGAAGCAACTCAAACGAAAGGGTTCTGCTCGGTGTGGGCAGAATTTGGGTTATTTATCTTCTTGGACACCAAATTCTAGTTGGAGCAAGAAGGAAGAGAAATCAGATTCTAAGGGTAAAGTTGAAGTTTCCAACAAAGGCAAAGGCATAGAGGCTAGAAATGAGCGAGGTAAATCTGATTCTCAAAATTCTAGAAATAGAGATATAAAGTGCTTTAACTGTTTGGGAAGGTGGCACATTGCATCTCAATGTCCAAATAAACGTGCTATATTTTTTAGGGATAATGGTGATTTTGAAATTGAAAGTGAATCTGATGATGATGTGGAGAGTGAAGGAGAGGAATATCCAGTTGAGGGTGAAATTTTGGTCACGAGGCGTGAATTGAATGCACAAGTGAAGGAGGAGGACAACGAGGCACAACGTGACAGCATTCTTCATACTCTCTACCATATCAACAATAAGGTATGTAGTGTTATCATTGATGGAGGGAGTTGTGCAAATATTGCTAGTTCCTTATTAGTTGAGAAACTTAATTTGCCTACTATTAAGCACCCTACTCCTTATAAGTTGTAGTGGTTGAATGAAGGTGGGGAGGTTAAGGTGAATAGGTAGGTATTAGTGTCCTTCTCTATTAGGCGTTATGTTGATGAGATTTTGTGTGATGTAGTCCCAATGCATGCTGGTCATTTGCTTTTGGGATGTCCTTGGCAGTATGATAGGCAAGTAATGTATGAAGGATATAGAAATAGATATTCTTTTGTAATGCATGGCAAACTTGTAACACTTGTACCGTTAACACCTAGACCGGTGCATGATGATCAAATGAGATTAAAAAGTGAGTTTGAGGGAAGAAAAAGAGTGATAATGAAAAAAGGAGGGAAATAGAGTGAAAGTGAAAAAAAATGAGCGAAAAAACAAAGAAGCATCTGAATCTTCAAAGAGTGAAAAGAGTGAGAGTTCACACAAGCAAGAGAAGAAAAATGTGAGTTTTTATGCAAAGGAATGAGAGGTTAAGGGAGCTTTTAATTTCGTGCAGTCAATGATTGTACTTATGAACAAGGAGGCCTTTTTGAATACTAACGAGCTTAACCCTGCTTTGCCTAGTGTTGTTGATTATCTTTTACAGGAGTTTAGTGATGTTTTTCCCGAGGAAATCCCAAATGGCTTGCCACCAGTTAGAGTGATTGAACATCAGATTGATTTCATTCTTGGTGCAATGATTCACAATCGTCCAGCTTATAGGAGTAATATTGATGAGCCAAAGGAGCTTCAAAGGCAAGTTGAGGAGCTGATGTCGAGGGGCCATGTAAGGGAGAGCTTGCGTCCTTGTACAGTTCCAGTGTTACTTGTGCCTAAAAAGGATGGGACTTAGAGAATTGATTAGCATAAAAAATTGCATAATTTTATGTGCTAACCATCAGTTAATTAACTGTTTTTATGATGCTATTGATTGGAGTTACATATGTCGAGTTATTAATGATGAAATTTTGTATTCGCAGTTAAAAGGTGTTAAATAAGACTACCTATGGCACTTCAACAAGGATTGAGACAAAAGGGGATGAAAGAATGAGAAGTGGAAAGCTTAAGGGTGCTGAAACAGCAGAAACAACAGAAATCGTACTGATACTGCGTACCACCGATACAGTACCGTACTGGTACGCAGTACCCGTATGCAAAGGCTACTGGAGTTCGAGGTACTAATACGCAGCACCGGTACGGTACTGTACCGTTATGCTATACCGGTACTGTCAGTCGAGTTTTTTCCCAAATCTCTGCATTCCAAGCTCTGTCGCTTTATGGGCTCCACCATAAACTTTCCTCTACTCCCTTGACACGCCCATAATACTATTTATCTCTTTCACACCATGGATTGGATGTTTGGAGCTTAGGTGATAAATGAAGAAAGAGAGAGAGGAAGAAGCTGGGTGTGCAAACAAGCTCTGCACACCCTTGTCCAACCCATGCCACTTGCAACCTATGGATGGAAGGGACATCCCAAGCAACCCCAGACCTCGAGAGGCACGTTTTGGGGGAAAAGGCTCTGGGGAGTTCAGCTTTATGGGAAAGGAGATAGATATAGAGACAGAAGGAGTTGGGTATAAGACAATAAATAGTGTTGTTAGAGAGATAATTTGATTTTTTCTGCATTTTCTTAATCACATTGTCTTGTAATCTCTTGTAAGGATCTTTAAAACTTCATTGAATGTCATTAATGTTATTTTCCTTCATGTTTCTTGTTGGTTTAATGCTTATTTAAAGTTTCACCATTAATACTCCAAGTCTTTCATTTTTCTTAGCTGTAAAATGGGTTTGAAATGTTTTCACTTTTGCCCTTTAATTTCTTGCACTTAGTTACTCTAAATCTTCATAGTTTTTCCATGCACCCTCATTACATTGTTGATTTAATTTCAAGCATGAGTAGCTAAATCATTAAGTTGGTAAATCTAAGGGAAACCTCCACTTGGGTATACCATTCCAACTCATTCTCCTCCCTTTCTTATGAGTTCAATGGTTCGGTTTGACCCGGTTGAGAGTGGATGAGTTGGTGAGTCTTTGATATATTGTAGACCTAGTCACGGATTATACTTAGATACTCACCAATTTTATCCCTATCTTCCCGCGAATCAATCGTTCGTTCATGCTTTATCGGAGGAGGGTTTGGAGTTGAGATGGTATTCCCAATGGAGTAACCTCTTGGGTTTACCAACATTTGTTTTCTCGTTACATTTTCATTAGTACACACTTCACTAAACAACTTTCAAGAACAAAGATTTTACACTTTCATTTTCACCAAATCACTTTCACATGGGTTTACTTCCTTCCCCGTGGAATTGACCTTGGAATACCACCATGTAAAACACGACCCATGAAAGTCTCCTCGCGATTGGGGAGCATGTTTGTGCAAATACATCTCATATTTACATCAACCAATTTCCCTACCTCCTTGCCCTTTCTTTTGACACTATCCCAAGGGAGAGAAATCCTTCCCTTCGTCCATACATTGCAAAATCTAAGGGATAGTAATTAGGGGTTAACAGAGGCAAGGTAATCTAACAATCATTTTTGACATTGTTGCCGGGGAAGTCAAGTGTTAAACCAAGAAGGTGATTTTCGGACAACGGAGGTGAGTCCCGTGATATTCATCATGGGCCGAGGTATGTGGTTCATGTACATATCTTTGTTTGTGTATAATTTTATTTTTTTTTAAATCTTTTGTTGTATGTGGGGGTGGAATGAGCAACACCGATTGGTTAGGCAATTCATGGACCCTAATATGAACATTAACCAAGACCCACCCGAGGATGCGGCTGACAATTTTGATGATGTAGGTGCCAATCCTAATGTCCAGGAGGATGGGGGATTGCAACAACCTAGAAGGCCTAACCCCTGAGTGCATTTTCCCCCACCTAGGAATGAGGGGAACAACATCCCACTTGACCCTCCGACTAGGTCAATGAGGGATTTCCTTCAACCAACCCGTTGCACCACACCCTCATGCATTCTTCTCCCGATCCAAGCACATCTCTTCATAGTCAAACCGGAGATTTGAACTTACTTCCCGAATTTCAAGGAATCGAGGGTGAGAACCCTTATTCACATATAAGGGATTTTGAAGAAATAGTTGCAATTTTTACCCCTAATCATAATATGAAAGAAATAGCTAGGATGAAATTGTTCCAATTCTCCTTGAGTGATAAGGCAAAGACTTGGCTTCAGTCCTTAAGATCTCAGACTTTGATATCTTGGGAAAAAGCAATCTTTGTGTTCTTGAAGAAATTTTTCCCGATGCACAAAACCACCACCATTAAAAAGCAAATTCAAAATTTTTTGGAGAATCCCAATGAACAATTTTACCATTGTTAGGAAAGTTATAAAGAGTTACTACACTCCATCCCACATCATGGCTTTAAACCATGGCAATTGGTGAGTTTCTTCTATGAAGGAATTACACTGGGCCATCGACAGTTTATCGACATGATGTGCAATGAAGAATTCTTGAACAAAGAACCCGATGAGGCGTTGGACTATTTTGATACCTTGTCCTAAAATTCACAGTCATGGCACATCACTGATCCTACCGATGTGCCAAGATCTTTGCCTCAGGGGAGTGGCCATCAAAAGGGGGGGAGGGATTTAAGAACTAAAAGACCGGGAAGACCTAGTTTCACAAATTTCCAATTGTCTAGGAAAGTAGAGAACCTTGAGGTGAATAGGAGACGGGAGGTGTCCCAAGTGTCAATAACCGAGGAGGTTTGTTTTATTTGTGAGAATGTTGAGCACTCTACATCAAAGTGTCCGAGCATTCCGACGCTTAGGGAAGCATACCATGAATAAGTCCATGCTTTAAATAAACCGAGGCAATCATTCTCTCCATATTCCTACACTTACAATTCGGGGTGGAGTAATCACCCTATTTTTAGTTGGAGAAATGAGAACCCTATTCCTCATGGGTCCAATGCATATTCATCTCCCGTGCCACCTAAACAAGGTCAATACCCAAGTCATCGACAAGTTTTTAGCTCCCAATACCCACGGACAAATCCGCAAGGGTATCAGTTGACACCACCACAACATAATTTTTCACAAAATCCTCCTCCACAAGGCTTTTCTAATCAAGGACCATCAAATCCACCCACCTACCAACCTCCCCATAAGAGGAACTTGGAGGATGTACTTTACAATTTCATTCAAAGCCAAACCACCTTCAACAAGGACATTTCGACCCAACTCACCAAGATCACCAATGCCATTGGGTTGTCTCAATAAGAGAAGGGAAAATTCCCCGCTCAACCCCAAGAGAATCCCAAAGGCCAACATGTGGTTGAAGTGGCCCCACCCACCCAAGAGAGTTGTGCACAACTCAAGGCGGTCACCACTCTTCGAAGTGGTAAACAATTTGAAAAGACCTTGGTGGCAAAGGTTGCACCCAAAGCCCCATTGCCAACACAAGGAGAAAATGAGGGTGAGGCCAAAGAAAGTGTGGTCGAAAAAGGTGAGGAGATGCAAAATAGAGATGATGTTGTAATTGAAAAAGAAGATGTGATTGATGAGCAGATGTTTATTCCTTCTAAGCCTGCCCCTTTTCCCCATCGTTTGAAGCCACCTGTCAAGGTGGCTAATTATACTGACATTTTGGAGATGTTCAAGCAGGTGAAGATCAACATCCTTTTCCTCGACCCTATCAAGCAAATTCCAGCATGTGCAAAAAATTTGAAGGATCTATGCACGGTAAAGAGGATGTTGAATGTTCGAAAAAAGGCATTTTTAATTGAGCAAGTGAGCTCCATTTTGAGGATCAACACTCCTCCAAAATTCAAGGATCCCTGCTGTCCAACAATTGCCATAACCATAGGGAATTACCGGGTGGAGCAAGCATTGCTTGATTTGGGTGTAAGTGTCAAACTCCTCCCCTACTCGGTGCATCAACAACTTCAACTTGAAGAGTTAAATCCCACCTCAATTACAATCCAACTGGCGAATCGTAGCATACGCACACCAAGGGGAGAAGTAGAAGATGTTTTAGTTCAAATTGATAACTTTTACTTCCCCGTTGATTTTATTGTCTTAGATACACATCCCATGGCTAATCTGAGTTTCCCAATCCTATTATTCTTGGACGTCCCTTCCTTGCTACATCTAATGCCGTGATTAATTGCATGAATGGTTTGATGAAATTGACATTTGGGAACATGACTATGGAACTAAATGTGTTCAATTTTGTAAAACAGTCGGGAGATGACGAGGAGGTGAATGAGGTAAATCGAATTGACATCTTGATCGAGGAACAAATGAAGTTGGAAAGAATGTTGAAATTAAAGGAGGAATAAATTGTTGACAATGAGGAATTGGAAAAGAAAGAGGGGAGTGAAGACTTGAAGGGGATCGAAAGTTGGATTCCCACCTTTTAGGAGTTACCCAAGCAAGAAAGAAAAATTTTTCCGTCAGATGAACCAAAGCCAAAACTAGAATTGAAGCCATTACCCTCCCACTAGAAATATGCCTATCTTGGCGAAGGAGAGATGTTCCCAGTAGTCTTAAGCTCAACCCTGAAGGAGGAACAAGAAGAAAAACTCTTGGAGTTGTTGAGGAAGGGCAAAGGAGCAATTGGGTGGACTATCGCGGACATAAAGGAGACTAGCCATATCATTTGCACTCATCATATCTACCTTGAGGCGGATGCGAAACCCTCCCGACAACCTTAAAGAAGATTAAATCCCAACATGAAGGAGGTGGTGAAGGAGGAGGTTTTAAAACTACTTAGTATGGGCATCATCTTTCCGATTGCCGATAGCAAATGGGTAAGTCCCACACAAGTAGTACCAAAGAAATCCGGAGTCACAGAAGTGGAAAATGAGGAAAACAAACTCATACCTACAAGAATCATAACCGGATGGAGAGTTTGCATTGACTACCGAAAACTCAATGCTTGTACAAGGAAAGATCACTTTCCAATGCCATTTATGGATCAAGTTTTGGAAAGGGTAGAAGGGTACCTATTCTATTGTTTCTTAAATGGGTACTCTGGCTACAATCAGATCGAGATAATATTGGAAGACCAACAGAAGACAACGTTCACCAGCCCATATGGTACCTTCACCTATCGCAGAATGCCATTCGGACTATGCAATGCCTATGGGACTTTTCAACGGTGCATGATGGGGATCTTTAGCGATATGGTAGAAAAGATTGTGGAGGTGTTTATGGATGATTTTTTCGTATTTGGTGATTCCTTCGATGGATGCTTGGAGAACTTTGAGAGAGTATTGGCGAGATGTGAAGAAAAGGATCTTGTATTGAATAAGGAAAAGTGTCACTTATGGTGACAGAAGGAATCATGTTGGGCCACATTTTCTCGAGGTTTGGGATGCCTCGTGCAATGATCAGTGATGGTGGATCCCATTTCTATAATAGGCCATTTGCATCATTAATGTTTAAATATGGCGTTACACACAAAGTATCCACTGCATACCACCCACAAACCAATGGCCAAGCTGAATTACCTAATAGGGACATGAAGAATATCTTGGAAAAAATGGTTAACCCAAACAGGAAGGATTGGTCAGTTAGATTGACCGATGCCTTATGGGTGTATCGTACTGCCTATAATACTATTTTAGGCATGTCTCCCTACCGGCTAGTTTATGGAAAAGCTTGCCATTTGCCGGTTAAAATGGAGCACAAGGCCTATTGGGGCATAAAAACCTTGAATTTTAACTTGAGAATGGCTGGTGAGCAGAGAAAGTTGGAACTGAATGAATTGGATGAGATCCGAAGAGATGCATATGAGAGTTCCAAATTTTCAAAGGAACGAGCTAAAGTTTTTCATGATAATTCCATCACAAGGAAATCATTTGAGCCCAAGCAAAAAGTGCTCTTGTATAATTCTCGTCTTTCTATTTTCCACGGAAAATTAAGATCCCGTTGGGATGGCCTCTATCTTGTCAAGGTGGCCTACCCCAACGGAGCAGTGGAAATCACAAACCGTAATAGATGGCCAGACATTCAAGGTCAATGGCCAAAGACTCCAGCCATTCTTTGAGGGCTTTGAAGAATAGGTTGTGGAGGAAGATTTAATTGAACCGATGTATCCTGAGGTTATGGAGGATTAGCTCGTGCTTATTTTCTCTAGTGTACAGTTCATTTTATTTACTTATGTCAATTTTAATTTTTATGTCACTTACTTTAATTGGTTTTATAGATTGGTTTCTCTTAGATCAAGATCTTGATGTTTTTGTCAAAAGCTCAATTACGAGGTGTTCTCTTATCTTACTCATCTTTTTAATGTCTTTCATTGCATTCTATATCTTTTTGTTGCACTGAGGATAATGCATCATTCTAGTTGGGGGGTGAGGTGCACTATTTGTATGATACACCAAGGTTGTTGGAAAATTTTAATTGTTGCTTGTATTATTGAAAAATATGTAAAATTTTGGAAAATTTTGATAAAAATTTCTAAAAGTTGATATGTATTCCTTCATGAAAAGGTTATGTGTTGGAGGACATGTTTATCTTTGTTTTGAACTTTGTACACGAGCATTCTATGGAAGTTGATCCTATGCATGAGTATCACATATGTATTTATTTTCAAACTCATCTGTATGTGACTCTTGAATGTGTAATTTTGGTGATTTACGGATTGGATTCATGTTTTAAGCTTGACATAAGTACAGGAGATGAGTTTTGATCCATGAGAGATTTAGGGCCAAATCCTTTTTGGAGGGATATTACAGTTACTCAAAGAACTATTTGTCAACATTAAATTTGTTCAGTAGACTCATTATATTTGTTTTGGTTCAATGCATTGGGATAGTTGACAAATTTTTCATGATCATATAATGTCATCCCATGGAGACCTGGAAGTGATCTTAGGCCATCGTTGAATATGTTGAGCCTTTGCCTTTCTTTTGTGCGAATTTTATCCCTAGTGTCGTGATTGAGCCTTAATTGAATTCGTTTCTATGCCATACATTTGACCAGGCCAAAGAAAAGAAGAAATGTCTACCCTACCTTGGTTGTTCCTGAAGCGGATATAAGAGATTGCAAAAGAAGGAACTATGGTGTGAAACTATAAGCAAAAGGGATGAATGAGGTTGAAACTCAATGAGTCAAACATATAAGAATGAAAAATACAAGAAAAGGAGAAAAATGGGTGAAAGAGAAAAAGAAAAGGGAAATGTCAAGGAAAAGAAAGAAAAGAGACAAAGGGAATGGTGATGATACGAGAATCAAAATACCACGAAAAGGGAAGTGTTTTTCTAAAATAAAGTTCTCTCACTTGGAGCAACCCTCTTTGTTACCCTATTTCCGTAATTTCTTTTACCTAGAAATCCCCACAAGGCCTCGTTATAACCGTTAAAGTCCTAAGTGATCTAGAGAAGCATGGGAGGAGCATAAGTTCAAAGAAAATGATGAGTTATGTTTACTATCCAGTGCATGAGCATTCTATTCATGAGACTATGCCAAGGCCACTTCACTTTCATATATGTACTTCATTTTTGGGTTTACGTGTAAGCATTTCATTTGAACACAAGATTCGATGTCACCTGTACACATGGAGTGCATACCAGGATAACTTGAGTGTGTTTATTGATTAAGAGTATCCCTTGGTGAGTTTTGCATTGAAGTTGAGTTTGCCTAGTTATTTGAATGTGAATCCTATTGTGTAAATACTCAAATTATGTGCTTAATTCACACACAGACAAGTTGGAAATCAATTTGTACATGCATACTTTAGACTAGTGTTGGAGACTAAGTTTTTGCTCATGTATGGTTAGTTTAGTCATTTGAGAAATGTGTTAAAAAACTCATGCTTCCAGAATGGAGGAATATGGCTTAAGTTTTTTATATTTGACATGACTTAAGAATGCCCCGATTATGAAATTTATGATGTGCATTTGGGCAGTTCCTTTTGATAAGTTGAAAATAGAAATCCATTCCATGTAGGTTAATTGTATCAAAGGTTTAAATCACTGTGCAATTTCAACATTAATTTAGGCATGATGGTTCAAATTGTGGTTTTTAAGAGGAGTACATTTTTTAGACGGAGTAATGGTCATTAGGAGTGTGGTAAAAGTGTCTAGGGAGGTCCGTAGTTGAAATGGTGTGGTGAGAAGAGCTTAGCAGAATTTTTGCAGCCAAAACAACAGAAACCATACCGGTACTGAGTACCGGTACGCAAAGGCTACTGGAGTTCAAGGTATTGGTACACAGTACTGGTATTGTCTGCTAAACCGAGAAAAAAATTAGGGCTATTTTTATTTTAAATCTATCAATGAACTTTCATTTGCCACAAAAATTTTGGCCCTAACTCTCGCTCTCCCTCATTCGAATTCACCCTGGGCCCCATTTCCCTTCCTCCCTCCTTAGACCCTAGACCTTCTCCTTTCTTCAAGCCAATTTCTAGTGTCCTCCTCGCCTATGCTGTGAATCCTTCAAATCCCTCAAGTCTCCTCAAGTCCCTTCACATGACTCGTCGATTTGGAGTGGTACTTGAACCAATAGACTAGATCGAGGGTTGATTGTGGTTTTTTTTTTCTTTTCTCTCAACATGGGCACTGTTGTATGCCATGGCCTATACCAAAAGAGCGAGGTCCAAGTCTCCTCCACCTGAAGAGCCCAGCAGCCGCAAGAGGAGCGGTGAAGGGCCAAGCTCGGATCCTGAGGAGCAAAGAAAAAAAGCAAGGACGACGGCACAACTCCAGCTGATTAGGGATAAGGGCGTTATATATGAGCGACCGCTTGATTTCATTTCATTCACCCCATGACATGAGGTTGTAAAAATCATTGAAAGACATGGGATGCAATTCTAGTTTGAACCTATTTAGGGGTATAATCTATCCATGTGCAGAGAGTTCTACCAGACGCTTAGGGTGGTGACAGTGCAAAATAGGGAGATGCTGAGAGCAAATGTGCGGGGCAAGATGATCGAGGTTACTCCGAATGTCATTGCCACCCTCCTAGGGGATTATTAGAGACCACCACCCTTCCCGCCTGTCTATCCTCACAATGTGGAAAAACCAAAGACCAAGGATGAGTTTGTTACTTTGATGTATGAAGACCCTTCAAAATTCAAGGGAACTATGCACAAGGGGGATTGAAGCATGTGTATGAGCTTCTAAACAAACTTCTCCATTATAATCTTTTTCTGAGAGCTGCAGAAAAGAAGCCAAATATGGAGAAGTTAGCCCTTCTTGATGTTGTTGTGTCGGGGAAAACGATTGACTTTGCCTTGATTATGTGGGAAGTGATGAAGGACTTTGCTGCAACTATGAAGCCAATGACCAACTTGCCATACGGAAGTCCGGTAACCCGAATGTGCAAGCACTTTAAAGTGAAGGGTTATGCTTTCGACAAGATTACCCCTGAGATAGGACCTATTGGCAAAGCCAGTAGTAAAAAGAGGAAAACAAAGAGTCGAGTAGATCGAGCTCAAATGGAGGCGGACCTTGATGACCTGCTGCCAAATGCTCAGTGTGCCTGTACGATTTCAATTGTTTCACCACCATTGAGCTTTCCAATTCTCATTCTTTCATCCCTTTTTGTCTCCATCCTTGTTGAAATGCTAAAGATAGTCTTGTTTAACACCTTTTAACTGCAAAAGCTAAATGTCATCATTAATAACTCGATATTGATAACTTCCCTCATTAGCATCATAAAAATCGTTAATTCATGGATGGTTTGCACATATAAATATTTTGTGCTAATCAGAAGGTGATGAATAGAAAATGACATTTAAGACTAAATATGGTTTATATGCATGGCTGGTAATGCCTTTTGGCTTAACCAATGTACCTAGTACGTTTATGCGTTTAACTAACCATGTTTTAAGTGCTTTTATTGGTAAATTTGTTGTCGTTTATTTTGATGTTATCTTGGTTTACAGTAAGAGCTTAGATGAGCATGTTGAACATTTGAGGCTTGTGATGTGTTCTTTGCGTGATACTTAGTTATTAGCTAACCTCAAGAAATGCTCGTTTTGCACTAGTCAAATTGTTTTATTAGGATATGTTGTTAGTGCTAAGGGCATTGAGGTAGATGAAGAGAAGGTTCAGGCTATTCGAGAATGGCCTACACCTAAAACCAATGCTGAGGTACGTAGCTTTCTTGGTCTTACTAGTTTTAATAGAAGGTTTGTAAAGGACTTTAGCATCATAGCTGCACCATTGACTGGAATTATTAAGAAAAGCGTAGGCTTTAAATGGGGAAAGGAACAAGAAGTTGCTTTTAATATGATTAAAGAAAAACTTAGTTCTACACCTTTACTTTCTTTGCCAAACTTTTCTCAAACTTTTGAAGTTGAGTGTGATGCCTCAGGTATTGGAATTGAAGTTGTTTTAATGCAGGGAGGTCGTCCTTTAGCTTATTTTAGTGAGAAGCTAAATGGGGTAGCCTTGACTTACCCAACTTATGATAAGGAGCTTTATGCATTGGTGAGGGCGTTAGAGACTTGGCAACATTATCTTTGGCCCCAGGAGTTTGTCATCCACATTGATCATGAGTCTTTGAAACATTTGAAAGGTCAAGATAAGATGAATAGACGCCCTGCTAAATGGGTTGAATTCATTAAGACCTTCCCTTACGTTATCAAATACAAGATGGGAAAAGAGAATGTGGTTGCTAATGCTTTATCTCGTATGTATGCTTTAGTGTCCACTTTAAATGCAAAGTTGCTTGGTTTTGAGCACATTAAGGATTTATTTGCTATTGATTCTAACTTTTCTAATGTGTTTGATGCTTGTGAGAGTTCGGGTTTTGGTAAGTTTTATAGGGATGATGGGTTCTTGTTTTGAGATAATCGATTATGTGTGCCTAATTGTTCGATGCATGAGTTATTAGTTAGAGAGGCACATGGGGGTGGTTTAATGGGACACTTTTGTGTTAGAAAAACCTTAGATGTGTTAGTTGAACACTTTTTTCTGGCCACATATGAAACGGGATGTTGAGCGAATTTGGGAGAAATGTGTTGCTTGTAAAAAGGTTAAGTCTAAGGTTCAGCCCCATGGTTTATATAATCCCTTACCTATACCTAGTGCACCTTGGGTAGATATTTCCATGGATTTTGTGTTAGGTTTACCTAGAACAAAACGGGGACAGGATTCTGTGTTTGTTGTTATTGACAGGTTTTCAAAGATGGCGCATTTCATTGCATGTCATAAGGCCGATGATGCTAGCAATGTAGTTGATTTTTTCTTTAGAGAGGTGGTACGTTTACATAGAGAGCCTCGGAGCATTGTGTGTGATTGTGATGCTAAGTTTTTGAGCTATTTCTAGAAGACGTTGTGGGGTAAGCTTGGTACTAAATTACTCTTTTCTACTACTTGCCATCCACAAACAGAAGGGCAAACCGAGGTCACTAATCGTACTCTTTCTACTTTATTGTGTGTTGTCATTGGTAAGAATTTGAAAACTTGGGAGGATTGTTTGCCTCATGTCAAATTTTCTTATAATCGCAGTGTGTATTCTACTGCTAATTATTTACCTTTTGAAATTGTGTATGGCTTTAATCCCTTTACTCCATTAGATTTGTTCCCTTTGCCTGTTGAAGAGTGTGCTAATTTAGATAGAGAACGAAAGGCTAAATTAGTGAAGCAAATGCATGAGAAAGTTAGATTTCACATTAAGAGGCGAACGAAGCAATATGCTTCTCAAGCTAATAAGGGATGTAAGAAGGTGGTCTTTGAGCCAGGAGATTGGGTTTGGGTGCATATGCGAAAGGAGCGCTTTCCCGCACAAAGGCGTTCTAAGTTGCAGCCAAGAGGAGAAGGGCCTTTTCAAGTGGTGGCACAGATAAATGATAACGCTTACAAACTTGATCTTCCTAGTGAGTATTTTAATGTTACTGATCTTTCTGCTTTTATTGTAGATGACGAAGATTCAAGGACGAATCCTTTTGAAGAGAGGGGGAATGATGCAATGCCATCAAATCCCATACAATCTAATTCGTTGGGTATAAATGGAGGTCCCATGACTTGGTCAAGAGCAAAAAAGGATGAAGGAAGCATTGAATGGGCTGATTGTGCAAGTTCAAGCATGGAGAATGATCCACTTGAGCAACAAAAATCCATCAACATGATTCAAGTTGTAGAAGATTCCGACAAAGGCTATGCTTAAAATTGGCATGTTTAAAAATTGGTCTAATTGCAAGAATTTCCTTATATATTTAGGTATGTGAGTTATTCTTTTTAGGAAAGAAAGACTTTCCATATTTAATTAGGCATGTGATCAGCATATTTAATGGCTAATTGTGTTTTTCTCTTTTAGGAAAGTAAGATCTATTTCTTTACTAGCAAGTAAGAGATATTTCTTTACCCACAAGTAAGAGATATTTCTTATATACGTTAAACTATTTTAGGAAGTTTTCTTTGTAATAACCAGCCTATAATAGGCATTTAAAGCATTGTAAAAGACATAATATTTTTTTATGAGTATTGTGAGGTTCCTATCTTATTGTTCTTCTAAGAACTATTTCAAGAACTTATCAAGAATTAATCTTTCTTATGGCGTTCATCGACTTATCACTCAATCTTGAGTGTTTCTTCTTTCTCTTGAACTTTTAACCTTGGGTTCTGGTTTCTTGAAAATATTGGGTCTAGGGTTTTTGGTTCGTATAATTATGGTTTGTGAACTTTCTTGGGGATTCTTCAATCAATTTATCTGTGGGTTCTTGAATTCGTTTAAGGGTTTGCATCATCACTTGTCCCTACGGTACCTTTGCGTACCGTCACATGCCTTTTGAGTTATGTAATGCCCATGGAACTTTTCAACGTTGCATGATGGGGATCTTTAGTGATATGGTGGAGAAGATCGTTAAGGTATTTGTGGATGATTTCATGGTCTTTGGGGATTCTTTTAGTGGATGTTTCAAATATTTGCAGAAGGTTCTTTAGAGATGTGAAGAGAAAAGCCTAGTCTTGAATTGGGAGAAATGTCACTTCATGGTGACACAAGGAATTATTCTCGGGCACATCATCTCGGTGAAAGGGATTGAAGTCGACTAATCAAAGGTGGACGCCATTTCCAGCCTTCCTACGCCGAGAGTGGTCAAAGATATCAGGTCGTTCCTGGGCCATGCTAGATTTAAGAGTCGTTTCATTAATTATTTTAGTGCATTGGCCCAGTCCTTGACCAAATTATTGTCTAAGGCGTCCCATTTGGATGAGTTCCTAGCAAGAGATCCATTGCATGTACCGGGGGGTCCAATTTCTAGAGCTCGAGCCAAAAAGATCAAATTGGCAATGCAAGGGTTTGTTCAAGCAAGCATGGCTGAATACTCCACGGACTCAAGTAACTCCACCTTATCAAAGATGGGCTTAAAAGATGTGGAAGCATGTGAAGTTTACTTACTACAAGCTAGGAACGAAGAGGATCTTGAAGCTGGACCCTATCCTAACGGGCCAGATCACAAGGCCCATAGGGTTGATCCTTGTGGGCCATTTTTGGGCTCAAAATATGGCCTAGAATTGTCATGCATTAAGGACTGTCAATGAGTCCAAAATTATTCCTTAAATCTTGTTCGGTTATCCCTCCAAATCTTGTAATGCTTATGGGAAGATCTTGGGGATATCTTTTCAAATCTTGTAAAGATTATAGGAAGATCTTGGGGATATGCTTGAAAAAGGGTCAAAGATTGGGAGATTCTTATCACAATCATTGAAGTAATTTGAAGACTAAATACTACTATTCTAGGAAGGATTATCTTCTAAAATAATCTACATTAGTTATGTTATTATCTTTATTTTAATTTTTGGAGTTACTGTTCATGCCTTCCTTGGAGGCCAAGTTTAATCTACAATAATTATGTTATTTTCTATGTTTTAGATTTTAGGAATTATTGGTCATGCCTTCCATGGAGGCAAAATTTTGTAGCCTATATAAATGCCATTTAGTGCAATGAATAAATGCAGTAATTATTTTGAGAGCAATAGCTTTGTGAGTTAAGAGTTTTCTCCTCTTGTTCTTTTGTGAGCACTCAGCTTATCAAAGGTTTGCAACCTTTGTGATGCCTCTTTCCAACCAAGGTTTCTCGAGGAAGGCTCTTGTTGGGTCTTGGGTTTCGAACCAAGTTTTCCTAAGACAAGTTCTCATTGGGTCTTGAGAAGTTTTTCCTTTTCCACTTGAATTTCGGCTTTCTTGGGTTTGGATCAATTTATTCGTGGGTTCAAGGAGCTTATCTCCATGGGTTCACATCATTTGGTATCAGAGCTTAGGCTTCGAATCAGGTTTAATCTTTCTTTTCTAATTTATTCATTCCCCTCTTGTTGGTTGAACTTAGTAGATCACAAGTAGATCTCTTGTTGTTTATCTTTCTATTTCTTGATATTCTCTTCTTCTATTCTTTTGACTTGGGTGCGGCGAGCCAAAAAAAAATAGAAAAAAGGGGTTATGCTCACGCACTTCCAGATTCTTGGTTGGGCGACCTTGACGGTAGTAAATCAATAAAATATATTGATTGGTTTCGGAATATTACTATTGCTATTTTATACCGTACAATATCTTAGAGTCTTTGGGTATGGTGCATTAACTTCAGCGAATGCTCTCTTCATTGGACTCTGTATCTTATATCGAGAACATTGACTTCTCAGTAATCTTGGTTGTCAAGAGCTATACCGAGGCCAAATGTTGATTTGCATTGTGGTGTTCCTTAGGAACTTGAGTGGGGATTAAAAAAACAGAGTGATACACGAGTGAACATCTTTAGTGCATACACGTGAGAGAGTGTATGAGGAAATTGAGTGATACACGAGTGAACATCTTGAGTTCATACACGTGAGAGAGTATGTGAGGAAATTTTTGTTACTAACATTTTGTTTTCTTACAGATATACTCTAACAATGACATCAAAAGAAGCTCTGGGGAAGAAAGGGGAGGTCCCAAATTTAACGAGGAGTTTACCTTGCGTGCAGTATTTCAGAAATTGCAACAAATGTCCTTGCAGTTTGGAAATATTGAGGATAAAATTGCTAGACAAGAAGTGACCTTACAAACATGCAAGTGGGATGAGGAGGACCTCGAGCTAACCCTAATGAAAACTTAAAAGAGAAGGATATCATGGGACTTTATGATAGTGATGATGATCGAGATAGGCGTGCAATGTTCCAATTCGAGCCTAGGAGGGAAAGTTTGCGAGGAGACCCCATATGGGCCATGAGGGTATGGACGAAGATCTTGGGAGCATCAAGATGAAAATTCCTTCCTTTCAAGGCAGAAACAACTCGGAGGCATACCATGAGTGGGAGAAAAAGATTAAACTCATCTTCGATTGCCACAACTATTAGGAGTAGAAAAAGGTAAAGTTGGCGGTGATTGAGTTCACATATTATATCGTTATTTGGTGGGAACAATTGGTTACCACTTGGCGGAGAAATCACGAGAGACCTATTGATACTTGGGCTGGGTTAAAGGCCCTAATGAGGAAGTGGTTCATTCTGAGCCATTACTACCGCGAGTTGTTCCAAAAGCTCCAAAGCCTTTCACAAGGCTCGAGGAGTGTTGAGGACTATCACAAGGAGATAGAGGTGGCCATGATTAGGGCCAATGTGGAGGAGGATCGTGAGGCCACCATGGTAACGTTCTTAAATGGCCTAAACCGTGACATAGCCAATATAGTAGAGTTGCAACACTATGTTGAGCTAAATGACATGGTACACATGGCCATGAAGGTGGAATGGCAACTCAAGAAGAAGGGGACTTACAAGATACACTTCCACATCATGGAAGCCAAAGTGGGAAAGCAGAGGAAGAAGCGAAGGGGTGATGTCCAAAGCAAGATTTGAACCACCAAAAGGAGGTAGACGGGAGGAAGTCCCTAGAAAGCCCAAAGTCGAGTCCCAACCTTCGCATAATAGGGACATCAAGTGCCTGGGAACGGATCACATATCCTCACATTACCCCAACAAAAGAGGAATGATCATGAGGGAGAAAGGAGAAGTAGAGACTAACGATGAGGAAGATGATGAGGCCAAACCCGAACTTGTGGAAGACAGCGATGATGGAGTGGAGGGTGTGGTTTTAGGTGAATCTCTTGTTGCTCGAAGGGCACTTAGCCTGCAATCCAAAGTTGAAGATGAGAAGCAAAGAGAAAACAGCTTCCATACACGATGCTTCGTCAAAAACAAGGTATGTAACATGATCATAGATGGTGGTAGTTGTACAAATGTGGCTAGTACTACTATGGTTAAGAAGTTGAAATTAAAAGAACAAAAACATCCTAAGCCATATTGTTTTCAATGGCTGAACGATGGTGGAGAGGTTAGGGTTACTAAGCAAGTCTTAGTAACCTTCACCATTGAGAGATATAGCAATGAGGTCATGTGTGATGTTGTACCTATGAATGCAGACCACATCTTGTTGGGGAGGCCTTGGCAATATGATAGGAGGGTGATGCATGATGGTTTCCACAACCATTACATCTTTGAGAAAGATAGAAGAAAAAGAACTCTTGCACCTTTCATACCCAAACAAGTGTATGAAGACCAACTGAAGTTGAGAGAGGGTGAACAAAAGATAGAAAGTTAGAAAAAAAAAGGAGAGAAAAAAATGAGACTGAAAAAGAAAATAAAGAGAGCGAGAAAATAAAGAGGGAAAAAAAAGACAGTGAGAAGGAAGAAAGAGAGGTGGCAGAAAAAATGAGAGAGATGCCACATGAGAGAAAAGAAAAGGAAAGGAAGGGCATGATAAAATAGAGCTTCTTTACAAGAGGGAGTGAGGTAAGGAAGACATTTTTAGCAGATCAACCCTTGATCTTACTCTTATACAAGGAATCATTCCTGGTAGAAACTAACTCTTCTCTTTCTAGCCTTGCTAATTCTTTGTTGCAGGAATTTGAGGATGTCTTTCCCGAGGAGATGCCCAATGGTTTATCACCCATCTGGGGCATAGAGCACCAAATTGACTTGGTACCTGGAGCCTCAATACCTAATAGGACAGCCTATCGAAGCAATCCCAAGGAAACAAAAGAACTTCAAAGGCAAGTTAATGAATTGTTGGGGAAAGGGCATGCCAGAGAGAGCATGAGTTCGTGTGTCGTACCAGTACTACTTGTGCCTAAGAAGGATGGAACTTGGAGGATGTGTGTCGATTGTCGAGCCATCAACAACATAATAGTAAAGTATCACCATCCGATCCCTAGGCTAGATTATATGCTTGATGAGTGACATGGCTCATGTATTTTTAGTAAAATTGACCTCAAAAGTTGATATCACCAAATAATAATGAAAAAGGGAGATGAGTGGAAAACTGCTTTTAAAACCAAACATGGGCTTTATGAGTGGTTAGTCATGTCGTTCGGTCTCACTAATGCACCAAACACTTTTATGAAATTGATGAATCATGTTTTACGTGCATTTATAGGCAATTTTGTTGTTGTATATTTTGATAATATCTTAGTGTATAGCAAATCTTTAGAAGAGCATATTGATCACTTGAGATGTGTGCTTGTTGTGTTGAGGCAATAAAAGCTATATGCTAATTTCAAAAAGTGTACCTTTTGCATGAAAAAAGTTGTATTTCTTGGCTATGTTGTTAGTGCAAAAGGAATTGCGGTTAAAGAGGAGAAATTGAAAGCCATCAAGGAATAGCCAACACCCATGAGCGTCACCGAGGTAAGAAGCTTTCATGGCTTAGCTAGTTTCTACAGGAGCTTTGTGCGTGACTTTAGCACCATTACTGCACCACTTACTGAGGTAATAAAAAAGAATGTGGGTTTTCATTGGGGTATTGATTAAGACAATGCTTTCAAAATTGTTAAAGATAGATTGTGTTTTGCACCTGTTTTAGCACTTCCTAACTTTAACAGAACTTTTGAGATTGAGTGTGACGCCTCAAGATTGGGTATTAGAGCTGTTTTAACGCAGGAAAAGCAACCTATTGCCTTCTTTAGTCAAAAGCTAAGTGGAGTAGCCTTGAACTACCCTACCTATGATAAGGAATTATATGCTCTTGTCTTTGCTTTGGATACGTGGCAACACTACTTGTTGCCAAAGGAATTCGTGATACACACTGGCCATGAGTCTCTGAAGCATCTCAAGGGACAAGGTAAGTTGAACAAAAGGTGTGCAAGACGGATGGAGTTCATAGAAACTTTTCTCTATGTCATTCGATACAAGCAAGGTAAGGAGAATATAGTGGCCGATGCATTATCATGAAGGTATGCTCTTCTTACTTCTTTGAGTACCAAATTGCTTGGTTTTGAGCAAGTGAAAGAAATGTACATCAATGATGCTGATTATTTGGATTTGTACAAAGCATGTGAGAAAACCCCATTTGGTAAGTTTTACATGCATGATGGTTACTTGTTTAGGGAAAATAAATTGTGTGTGCTTAATTGTTCCATGCGTGAGTTGCTTGTGCAAGAGGTACATGGGGGTGGTTTGATGGGACATTTTGGAGTTGCTAAAACCCTAGAGGTACTACATGAACACTTCTTTAGGTCTAAGATGAAAAGAGATGATTTTAGAATCTGTACTAGATGCATCACGTGTAAAAAGGCCAAATCTCGGGTTATGCCTCATGGGTTGTATACTCCCTTGCCGGTTCCTAGTGAGCCTTGGGTTGATGTGTCTATGGACTTTGTTTTGGGCTTACCTAGGACTAAAAGGGGTCGAGACTCCATATTTGTTGTAGTGGATCGTTTTAGCAAAATGGCACACTTCATTGCATGTCATAAGACCGACGATGCTACAAACATAGCCGACTTCTTCTTTAGAGAAATAATGCCACTCCATGGTATGCCTAGGAGTATTGTGTCAGAAAGAGATGTCAAGTTCCTTAGTCATTTTTGGAAAGTTTTGTGGTCAAAATTGGGAACTAAGCTTTTATTTTCAACTACTTGTCACCCACAAACCAATGGACAAACCGAGGTTATTCATAGAACTTTGACTCCACTTTTGCGCACTGTCAGTCAAAAGAATTTGAAAACATGGCAGGAATGTTTACCATTTGTAGAGTTTGCATATAATAGGAGTGTGAATTCTACTACATCTTAATCTCCCGTTGAAATTGTTTATGGGTTTAATCCACTAACTCCTTTGGACTTGTTGCCTTTACCTGTGGAAGAAAGGCATAGCTTGGATGGCAAGAGAAAGGCTGAATTAGTAAGAGGCCTACCCGAAAAAGTTCACCTTCAAATTGAAGCAAAGAACAAGTAATATGCTTCTCAAGCTAACAAAGGAAGGAGACCTACGAGTTTTGAGCTCGGTGATTGGGTGTGGTGCATATGAGAAAGGAACGATTTCTAGCCCAAAGAAGATCTAAATTATTACCTAGGGGAGATGAAATTTTCCAAATCCATGAAAAGATAAATGACAATGCATATATAAAGTGGATCTTCCATGTGAGTACAATGTCTCTCCTACTTTTAATGTTTCTGATCTTTCCCATTTTAATGTAGGTGATGATTCGAGGATGAATCCTTTCAACGAGAAGGGGAATGATAAGTCCCAAGCTAGAGATCCTTTGCATGTATCGGGGGTTCCAATT
Source organism: Ilex asprella (assembly GCA_023539305.1). Taxonomy (NCBI): domain Eukaryota; kingdom Viridiplantae; phylum Streptophyta; class Magnoliopsida; order Aquifoliales; family Aquifoliaceae; genus Ilex; species Ilex asprella. Next base: position 21,247,559 of record CM042184.1, read on the forward strand.
ACTAGAGCTCGGGCCAAGAAGATCAAAGTGGCAATGTAAGGGTTTGTTCAAGCAAGTATGGCTAAATACTCCACAGACTCAAATAACTCCACCTTATCAAAGATGGGCTTACAAGAAGTGGAAGCATGTGAAGTATACTTGCTACAAGCTAGGAACGAAGAGGAGCTTGAATCTAGACCCTATCCTAATGACCGGATCACAAGGCCTATTGGGCCAAACCTCTTGGGCCATTTTTGGGCCCAAATATGGCCTAGAATTGTCATGCATTATAGGCTGTCAAAGAGTCCAGAATTATTCCTCAAATCTTGTGCTATTACCCCTCCAAATCTTGTGATGATTATGGGAAGATCTTAGGGATATTGATGAGTCCCAAGCTAGAGATCCTTTGCATGTACTGGGGGGTCCAATTACTAGAGCTCGGGCCAAGAAGATCAAAGTAGCAATGCAAGGGTTTATTCAAGCAAGCATGGTTGAATACTCTATGGACTCAAGTAACTCCACCTTACTAAAGATGGGCTTAAAAGAAGTGGAAGCATGTGAAGTATATTTGCTACAAGCTAGGAACGAAGAGAAGCTTGAAGTTAGACCCTATACTAATGTGCAGGATCACAAAGCCCATTGGGCCGAACCCCTTGGGTCAAATTTGGGCCCAAGCATGGCCTAGAATTGTCAAGCATTATGGGCTGTCAAAGTGTCCAGAATTATTCCTAAATCTTGTGCTATTGTCTCTCCAAATTTTGAGATGATTATGGGAAGATCTTGGGGATATCTTTTCAAATCTTGTGAAGATTATGGGAAGATCTTGGGGATATGCTTGGAGAAGGGTCAAAGATTGGGAGATTCTTATCACAATCATGGAAGTAATTTGAAGACCAAATACTACCATTCTAGGAAGGATTATCTTCTAGAATAATCTACATTAGTGATGCTATTACCTTTATTTAATTTTCGTAGTTACTGTTTATGCCTTCTTTGGAGGCCAAGTTTAATCTACAATAATTAGGTTATTTTATATATTTTAGATTTTAGAAATTATTGTTCATGCCTTCCTTAGAGGCCAAGTTTTGTAGCCTATAAAAAGGCCATTTAGTGCAATGAATAAAACAACAATTATTTTGAGAGCAATAGCTTTGTGAGTTGAGAGTTTTCTCCCCTTGTTCTTTTGTGAACACTCGGCTTATCAAAGGCTTGCAACCTTTG
>CM042184.1:21248858-21279890 GCA_023539305.1 Ilex asprella
AAAATGATTTTTGGTCATTTGTCATTATCTTTGAGCCTTGACCATTTCTTTTACAAAATTATCCTTAGTCAGCCGTGATTGAGCCTGATAAAAAAAATATATTCATTACGTGAAACTTGTAAAATACCCAAGCCATATAAAAATACATTAAATCTACCTTTGCGACATAATTTTCTTGCACCCTCTTTTATATCAGTAGGATACAGAAATCCAAAGAGAGAAAAGAAGGTGAAAAGAAGATAAAGGCATGGGTTGTTCAATGAAAAGAAAAACCCATGACAAGGCTATATGTTTTCTTAAAATAAATTAATAAATAAATAATAGCCTAGAAAGTGAAAAATGAAAAGAATAAATATGAAATTTTGAAAAAAAAAAAAAAAGAGGTGTGCCACAACATAAAGGGTAGCTCTTGAATCCGATACACGTCATTTCTTAAACCCTAACCCAATGGCCACATTACAACCTAAAAAAAATTCTTTTTGATTCCAGAAATTATCTATCTGTGTTTGTCCTATCTATCTATAAAAGAAAAATGTTAATAATATATCTAATATAGTGTTGATATTCAGTCATGAGATTATGTCAAAATTCAATTTTTTCAAATATCCGTTCATTCAGATATTACATGTGATCTAATTTTTTCTGTTTACAATATTCTAATGACATGTAATCACTGAGAGAGTAGTCACTATAACATCAATAAATTCTTTGCTGAGTGCGACCCAGGGAAGGATTGACATCAAGACTACTATGAAAGATGGTAATATTTCTTGAGTGATTTTTGAAACAAAAGAAATCATCACACACACACACACAAGTTTTTATAAAAATATATAGATAATATTATAAATAACATATGTTACTCTTATAGTGATCAGAAAAAGGAAGTATTGTAACAATTCATAGGAATACTGATTTAATTTCACTTGTGAAAAATATGACTTATAAAATCCTAACTAATGAAGTTTGCAAGTAGCTTCACTGAAAACCTTCACGAGACAAAACTCATCCACAAGGGATCACCTAGGGGTTTAACGGCTTATTGCATATGCAAAATACAATCGTGAAAAAAATCTACGAAAATGATTTTACCTCTATCATTTTGTTAATAATTTACTAGGGACTAGTTAAGTTTTAGTTGGGGGTGTGATTAACCTTAAATATTATATAAACTAGAATTAATAATAAAGTCGAATTAGTATAATCAACGCACCTAAAAATAGTAATTAGTATGAATTAGGGTTTGTGGGGTAATTGATTATTTTTACAATTTTTGTCCAAAGTTTTTTGTTCAAATGCAAGAATATTCCAAAGTGCAAGGAACCAAGGGTCAAAGCTCAAAAGTACCAAGGATGAAAGTGTAAATCTACCACAAACGGGTCACCATCAATGCAAGTTGCAAAGTCCGGCAAGGTACCACCGTCCAGACGGCCACCCTTAGTCAGTGCATGTAGATGGCCACCTCCTGCTTCCCTTCTCTCTATAAATACCCCCTTTCTTCAAATACCCCCTTTCAAACCAGCAGGCCGGAAGTGGTAGACCACTCCACAAAAAGGAAAAACCAAGAGAGATCCCAAGTAAAATCCAACGAGAGAAAAAGAAAGAAAAAGAAGAAAAGGAAAGAAGAAAGTGCAAGCACGATCCAGTCCGTGATACACTTTCAGTTTTCATACTATACTTGTAAATTTCTGTTATGGCTTTCCATTCGGATAGTTGAAGTGCTGCCACTCTTTAGTCTTAATCGACAATAAGAGCGGTTGTATTTCAATCGTTCCCTACGAAAGTCTTTTAAATTCTGTACTGCAATTCTGTTATCATGACGATTACCCACACTCCATGCTTGTCTATAGCAATAAAGCGTGAGTAGTCACTTATACCCTCTAGTGCGAGGGGAACATCTGTATATTATTGGTTTAATTATGGAATCGCTGATGTTTTATTTTATATGTTTAATATATGTATAAGACATGTCAGCTAGAATAACCCCGGCGTTCCTACCGGTAACGCTAGTCCTCCACCGGAATGCTGAGGAAGTTCCACTGACGCGTGATATTATTATTGCCAGCTAGAATAACCCCGGTGATCCTATTGGGAAGGCTCGACCTCCACTGGAACGCTGAGGAAGTTTTTGTTGGTATATATATATAGATATTACAGATAGTCAATTGAATAATTCAAGTATTCCGTCTGCATGGCTTGACTTTCTGGTTGATATATCTAAATACAACTAATCTGACAAGTTGCGGTGTTATGATTTACTACAACCAGCCGATCTGAAAAATCGCTGAAAGATAGTCTATACAACCTGCAAGTTTACTTAAATTAATCATTCGACCAATCTATGCACAGTGTAGTTTAAGAAGTAGCTGTGTTCTAATATATTATCACCAGTGTAGCCTGAGAAGCAGCTGTGTTATGGTTTAATATGTATGCATTAACGATAATGAGATCAAATGAATAACTCAAGTATTCCTCTTGAACGGCTCATCCTTCTGGTTTGCTTGAGTTAATCATTTGACGTGGATATAACCTGTGTAGCCTGAGAAGCACCTGCCAGTTAGCTTTCCAGTAAGATGGAAGTTAACTGATGTGAGGTAGCGTTTCCATAAACTAACCAATATATAACATATGGGACCCTTAAACTGAAGGGTATCTTTTATATTCTTGTCTGTTATCTGTTTTATTTGCACACTGTTTTAATTCAATAGTCTAGACTAGTTATCAAACTAAGCTCCCATCACAAGCTATAAAACAATATTCTGCTTCAAACAAACCCCTTTATTGTTTTCTTTATTTTATTTTAAATTATAATTACTAAAACTCTTCGTGGGATCGATACTAGGACTTAAAACTGAGAAAACTACAATTTGACCACTTATACTTGGGTGTATAATATTAATTAAATCCGATCTCTAAAAAGTGAGAATCAATTATATTTATTTTTGATAACTCAATTAACTCCTATGTCAACAACAAGTTAATCGAAAGTTAAAGATGGACTGTGAGAATTAAGAACATGCTTTCGATGTCTTTCCAGAAGTTTACGAGAATTGTCTGTGCCAAGACTCAACTCGTCCACAAACAATGAAGTGTTTCTACAAGGCATCCAACCATGACTTTAATATTTCATTTCTTTAAATGTAGCACAATAATGGGGAGGATTGTAGGGTAGTCATGAAGATCTAGCTGGAGTACATGCCTTGAACCGATGATTCTTTCTATGCAAGAATCATTCGTGTCATAGAAAGGACCTTAGCTTTGCTAGATGCTATCAATAATCCAATAAGTAAGGGGATATAAAACATTAAGCTTAAGAACAATGCACAAATATAACTTCTAGATAATTTATGCAAGCCCTTCACCTCTTACTAAAGAGTGAATGAGAAACTAGTCACTCTTCATGGATTTGGTAAAGCTAGAAAAGTGAGTGATGCTCATCCCTCCAAGTAGAGGACTTACAAAACAAAAGTACAATAAACAAGGAGCCAAATCTTCAACAAAAAATGAGTAAATCATGTTTCACCCCTCATGGCTTTGGTAAAGCTCTAGAAAAGTGGAAGAATTTCACTCTTCTAAGAAAGAATGAACCTAAAGCAATGGAAGTGAAAGACATGAACAATAAAAGTAGAAGAAAGCTAGTCCCAATTAGAGGGTGGCTTGCTCAGCCAAGAAAACATACAACAATTCCACAACTAGCTCATATGACAGATAGTCTAAGCCTCCATCAAACTCTCTACCAAGTCTCCTACTAAGCACCCCTTTTCTCTACCAAAAATGGGAGTATTTATAGGCAAGGAGGAGGGGACAAAAGGGTGAATTAATAGTGTATGCTGCCCCAATCAAAGTGAAAATTCAACTACTCTTCAGTCTATCTATAAAGGACGTGCGAACGTCATATCACGTTCGAACGGTGTTTTTGTTTTTTGTGTTATGGCATTCGAACATTTCTTCAATCTTTGTTTTAAGGGCATTCGAACATTGACTGGTGTTTTGACCTTTTTACTCAAGTGCCCTGTGATCTTTAGTGGAAACTCGTTTCCATACTCCATGCATTAGTTTAATCTTCAAACGTTGATCTTCAAGGGACGTTCGAACATTGATTGGTGTTCGAACATGGTACTTAGGTACCTTAGGGTTTTTTTCCAGATTCAGGGTCTTCTTTCTTGGCTGCAACATGCCATGTCTCAGTAGTCTGATCTTCACATAGTTCATATGGACGTTCGAACGTCAGTTGGCGTTCGAATGTTCTTGCCTTGTTCCAAGCTTCTCCAATTTTGTTGCCTAGTGTACTAGTGTTACGCTCAAGTGTGATATTTGTTGTTCTTGAGCCCTTGTTCACTTTGGGACCTGAAATGTCATTACAGAAACTCTACTAAAGTACAATTAGTCTAAAAAAGGCATAGTAAAATGCTACTTTTAAGTACTAATCACACCCCCAACCTAAATATTGCTAGTCTCTAGTAATACAACAACAATGGAATGTAAATCTATTTCTAATGCATTTTTGTAGGTCATCCGATTGCATTTAGCGTATTCAACAAGCCGTTAAACCACTAGGTTTACCCTAGTGGACGAGTGTTGTCTCGTGAGGGTTTCTAGTGAAGCTACCCACAAATTTCAGTCGAACAGATGTGAATGTGGGATTGCTGATTAAAGTAAATTACCATCATGGTCGTTCAGACACCCAACCCTCAATTTCGACTTATATCCAGCATGTTCCTCTTCCATTTGAACTTACTCTTTTCAAAAATTAGCATTTGTTACATTGGCATTTGGAATCCCATGTGTAGTAAGAATAGTCATTCTAGAAACAAGAATTGTTATATAACAAACATTCCACTTTACCACCTTCTATGGATAGCTTTGATTTCACAAACCTCTCTTAGAAATGGTCTTAGCATGAATTCGCTCTGAATATAGTGACTTGTCTCACAAAGGGAATGTAATCCGAAGATGGCCAATCGAAAAATTACATGCACAATTAGTAAAGGAGTGAAGTTTAGAGAAAGCAAACTAATCATGTTCTTAGCAAAATTACATACCCCAACTTTTGATTGACAACACGCACATGCATCAGACTTGAGATCAATCAGTGCTTTTCGTAGGTTATAATGTGGCCGGAGGTCGATGGCTAACTAAATGACGTCAATAGTATTCAAAAGCTATCCTCTATTTTTAATTAGTGTAGCACACCTCTTTCATTTTTGATATTTTTTCGAGAAATTTCTTTCTTTCTTTTTTCTCTTTTATCACCTTCTTGGCAATTCCCTGTCGTTTTGTTCCTTTTATTTTTTGGTTGTTTCCACCGACTTTTCTTTTCCTTGAATAGCAACTGACATAGACTTGTTCCTTTCTCTTACATTTCTATATCTTACTGATTTATAAGTGGGTGTAAGAAAATTAGATAGCAAAGGTATGCCAAGCATATTTTTTTGTGGCTTAATTTTCATATGGGTTTCTTGAAAAAAAAAATCATTCTTTGAAGGCTCAGGCATGGTTAACTAGGGATATACTTTTGAAAAAGAAATGGCTAAGGCTCAAAGTTAAATCAAAAGATGACCTAAAATCATTTCTCAAGTATGTGCACATGTATATGTTGTAGGCACGTATTCCCTGTGGATTATGTCAATAGATCACTTTAGTTGCATCAATCAAAACAAGGTTAATGAGATTATTGAAAAAAATGAAGTGAAAAATATCACTTGAGTAAATGTTGATATTCTCTCATAAGCATCGTAAAACTCAAAACTTACAATGGTGATCTTTGTCATCTGCACTGGTTATGTCAGGTGTTTCAGGGAATGTCAGTTATATATCGATTCCATTTTCGAGTTTGAGCATCTTGTCCCTTTAGAATAACAAATACCGATGTACATTTGACAATTTAAGCATAGAAAAATTACCAATTTTCCAAGAAATGTGGCTTTAAGTCTCGGTTGCTATGTTAAGGTGTCAAACCGAGCATGTGCCTAGTTACTTTAACAAATGGTCTTAGCATCCACATCTGTTTCATCATTCATTAACCAGAATTATTAAAGTGTTAATTTTGTACATGCATTTTAAATAGTTAAAGTTATAAATTGAACCATTCATTTCATAGAATTTGATTGTTTAGCATCAACATCCAAGATTCAATTCATCCACACAAGAAGTAATCAAACACACCAAAAAATTTTAAATATTCACAACACCCCACAAAAGTAGAAACTCCTAAAAAGAAGAAACTCATAAGAAGAAAAAACTTCACAAAAGAAGAAACAAGCACTTAACCCTCAAGAACATAAATAACTCTCTCAATCTCCTCCAAACCCACCATATCTTCCAACTCCACCAGGTGCACCATGTCCACCCCTCAGGAGTCTAAGAATCTCATCCTGCTGTTCGAGAATATTGTCTTCTTTGGCATCGATGCTAAGCATGATGTCTTTTAGAGAACGTTAGGTGCTGGTGCTTGAACTAGAGCTTGTCTCCTCATGGGGCTACTATCTCTCTTCCTCCAAGTCCAGCTCATCCTATACCTCAACAACTCCTTGGGGTGGTTGCACTTTTTGTCATGTCGTGGGGCCAGCACTATGTCCTTGGCTCCTTCTAAAGGATGCCTTGTTCAGTGGCCCCATTGGCTTTTGAATTTCCATCTTGGGCCTCACACTGAATCCATGGTCTTTGCATATTTCAGTTCCTAGGGAGCTAAAGGTAAGAGAATTCTTCTTCACATCACATCCCTTCTTCATTTCACACAAGAAGAGAGAGGGGAGGTCTATGTTGTGACCTTTCTCAAGAGCGTAGAGAAGACGAGCCATTTCAGGAATAATTTCATTTTTTTCTTCCTATTGGGGCAAAGTTTGACACCGCAATCAAGTTGAACATTTTGCATTTATCGATGAGCTCCCCTTGTCTAAAAATCTTCTTCCAGTCCAAGAAAAGGTAGGCACTCCCGTCAACTCGTTCCCCACAACATTCATCATTGCCTTCTTTCTCGGGGGATAGATGGGATTTGGGACTTGAGGTACCTCTCCACTTAGTTCTAGTATAGTCTTCATAGACATCTATATGGACCCCCCTCACATAGCTCTTTAGTGCCCTATTGACTATCTCAGCATTGACTATCTCTTGCACCAAGTCAATCACGGTCTCCCCGCCGTTTTGTAAAAATAAGACCCAACCTCTCCTCTCCATCTCAGCCATTGTCCCCAACTCAGCCTAATTCGAGTCATCCTCTTTCATCGTGTAGTTCAGACAACCAATGACTCTCCCAATTTTCTCTCTCATAAATTGGTTAAGTGCAGTATCAGAATAATATGGAGTCTCAGGGTAATCCTTACTCAGCCCATTCACTATCTAGTCTAATAGATCGAGTGCATGACCGAAAATTAGTTCTTAACACTGACTATATATTTTCTCGCGAAAGACTCTACCACACTATTTATAGGCACTAAGCCTTTTGGCACGACGTCATTTTGCAAAAGTGATTATACCACATAGGGGTTTCGCTTGCTGAATCGAATCTCATTCTTTCTTACCAGTCTTCCTTTTGTCAGGATCACAGTATGCACATCAAAGGAAAAAGTTCGTAGAACTCCCAGGCTAAACCATAAAAGTTTAACATTCATGCTTCCCATTCTTTAAGACTCACTATCTGGTTCTTTAACGTCTGCCAATCACAAAGACGATTTAAACTGACCCACTGACATGATCATCAATTTATACAAAATTAATGACAAGGTACACAATATTATCAGAATAATCAACAACAACAAAAATAACAACAAAAATTAAAAATTTACAAGTATACGGCGGCACAAAATATGAACCATAGTTCGCACACCCCCAACCTAAATTGCACATTGTCCCTAATGTTTTGAATTTACCGGTGTATGGATCTTGGAGATGAGGTTGAAAGGTAGAGATCTGATCATTTGATGAATGGGTAAACCACTGAGTCATGCACCGATTAAGATTATTCTCTCCCTTCCCTTCTGATTGACCATCAGACTCATCCCCATGAGTTGGATGAGTTTGTTCCTCAACTTTACCCTTTAAGGATAACCGCATATCAGTGTTTGACATTTCATCTTCCCACAGTTTCTTCTTAGGATTACTCCTCCTTGCCCATTTTCTTAGTGCATACCTTCTTCAAAAATTCACAAGGGACAGATCTAGGGCCAATGGTGGGCCAAAGTAGGGTAGAAAGTTTTGAGGGACAACTGGGCTACTATCTGAAAAGGCTTTGCATTTTTTCCATGGCACTGGATGGGCTTTCATATCATCCCCATCCATATGGGCTTTCCGCATTAAGGACAAATTCTGGAAATGGACCTCCAAATCATCACCCCCTCATCTCATCCTCACTGTCAGAGAGTATATGAACCACCTTCTCACTTGTCTCTTGGGCCTCTAAACTTTCTGTGGGTTCATACACATAATAAGACCCTTCCTTAACTCTAACTATCGTATTTGGGTCTTCTTGAGAAACAAACAAAGACAAAGAAATATCCTGGTCCCACTCCTGGTCCCCACTAGAGTAAGGCACAAGAGGTAATGGAGTTACATGGCTCTTAGAATCACTTAGTTGTGCAGGCATAGTATGTACCTCGTTCATTTTGGTCGCCTTGCCACGTTGTTTCTCTAGTTGGTCGGAGTGTCAGGTGGATCTTCATTCTCTTTCTTGTCTCTTGCTGGTCCTCTGTGCGTTGCTAGCTCTTTGTCTTATCCGGTAACCTTTGTCTTTCCTTTGAGTTTTTTCTTTCTTTACAGCTCCTCACGAGATTTCAAGGACTAGGTTTCTCTGAAAAAATTGGTAGATTGAGTACTCTATGCTTGCAATTTTTGACCAAAATGGGCATTTGATCAAGACATCCGCCTTGCTTTACATAGGACTAGAGAGTGGCCAATTCGCCCACATTGGTAGCAAAAATCCGCTAGTCTCTCATACTTCTATCTGACCCAAATATCATCCTGGTTCTCCCTAGTCAGGAAGAAGCCCTTTTTCGGAGGCTCCTTCAGATTAATCTTGTACTTCACCCTCAGAAAACTTTGTTGAATTTGGACCTCTCCATCAAATTTTTCCACTTGAGTTGGTTCGCCAATAACCATGCCTATTCGCCATGAGTTGTTCTTGTTCATCATATCCAAGGGCAGCCCCCAAACTTGCACCCAAAACTCTGTTTGTTGAAAATTGAAGTCTCTTATAATATACTGTGGTTCGTACACTTTGAGCACTAGAAGAGCCCCAAACACCGACCATGAACATGTAGGTATTTCTTTCCCAATAAGTGATTGAGAAACCCTCTGCAGTCTTCCAAGAACTTTGCAACACGTTACATACCCCTTGTTTATTAAGGGTTGTCTCAGCAAAAAATTGGCCCACGAGGCAAAATTTCTCGATGGTCTTAGATGTAAAGGGGTTTGTGTAGAGGGAAATACGTGAGTGGTGAATGGCATGAGAATCAGCTTCTAAGTTGTTATCCATATGGGAATGATTGTACCAGTGACAGAAAGGAGAGGGGAAAGAGGGTTGGTTATAAAAATCAATGCGCTATGTGAAAATGAACAGAATGGGGGTATTGTTTAGGGTTTTGATTGCTGGGATCAAACACAGATAACACTAACCTGGGTAGGCCTGGTGGAAGCAAGGGCTGTAGAATTCGAATGCCCTTTCATAATTGCAAATCAAGCGAGAGAAGAGGAAAGATAATGAATAATGGCCAGAAAATAGTGACCAGGGAAAGAAGTGGGCGTTGAGATAAGGGTCTAAACAGTTGTCTGAGTTTGGGCCTCTTGGTTTTCCAAAGAGCTCTCTATATTGGGAGAGTGGATAGGTTAGGGAGATAACAGTAGGGGTGTACAATGCCGGGAAAGGAATAACGAGCGAGGAATAGGGGTAGGTAGGGGACGAGCATATCCTTCTTGAATGCACCAAAGGTTACCCTTGCATTGAGAAACTCATGGGTTTGAGCAGTTGGAGGTGAAGGGTTAATGAGAAAAGGAATGAGAATAAGATCTCAGGCTAAACCCTAAGCTAGGGAGAGAGCTCTCATTTCGAGAGGAGCCTACTGGGCCATTAAAACAATGAACTTTGACCTGGACATGGCTGGGCTCTCAAGAAAACTTTAGATAAACGAATTAGAGGAATTGAGAAATGAAACATATGAGAATGCTAAGATTGCTAAAACCATGATGAAAATTTTTCATGACAAGAACATTGTGCAGAAGTCTTTTGAACCTTCTCAAAAAGTCTTGTTGTTTAATTCAAGACTCTGCGCCTTCCCTTTTAAGTGGAAGTCAAGATGGATTAGACCTTACATTGTCAAAAAGGTGTTTGGCATGGAGTAGTAGAAGTGAAAAACCCATCAAACTGTAATATCTTTACTATTAAAGGTCATAGGTTGAAACCATTCTTGGAGGATTTTGTTAAAAATATGAAAATCATTCTTCTAATGGATCCACAATATTCTTCCGATATTCGTGTTTGTCAACACAAAAAGGGGTCAGGTCAGGCAGAAACCCAACCCGAGAGGACGCCTTTATAAAGCCCCTTACTTTTCCCCTTTCCCCATGTTCACCGTTGTTGGCCTCCTCTTCTGCTTCTTTTTATTTTCATCTTCTTCTTCTTTTTCTTCTTTTTTTTTCTTCCATTTTTTGTAAAAACAACCCAATCCCAACAATCCCATGTCCATATTACCTAAAGACTCAGTCCTTTGTCTCATTTTATACATTTGTTTACTTTATTGTTACATGGTTGTTCTTTCTTCTATATGCACTCACATTGAAGGGCTACTAGTCCATCTGAAACCCAGATCTAAGTAAAGATGATTAAATCTATGTATTTTGGTTTGTTGGTTTCAGAGGATGAACAAATCTCTACCTTTCAAACTCCATACATTGGTAATTTCGAAACATTGCGGACAATATTCAGTTTAGGTTGGGGGTGAGAACCTGTTCACATTTTGTGCACCATGTGCCCGTAATTTTTTTAAAAAAATTTTGTTGTTGTTGTCCTGATCATATTATGCACCTTGTCTTGCATTTTGTATAAATTGATGATCAGGTATGTGGGTCAGTTTAAATCGTCTTTGTAACTGGCAAATGTTAAAGAACTAGATAGTGAGTCTTAAAGCGTTGAAAGCATAGATGTTAAACTTTTTTGGTTTAGTCTAGGAGTTTTATACACTTTTTCATCTGATGTGCATGTTATGATCATGAGAAAAGCAAGACTGGTAGGAAAAGTCGAGATCTAACAAGAACAAGCAAAACCTCTTTGTGGCAGAAGCACTTTTACTAAACGTCATCGTGCCAAAAAACTACGTTCCTATAAATAGTGTGGCAAGTCTTTCACGAGAAAAGATATAACTAGTGTTCTAAACCAATTTTCGATCGTGCACTTGATTGATTAGACTGGATAATGAATGGGCTGAGTAAGGATTACCATGCAACGCCATTCTATTCTGGTACTGTGCTTAACCGATTTGTGAGAGAGGAAATTGGGAGTGTCACTGATTGTCCGAACTACATAGATACAGAGGATGACTCGGATTAGGCTACCTTCAAAATTGAAAAAATTATGTTTTCGGATGAAAGCCAAGGGTCCAAATTTTTTGTAAAAAGTATAAAAATCTTTTCGTTTTAACTCTTTTGACAGAAATGAAAACATGGGCCGATTAAGGAATGTCCTAAATTACCAATTGAAAGCGTGGGTAGTGACTTATCCTAAGACACCATGAATTTTTTGTTTAAACTTGTGTGTTTAACCCTCTCTGATTGTGTATATTAAAAAAAATTCAATGTTCGAATGTCACTTGCTTGTTGTACTCTGCCTCCGATGAACTCTCTGATGAAACTAGAAAGTACTGGGAGGTCAGCTCGTTCGAACGCCAGTAGACCGTTTGAACAAGATTTAACATTCGCACGCCAATAGATCATTCGGACGAAGAGAGCTTTTACATTGGTCTCTAACAAAACTCAAAAGTACTAGGAGCTAGCCACATTCGAATGCCTTATACATTCGAACGATTCTTTTAAAAACCTTATGATCACATTCGAACGATATTGACGTTCGAACGACGCGACTTAGACTATAATACATGGTTCGTCTTCTCCATTCCAAAACCCCCTAAACCCTAGAACCCCTTTTCACTACCCAGACCTCTAAACATCCTCATTACCCATTTCTACATAAAATCGAACCTCCCCAAGATCATTCCCACATCAAACATCCCCATTTTCACAAAAAAGCTAAGATTTTCTGACACCCTCATAAAATCAAAACTGAAAACACCATGCCAAGGGTTAAAATTTCTGCTACACGCAACCCAAACACTCAGGAACCAAATTTTGTGGAGAAGTAAGAGAGGTAAGGCCACCACTTATGCTAAGATACGACAAGACCCAATTCCCCATAGCTCTCATAGCTAACAGGTACAATAATTTCTACTAAAAGCATGTTGTGTTTTGTGAGCGTGATGTGGTCTTGAGTGATTTTGTTGAAATGGGTATCTTTTCGAAGATGGAGAGGAGAGGTTAGAGTTTATATTTGCACAACATCAAGTAGGTCGTGATTGACTTGGTGCGAGAGTTTTACACCAACATCAAAATAGTCAACGGGGGCGCTCTATTCGATAAATTAGGCAAGAGATGCCTCAAGTCCCAAATCCTACATATCCCCCGAGAAAGGGTGTGGCAATGAATGAAGTTGAGAAGAAGCTGACTGGGGTACCTACTTTTTTTTGGATGGGGAAGAAATTTTTTAAATAATGGGAGTTGACGGACAAGTACAAGATGTTGAATTTGATTGCGGTCTTCGAACTTCTCCCTAATTGGGCACAAAATTAAAATTCTACCTGAAATGGCTTGCTTTCACTACGCTCTCAGGAAAAGTCACAGCATAGACCTCGCATTCTCATCTTGAGTGAAATGAAGAAGGGGTGTGTGATTATCACAAAATATTTCATATTTATATGTGATAACCATCCGTTAATTAACGGTTTTTATGATGCTAAAGATGGAAGTTATATATATTGAGCTATTAATGATGACATTTTGTATTTGCAATAAAAATGTGTTAAACAAGACTCCCTTTAGTACTTCAATAGGGATAAAGACAAAAGGGGATGAAAGAATGAGAATTGGAAAGCTTAACGGTGGCTGATGTAGTAGAAACAGCAAAAACAACAGACACCGTACTGGTATACAAAGGCTACTGGAGTTCGAGGTACCAGTATGCTGTATCGGTACTGTCTGTCGATTTCTTCCCCATCCTTGGGTGGATCTTGGTCAACGTTCATGTTGGGGCCTAGGGGTTGTCTAACTAATCGGTGATGGTTGTCCCTTCCCCACGTGTAACAAAATAAATACAAATGAAATTAAACACAAACAAGAATATATACAAGAGACAACGTACCTCAGCCCGTGATGAGGATCACGGGACTTACCTCCGTTGTTCGGAAATCACCTCCTTGATTTGAAACTTGCCATCCCCAGCAACGACTCCAAAAATGATTGTTTGTATAACCTCACCTCCGTTAACCCCCAAATACTATCCCTCAAACTATGCAATATATGTGCGAAGGGAAGGATTTCTTCCCTTTGGGATAGTGTCAAAAGAAAGGGCAAGGAGGAAGGGAAATGGGATGATGTAAATGTGGAGTGTATATGCACCAAAAATGCTCCCCAATCACAAGGAGACTTTTGCGGGTCGTGTTTTACTTGGAAGAGTATTCCAAGGTCGTATCCACGGGGAAGGAAGTAAACCAATGGGAAGGTGATATGATGAAAATGAAAGTGTAAAATCTTTGTTCTTTTGAGAGTTGTTTGGTGAAGTGTGTGCTAATGAAAATGTAATGAGAAAAACAAGTGTTCGCAATTCCAAGAGGTCACTCCACTCGGTATACAATCTCAACTCAAACCATTCCTCCAATCGAGCATAAATGAACGATTGATTCGTGGGAAGTCGAGGCTGAGGCCGGTGAGTATCTAAGCATAAACCGTGACTAGGCCTATGGTTTATCAAAGACTGACTGAATCATCCACCTTCAACCCAGTCAAACCGAACCATTGGTCTTTGAAGAGAGGAATAAAAATGCGTTGAAATCATATACCCAAGTGGAGGTTCCCCTTGGTCTTGCCAACTAAAAGATTTAGCTACTCATACTTAAAGTGAAAATAACAATGAAATGGAAGTGCATTGTAATAAAATGAAGATCTAAAGTAACTAAATGCAGTAACTTATAATCTAGGAATGAACGAGATGAAAAACCGTTTTTAGATCTACGGAAAATGAAGAACTTCAAAGCATTAATGGTAGAAACTTGAAAAGAACATTTAACTAAGAAACAACATAAAGGAACTAGCATTAATGACATTGAAATGAAGTTCTAAAGATCCTTACAAGAGATTACAAGCCAATGCAATGGAAAATACATGAAAAATGCAACTTTCTCTCTCTAAAAAATCCTATTCACCTTCTTCTACACCTAGTGCTTCTCTCTCTATATTCAATACCATACATTACATAATGATCTCCCTGTGCTCTTGGATCCAAAACGTGTCTCATAGGTCTAGAGTAGCATGGGTTATCCATCCCCTCCATAGGTAACATAGAGCATGGGCTGAACAAGGGTGTGCAGAGCTTGTCTACACACCCAACTCCTTCCTCACTCTCTCTCTTCATTGATGATCCAAGCTCCAAACATCCAATCCATGGTGTGAATAAGGTGAATAGTGTTGTGGGCGTGTCAGGGGAGTAGGGGAGAGCTAATGGTGGGGTCCACAAAGCAGCTCGAGAAGATCTGCAAAATTTTGGGTCTCAAGCAGATCGTACAGAAATGCGTACCGGTACGATGAACTCCAATAGGTTTAGCATACCAGTATGCATACTAGTACAAAGAACACCAGTAGCATCAGCGTACCGGTACGCGTACTAGTACAGAGAACACCAGTAGCATCAGTATACCGGTATGCGTACCGGTACAGGTTAACTGGTTTTCTGATTTCTTGTTCTTCTCCTCTCCTGAGCTATCTCCATGCTAGCTTTTTCATCCTTATTCCACTCAACTGAGTTGGGGGGGCTTAAGAAGGCTATTTTGCACACCCTTTACCTACAAACATCAACTACCATAGTTAAGAACACGTTTAGCCTAATTCTTATCCTTTAATCACAAAATTTACTCAATTAATCAATGATCAGCACATTGAATCATGCAATATTTGTGCTAATCACCAAGCTAACCCACAGCTCTAGAGGCACGTTTTGGAGGGAAGATAGGGGGAGTTCAACATTATTCAGTGTGTAGAGAAATAGGAAAATAGCTCCTGGGTAGAAGACGATGAACAGTATTTTCAGAGAGATAAATTGATTTTTTTTTGCATTTTCTTCATTACATTATCGTGTAAACTATTTTAAGGATCTTTAAAACTTCATTGGATGTCATTAATGTCAATCTCTTTCATGTTTCTTGTTGGTTTAATGCCTATTTAAAGATTTACGATTAATGCCCCTTGTCTTTTAGTTTTTTTAGCAGTAAAATGGGTTTGACATGTTTTCACCTTTAGATATTAATTTGTTGCATTTAGTTACTCTAAATCTTCATAGTTTCTCATGCA
Source organism: Ilex asprella (assembly GCA_023539305.1). NCBI lineage: Eukaryota > Viridiplantae > Streptophyta > Magnoliopsida > Aquifoliales > Aquifoliaceae > Ilex > Ilex asprella. The sequence continues at coordinate 21,264,456 of CM042184.1, forward strand.
CTCTCATTGCATTGTTGGTTTCATTTCAAGCATGAATAGCTAAATCATAAAGTTGGTAAATCCAAGGGAAACCTCCACTTGGGTATACCATTCCAAATCTTTCTCCTCCCTCCCTTATGACTTCCATGGTTCAGTTAGACTGGGTTGAGAGTGGATGAGTTGGTGAGGCTTTGATATTCCATAGACATAGTCTCGGTTTATGCTTAGATCCTCACCAATCTTATCCCTAGCTTCCCGCGAATCAATCGTTCATTTATGCTCTATTGGAGGAGTATTTTGAGTTGAGATGGTATTCCAATTGGAGTGACCTCTTGGGCTTGCCAACATTTGTTTTCCAATTACATTCTCATTGATACACACTTCACCAAACAAATTTCAACCACAAACATCTTTACACTTTCATTTTTATCAAATCACCTTCACATTGGTTTACTTCCTTCCCCATGGAATCGACCTTGAAATACCTCCAAGTAAAACATGACCCACGAAAGTCTCCTTGCGATTGGGGAGCATATTTGTGCATTTACATCTCATATTTACATCATCTCATTTCCCTTCCTCCTTGCCCTTTCTTTTGACACTATCCCAAGGGAGAGAAATTCTTCCCTTCATTCATACATTGCATATTCTAAGGAATATTAATTAGGTGTTAAGGGAGACACGATTTTCCATCAATAATTTTTGGCACCGTTGCCGGGGAAGACAAATATCAAACCAAGAAGGCAATTTCTGAACTATGGAGGTAAGTCCTGTGATCTTCATCACGGGCTGAGGTACGTGGTTCGTGTACATACCTTTGTTTGTGTATAAATTCAAATTTTTTTTATAGACTCTTTGTTGTATGTGGGGGCAGGACGAGCAACACCGATTGGTTAGGCAATTCATGGACCCTAATATGAATATTAACCAAGACCCACCCGAGGATGCGGGTGACAATTTTGATGATGTAGGTTTCAATCCTAACATCCAGAAGGATGGGGGATTGCAATAACCTAGAAGGCCTAACCCCCGAGTGCATTTTCCCCCACCTTGGAATGAGGGGAATATCATCCCACTTGACCCTCCGACTAGGTCAATGAGAGACTTCCTTCAACCAACCCGATGCACCACACCCTCGTGCATTCTTCTTCCAGTCCAAGCTCATCTCTTCATAGTCAAACCGGGGATGTTGAACTTGCTTCCCGAATTCCACGGAATTAAGGGTGGGAACCCTTATTCACATATAAGGGATTTCAAAGAAATTATGGCAACTTTCACCCCTAATCATAACATGGAAGAAATAGCTAGGATGAAATTGTTCCCATTCTCCTTGAGCGATAAAGCAAAGACTTGGCTTCAGTCCTTAAGATCTCAGTCTGTGGCATCTTGGGAAGAAGCAATCTCCGTGTTTTTAAAGAAATTTTTCCCGGTGCACAAGGCCACCACCCTCAAGAAGTAAATCCAAAATTTTTCGGAGAATCCCAACGAACAATTTTATCAATGCTGGGAAAGATACAAATAGTTGCTACAGTCCATCCCAAATCATGGTTTTAAACCATGGAAATTGGTTAGTTTCTTCTATGAAGTAATTACACCAAGCCATCGACAGTTTATTGACATGATATGTAACGGGGAATTCTTGAACAAAGAACCTGAAGAGGCTTTGGACTACTTTGATACCTTGTCTGAAAATTCACAGTCATGGCACATCACTGATCCTACCGATGTGCCAAGATCTTTGCCTCATGGGAGTGGCCAACAGAAAGGGGGAGGGATTTATGAGCTAAAAGACCGAGAAGACCTACTTTCACAAATTTCCAAATTGTCTAGGAAAGTAGAGAACCTTGAGGTGAATAGGAGACAGGAGGTGTCCTAAGTGTCAAGAACCGATGAGGTTTGTTCTATTTGTGAGAATGTTGAGCACACTACATTGGAGTGTCCAAGCATTTCGACGCTTAGGGAAGCATACCAGGAACAAGTCCATGCCTTAAATCAACCGAGGCAATCATTCCCTCCATATTTTAACACTTACAATCTAGGGTGGAGCAACCATCCTAACTTTAGTTAGAGGAATGAGAACCCTATTCCCTATGGGTCCAATGCGTATTCATCTCCTGTGCCTCCTAAACAAGGTCAATACCCGAGTCATGGGCAAGCATCTAGCTCCCAATACCCACAGACAAATCCGCAAGGGTATCAGACAACACCACCTCAGCAAAATTTTTCACAAAAATCCTCCTATTTAAGGCTTTCCTAATCAAGGACAGTCAAATCCATCCACCTACCAACCTCCCCATAAGAGGAACTTGGAGGATGTACTTTACAACTTCATTCAAAGCCAAACCACCTTCAACAAGGACATTTCGATCCAACTCACAAAGATCATTAATGCCATTGGGTTGTCTCAACAAGAGAATGGGATGGTATCTCCATTGGAGTGACCTCTTGGGTTTGCCAACCTTTGTTTTCTCATTACATTCTCATTGGTACACACTTCACCAAACAACTTTCAACCACAAAGATTTTACACTTTCATTTTCACCAAATCACCTTCACATTGGTTTACTTCCTTCCCCGTGGAATCGACCTTGGAATACCACCAAGTAAAACACGACCCATGAAAGTCTCCTTGCGATCGGGGATCATTTTTGTGCATTTACATCTCATATTTACATCATCACATTTCCCTTCCTCCTTGCCTTTTCTTTTGACACTATCCCAAGGGAGAGAAATTCTTCCCTTCGTTCATACATTGCATAGTCTAAGGGATAGTAATTAGGGGTTAAGGGAGACACAATTTTCGATCAATCAGTGTGATGTGAGGAGGAATTCCCTTCCCTTTGGAACCCTAGTGACTGAAATGGAGATACAAAAGTCAATGGGACCCCTGAACTAGGAGGAGCTAAGGTTATAGTGGCGGTTCAGCGACAAGACATGAGGTGCCACCGCTTCGAGGAGTTGATAACGTGCAGGATGAGCTTGACCAAGAGGAGGAGAGAGAGATGGAGATAGAGAAAGAAGACCAAACTCAGGAGGAGCTAGGACCCAGTTCTAGCACCAGCACCCGGCGTTCTGTATGAGATATCATGCTTAGCATTGAAGCTAAGCGGGATGAGATTCTTAGACTCTTGAGGGGTGGACATGGTGCACCTGGTGGAGCTAGTGGAGATGATGTACTTGGTGGGGAAGGAGGAGATTGAGAGAGGGATCCATGTTCTTGATTGTGACTTTTGTGTGGTTGTTTCTTCTTTTTATAAGTTTTTTTTCTTTTATAGTTTTTTGGGGATGATTCTTCCTTCTTTTGTGGGATGATGTGGATAGTTAAAGTTTGTGTACGTTTTGGATGAATTGAGTCATTGGTATTTGCATTGAATGATGATATTTTGAGGAAATGAATGATTCAGTTTATCACTTTTATTTTGTAAAAGCATGTGTAGGATTAGCATTATACTATTATGTGTTAATGAATGATGGAACAAATTTAGATGTTAAGACTGTTTGTTAAAGTAACTAATCACATGATCGGTTTGACACACGACTAAGTAATTTAGACCTAAAACCACAACTCTTTAAACAATGGTATTTTTGCTTTGCTTAAATTGTCAAATGTGCATTAGTATTTGTTATTTTCATGGTACAAGAAGATCAGACTTGAAAATGGAATCGATATATAACCAACATTCCTTGAAACACCTGACCTAACTAGTGGAGATGACAAAGATTACCATGGTAAGTTTTGAGCTTTACGAAGCTTCTGAGATAATATCAACATTTACTCAAGTGAGCTTTTTCACTTCATTTATTTCAATAATCTCATTAACCTTGCTTTGATTGGTGTAACTAAAGTATCTATCAACATATCCCCACAGGGAATACATGCATACAACATGCAAATGTGCACATACTTGAGAAATAATTTTAGGTCTTCTTTTGATTTAACTTTGAGCCTTAGTCATTTCTTTTTCAAAATTATATCCCTAGTTAACCATGCTTGAGCCTTCAAAGAATGATTTCTCTTTCAAGAAACCCATATGAAAACCAAGCCATGAAAAAATATGCTTAACATACCTTTGCTATGTAATTTTCTTACACCTTCTTATAAATCAGTATAATACAGAAATGTGAGAGAAAGAAAAAAGACTAAGTCAACTACTATTCAATGAAAAGAAAAGTCAGTGGGAACAACAGAAAAATAAAGGGAACAAAAAAAAAACAGAGAATTGCCAAGAAAGTGAAAAATGAGAAAAATAAAAGAAAGAAATACCATTTTCTCAGAAAAATGTCGGAAAGAAAGAGGTATGGTACATAAACAGTGGATAGCCTTTGAATACCATTGAAGTCATTTCGTTAGCCACTGACATCTGGCCACATTATAACTTATGAAAAGTCCCAATTGATCTCTTGTCGGATGCATATGTGTGTTGTCATTCAAAAGTTGGGTTATAATAAATAGTATTTCTATAAATTGCATCAATATTCCTTCTTGAGAATATGCCAAGAACATGATTAGTTTGATTTCTCAAAACTTCACTCCTTTTCTAATTGTGCATGTAATTTTTTGATTGGTCATCATCTGATTACATGCCCTTTGTAAGACAAGTCACTCTATTTGGAGCAAATTCGTGTTGAGGGCATTTCTAGAGAGGTTTGTGAAATCAAAGCTATCCATGGAAGGTGGTAAAGTAGAATGTTTGTTATATAGCATTTCTTGTTTCTAGAATGACCATTCTTATTACACAAGAGATTCCAAATGCCAATGTAACAGATGCTATTTTTTGCATAGAGTAAGTACCAATAGAAGAGGACCATGCTAGATATAAATCGAAATGGAGGGTTGGGTGTCTCAACGACCATGATGCTAATTTACTTTAATCAATAATCCCACATACACATCTGTTCGACTGAAGTTTGTCGATAGCTTCACTGGAAACCCTCACAAGATAATACTCGTCTATTAGGGTAAACCTAGTGGTTCAACGACATGTTGCATATGCAAAATGCAACTGGATGACCTACGAAAAAGGCATTAGAAATAGATTTATATTCAACTGTTGTTGTATTACTAGAGACTAGCAATATTTAGGTTGGGGTGCGATTAGTACTTAAAAGTAACATTTTACTATGCCTTTTTTAGACTACTTGTACTTTAATAGAGTATAAGTGATGTCATTTCAAGTCCTAAAGTGAACAAGGACTCAAGATCAACAAATATGACACTTGAGTGTAACAAGTGCATTAGGCAACAAAATTGGAGAAGCTTGGAACAAAGAAAGAACGTTTAAATGTCAACTCACGTTTGAACATCCATGTGAACTATGTGAAGATTAGACTACTGAGACAGGGTGTGTTACAGCCAAAAAAGAAGACTTCTACTCAAGAAGGAAGACCCTGAGGTACTTGAGTACCATGTTCAAACACCAATCAACGTTTGAACGTCCCCTAGAATCATGTAAAGATTAGAATGATGCATGGAGTACGGAAATGAGTTTCCATTGACGATCATAGGGCACATGAGTGAAAAGTTCATTACGCCAGTCAACGTTCGAATGCCCTTAAAGCAAAGACAGAAGAAACATTCAAACTCCATCCAACCTTCGAACGCCCATAATGCATTTGAATGCCATATTGGGTTCGAATGTCCTTCACATACTGACTGCAAAGTGATTGGCTTTTCACTTGGACTTGGGTGGAATACACTATTCCTTCACCCCCCTCTTGCTCCATCTCCTTGCCTATAAATACTGCCACTTTGGGAACCTTCAGGAGAGCTTGGTAGAGAGTTTGACCGACGCTTAGACTCCACTCATATAGATTATAGTATTGCTTTATATTTTCTTATATCAAGGAAGATAGTTCAACTTTTGGTTGAAGAAGAAACCCTTCATTTCTTGTTTGAGGAAGCCACCCTCCAAAAGTGACTAGCTTTCTTCTACTTTTATTGTTCATGTCTTTCACTTCCATAGTTTGAGCTTCCATCTTTCTTAGAGGAGTGAAACTCTGCCACTTTTTTAAAGCTTTACCAAAGTCATGAAGGGTGGAACATGATTCACTCATTCTTTGTTGAAGATTGGCTCCTTATTAATTTTTATTTTATTTTGTAAGTCCTCTACTTGGAGGGATACGTTTCACTCAATTTTTTAGCTTTACCAAAGCCATGAAGAGTGAGTAGTTTCTCATTCATTCTTTAGTAAGAGGTGAAGGACATGTATAAATTATCCAAAAGTTATATTTGTGCATTGTTCTTATGCTTAATGTTTTATATCCCCTTGCTTATTGGATGATTGATTGCATCTAGCAAAGCTAATGTACTTTTTATAATCGTGGTTCTTTCTATGACATAGATGACTCTTGCATAGAAAGAATCATCGGTTCAAGGAAAGTACCCCAGCTAGATCTTTATGACTACCCTTCAATCCTCCCCATTATCGTGCTTCATTTAAAGAATGAAATATTAATGTCATTGTTGGATGTCTTGTACAAACACTTGCTTGTTTGTAGACGAATTGAGTCTCGGCACAGACAATTCTTGTAAACTTATAGAAAGACATCGGAACCATGTTTTTAATTTTCACAGCCCATCTTTATATTCCGATTAACTTGTTGTTGACACAGGAGTAAATTGAGTTATAACTACATTTCCAAATCCTCGAACTAAAGAGTGACTTTATTTACATTTGAACTTATCTTTTATTTTATGTAGAAAACTTGTCTTGGAAAGAATCTCATATTCTGTCCAACAAAAATCCCTAAAACTCAACTCTAAATCTCAAAGGTTACAATCAATTGGTCTCTACTACTTCTTACATTGAAACACCAAAAAAAGTTCCCTGTGGATTCAACTCCGGACTCAAATTGGATTATTACTACTGCTTGACCGCCTGCACTTGGGTTTACACATTTTGGATCAAGTCAAGATTTTGGCGCCGCTATCGGAGAATTAAAAACCCTTCCTTTTGTATATACTCATTGGTTTACTGTGAATAATTTGTTTTGTTTTAAGTTTTGTTTATTTTATGTTTGAGGATGCTCCTCACTATCAAATTTTGCCGGCAAAATCTTCTGGGTTTATAAATTAGCCTCAACCAAATTCACCTAGATCAGTAGCAGACTCTTGTGAGAGTAATATAGCAAATAAAGACAGAAACAGAGAAGTTCCTATGAGGGAGGAGGAAGTGCCTAACAGTCGAACTTTGCGGGATTACTTAAATCCCACAAAAAATAGTGTTCCTTTTTGTTTTGTATTCCCTGAAAATGCTCCCCCCTTTAATGTAAAGCCGGAGACAGTGCAGTTATTACCTGTTTTCCATGGAATTGATACAGAAAATCCATACTTGCATATAAAAGATTTCGAAGAAGTGTGTGGAACATTTCTAGACAATTCTGAACTAACCAAGATGAAACTTTTTCCCTTCTCTCTAAGGGACAAAGCTAAACAATGGCTAAGTTCTTTAAAACCTCTTTCCATGCCTAACAAGTAGGCATTTCAGAAAGAATTTTTCAGAAAGTTTTTTCCCTTACATCAGACAAATACACTTAAAAGGCAAATCATAAAATTTTTGGTAAAAGAAGGAGAAATATTTTACTAAAGTTGGGAGAGAATCAAAAATCTGCTCCAAGACTACCCACACCATGGTTTTGAAAGTGGGACTTTAATAGGATTTTTCTATGACTCCTTGCCCACTAGACTACATCAGTTTGTCGAAATGAGGGCTCAAGGAGAATTTATGGGTAAAAGTCCAGAGGAGGCATTCAATTTTTTTGACACTATATTTGATAGTTCTCAGATGTGCGACTCAGCCTCTCCTATCACTATTGAAGCCAGACCATCTACTTCCCAAGGGGGTAAGTATGTCTTGAGAGATGACAATGACCTAAGAGCAAAAATGTCTACTTTGTCTCGAAAGCTTAAAGCTTTAGAGATGAAAAAGGTCCATCAAGTTGATGTTGGCCCTTCCACAAAACCAGTGTGTAGAATCTATGCCCTAACAGGGCACCCTACTGGGGGAGTGTCCTACCATTCCAGCATTCAAAGAAATCTTGTTGGAACAAACAAATGCAATCTCCAACTTCAACAAGCCCTACTCCAACCCATATTCTGAAACATACAATCAGGGTGGCGAAACCACCCGAACTTCAGTTCGAGGAACGCACAACTAACTCCTAAGAACTAACCACAAGGTTCACACACACCTATTCTAGGATCTCTTGCATATCAACCATACCAACCACCACAAAAAAGGAGTCTTGAGGACACACTGAATCAGTTCATGCAAAGCCAAATGAACTACATCCATAATTCCACATAAGCTTTCACTGATTTCAAAACCCAAACCACTCAATCCTTTGAAGATCTTAAAAGCCATATCCAAAAGTTCACCCAGTTCATATGTACACACAAAAAGGGCAAGTTTTTGCTCAACCAAAACCTCTACAAGGCCAATTTCATGTGGAAAATCCTTCAATCATGGAACACCCATAAGATCAAGTCCAAGTTATCACTACACTAAGAAATGGCAAGGTGATTTACAAGACCATCGGAGACATGTTAATTCCAAAGCCAAATTCAGAGTCGGTCCCAATAAACTCACTAATTGAGCCTGAACTTGTAATTGAAGAAGAACTTTAGCCTATGATGGAACAAGAGCCAGAACCTTTTAAGGAAAGAGAACCCTCGTGTTCCATTCCTGCTCCTTTTCCTCATAGACACAAAACCATACAGAAGTTGAATAATCAGCCTGAAATTATGAGCTTTTCAAGTAAGTCAAAATCAACATCCCACTTTTTGGATGCAATCAAACAAGTTTTGTCATATGCCAAGTTTCTGAAAGACTTGTGCACAGTCAAGATAAGTCAGAATTTCCAAAAAAAAAAAGCCTTCGTGACAGAATAAGCCAGTGCCCTACTTCAACACATAACCCCTCCAAAATACTAGGACCCTGGGTGTCCAACAGTGTCATGTGTCATTGAAAACTTTAGAATAGAACAAGCATTGTTAGACCTCGGAGCTAGTGTTAATCTGCTCCCGTTTTCAGTCTACCAATAGTTGGGTCTAGGTGAACTCAAACCTATTTGTGTCACACTCCAGTTGGCAAACAGATCTGCCTAAATCCCTAGGGGCATTGTTGAAGATGTACTCATCCAAGCGGACAACTTTGTCTTCCCTGTTGACTACATTGTTCTAGATACTCAGCCAGTAATGCATTCAAAAAATCAAATTCCTGTCATTCTCGGTCGACCTTTTCTAGCAACGTCCAATGCACTAATCAATTGAAGGAATAGAGTCATAAAATTAACCTTTAGGAACATGACTCTCGAGCTGAACATTTTCAATATTGTCGAACACACAGGAGAAGACAAAGAAGAAGGGAAGCAAACTCCATTGAATCTTTGATACAAAAACATCAAAATCATACATTCTATGAGAATCCTGTTGAATCATCCCTACTAGAGTCTATCTCATCTGAGTCAAAAAATGATGACCCAAATTCATAAAGTTACCCTACTCATGCAGTTAAGACATGGGTACCCAAATTCAAGGAACTTTCAACAAGAAGTGCAAAGCCACTCTCATCAAGTGACAGACCACCAAAGCCTGAATTGAAACCTCTCCTATATGACCTCAAATATACATTTTTAAGATAGGACAAGTCATACCCAGTGGTGATTTCCTCTAAGCTCATGGACTTGTAAGAGTCTAAACTGATTGAAGTTCTTAAAGGCCATAAAAGCACCATTGGGTGGACCATCGCTGACTTGAAAGGTGTAAGCCCGTTAATATGTAGTCATGCTATATACCTTAAAGAGGATTCAAAATCCTCTCGTCAAATGTAGTGACGATTGAATCCTCACATGAAGGAAGTTGTGAGAATTGAGGTACTCAAACTCTTAGACTCACAATCTCGTCCACCCTCAACTCGTCAAACCGAACCATCATACACTAAAAGGAGGAAAGAGAATGAGTTAATTTGGCATACCCAAGTGATGTTCTTCCATGGAATAGCCAACTTAAAGCTCTAACTATTCATGTTTAAAGTAGAAGCATTTATAATGTAAAGAGACAAGTAGAGGAAATGGAAATGAAAATGAGATGAAATGAAACTTAGAACTTGTATTAATGCAAGGAAATGGTAAACTACAAAGAGAAGTTCATTTAACACTAAAATGGAAAAGTTGCTGAGAAGAGAATTGAAACCCGGCAAAGATTATGGAAATGCAAGAACATTGAATTAAACTTTATTACACTCAAATTAAAAGATATTACACTGCTAGGAATAAAGAATACCAGAGCACTAAAACTTACTCTATTAAATGGATGAAGAAAATGCAAAAACATTAGCTTCTATTACACTATTCATCTTCTTCTTCCTTGGACTAGTCCTAAGCTTATGTAGCCACCCTCAAATGCTGAACAATTGGTGTATATATATCTTCATTTTCGTCCAAGGGGTCCTCTGGCATGAGTGTGTAGGCCTCCCATCAATGGTAGGTGAGTTTATTTTTTTGGATAGGCTAGGACAAGCCTAGCCTGCATCGACCATGGTTGCCCCCTTCTCTCCCATGCCTTCTCTTCCAAATGTAGACTTTTGTGTAAGGATGGCATGGTTATGCATAGAATATGTCAAGGTAGGTGTGGGAGAAGTGTAGGTGGCCCCCCCAAGAAGTAGAAGAAGATTTGCAGGCGTTCTGGGCATTTTGGGCTGTTTCAGTACAGTCTACCGGTATGGCATATTGGTAGGTTTTACCTCTAGACCAGTTTTCATAGAATTGTCATAACTTTTGATCCAACTGTCTGATTGAGCTAAAATTTTTACACAATACAGAAGACATCCAAATCTACAACATTTATGTTTTTCACTCTTCCAAATTTGAAGTGGATCATGGTCAAAAATAGGAAAAATAGAGATACTATGTCAAAACCTTGGGAAACCGGTGGGCTAAACCTTCAAAATTGCATTTTTCTTGATTTTTTTTCACCTTCCAAGCCTCCTAATCCTCATTGAATGTGTCTAAATCTTTGCCACTCATTCATACTTTGTTGCAAAGTTATAAAATTCATCAGTTACGCTCTAATTACCTGCAGCATTGAAAGTTCAACATTATTCAAAGTTGAGTTACAATGCATGTAATGAGGCCATTAAATCTGCAATATTATGCGCTCATCAATGCTCTGCTACCTTGAGGGTCTCACCAGACATTCTGCTACCTGCCTCTGATACTTCTAACACCATGGACATTCCTTACACATCTATCATTGGACTTTTGGAGCCTTAGTGATCAATGAGGAGAAAGAAGAGGATAAATGCTGGGTGTACAGACAAGGTCTGCACCTACCCTGTCCAGCCCACTCTTTTGCAACCCTATGGATAGAGATCACATCACCTAGCTAAAGCATCACACTATGGATGTTTTTGGCAAGGATATACATCATTATGAAGAATACATGGTGATATAGAGAGAGGGAGTCTCGAAAGAAGATGAATAGGGTTAGAGAGAGAAGTTATGATTTTTACATTTTCTTCTATGCATTGTCTTCCAAATTCTTGTAAGAATATTCTAAGCTTTATTTGAAGTATTCAATGCCATTTATTTCAAGTTGATTTAAGTTTAATCTCTTATTAAAGATAACACCATTAATGCTTCTACGTTCTTCAATTTCTTAGTTAGAAATGGATATTGAATGCACTTTATTTTAGTTTATGTTTTCTTGTATTTATTAAGCTAGAATCTTCATTTCCCTAGAATGTATTTTATCTATATTATTGGATTTCCTTCAAGCATGAGTAGCTAAATCTTTAAGTTGGCTAATCTAAGGGAGACCTCCCCGTGAAGATTTCATTTCAACTCTTCTTCTTTCCTCCACTAGGTGTATGGTGGTTCGGTTTGACTGGGTTAAGTGTGGACATGGTTGCGAGTCTTTGATATTTCGTGGACTTGTGTCAGTTTATGCTTAGATCCTCACTTCCATCTTACCCCGGAGATTCCCACGAATCAATCGTTCATCTATGCATCATTAGAGGAAGGCTTTGAGTTGAATTGGCATCCCCATTGGAGTGAACCCTTTGGATTAGCCAACATTTGTTTCCCATTTTATTTTCATCACAACACAATCACAAACCAATTCCAAACAACAAAAGATTTTTACACTTTCCCTTTTGTTTAACGAAATCACCTCTAGCACGATTCACCTCCTTCCTTGAGGAGACGACCTTGGAGTACTCTCCAAGTAAAACTCAACTTTCAAAAGACTCCTTACGCTTGGGGAGCACTTTTGTACACCCACACATTTCATTTTTCACCATCTCCTAGCCCTTTCTTTTGACATCTTTTTAATGTAGTGTGACACTCCCCTCTTTTGCTCATACATCACACATACGTTAAGGGAAGATGTTAGGAGGATAGGAATAACAAGGAAATAAAATCAAGAAGTATCGCGTCTAGGCATCAAGCAAGGTTTTACTTATGAAGTAGATGGGCCTTAGTGCTCCCTCACTTTCCTTAACGAGGGCCCCACTCAAAGCCCTTTCTGAGACGGACTAGTAGAGATTTAGTACTTCTCCTGTCACTAGGACATGCAAGGTTGGAGGAGATTTCAAGTACTCTTTAATCCCCTTAAGCGCTCAACCACATTCCTCATCCCAGACTCCCTTCGTCAGCCCCTTTAGCATGACAAAGAAAGGCTTGCACCTGTCCGAGGACTTGGAGATGAATCGATTGAGGGCCAATAGAATGCCAGTCAACTTTTGGACGTCTTTAAGGGCCAGTAGAATGCGCCTAGATATTCTGTATGGCCTGTACCTGCTAGGGGTTGGCCACGATGCCCCTATGGGTGACTAAGTACCCCAAGAACTTGCCCGAGCTTACTTTGAAAGTGCACTTTGAGGCATTAAGTTTTAAACCATACCATCAGAGTATGGTGAAGGTGGCCCTAAGGTCCCGAAGATGGTCTGAACGTTCCTTGCTCTTTGCTAGCATATCGTCGATGTAAACCTCCATAGTCACACCAAGTTGCTGTTTAAAAATCTTGTTCATCAAGCACTGATAAGTGGCATCGGAATTCTTTAACTCAGGCGGCATCACCTTGTAGTAATAAATTCCCCGGGGCATAATTAAAGTTATTTTCTCTTGATTGGATTCATGCAAGGGAATCTGATGGTAACCTGCCCGAGCATCCATGAAGGTGATACGTTTGTGACTGCAGTCGCATCGACCAGCTAATCGACCTTTGGTAACAGGCATTCGTCTTTGGGGTAGGATTTGTTCAAGTTGGTGAATCCATGCAAACTCACCACTTCCCCTCCTTCTTCTTCACACATACTGTGTTAGATAACCACTGGGGGAATTTCACTTCTCTGATTGAGCAATCCCCTAATAACATGTCTACCTCCTCGTCTCTAGTCTTGGCGTGACGAGGCACCGTTCTCTAGGCTTTCTGCCTTATAGGTTTGAAGGATAGTCCACGTGAAGCCCATGAGTCATTACCTCAGCACTTATACTAGTCATCTCGGCTTGGGACTAGGCGAAGACGTCGACATTCTAGCCTAAGAACAATATCATGTTTGATCTCTCGATGTCATCCAACGAGGCCCCTATTAAAAAGTACTTCTCTTCATCCACATGATCTAGAAAATTTTTAACCAGGGCCTCCATGGATCAGTCGGTTGGTTCTGTGATGGGCTCGTCCACTCCAGACCGATTGAACTGTGATTGCATTTAGTCACCACCGCCTCTGGATCACGTTCTTGAGCTCAATGATTGGCACTCAATTATAACATTTTATTGTGCTTTTTTTGGACTAATTATACTTTGATGGAGTTCAAATGATGATGTTTCAGGTGCTAAAGTGAGAAAAAGGGTCAAGGACAATAAATACAACATTTAAGTGTAACTGCAGCATTTGATTAACAAAGGAAAAACTTGAGGACAACATGGCCGTTCGAACGGTGATCAACGTTCAAACGCCCCTTCTGGACCAGGCAGTTGAGGCAAAGACGTGTTGCAGACAGACCTTAGAGCTAAAGCCTAACGTTCCAACACAAAGCCTCGTTCGAACGTATCATCACGTTCGAAGGACCATCACCACGTTCGAACGACACTGGAAACACTGACACGATCAGGCTGACTGGAAGACTTCGCGTGTGCAGACTCCCAAGCCAGAAGAAATACCCTCAGACACATGGGTGCCATGATCGACTGAATTTGGAGTGTTTGAAGACTCTGATAGTTGCAGAGAGTGGGTGAATGAATGGCCTTACAAAAGACGGCAACCCACGTGAAGCCTGAAAATCAACACAAACATACAAGCAAAACAGCCTTCACGTTCGAACGGAAGGGACCGTTCGAACGGTCTTACTGACACACTGTAACTTGCCCGATTCTTTGTCTGAACTTGAGATTTTCTCTTTAACTCGTCCAGCACTGTTCTTTCACCCCTCCCTTGCTCTTCCCTGCCTATATATACTCCCCTTTTGGGAGCCTTTGAGGACACATTTGGGAGGAGAGATCAAGAGCTCCCCTCTTGAAGAATACTTAGTCTTTTTATGTATTCATTTTAATTCAAGTTTTACATTCTAGTTCTTTAATTCAAGTCTTTTACATTCTTGCTCCTTTTAATTACTTCAAGTCTTTATTATAGTTGGGAAGTTTAATTCCCTACTTGTCTTCATCTTTATTATAGTTTGGAAGTTAATTCCCTACTTGTCTTCATTTTTATAGAGTTGGGAAGATAAATTCCCTACTTTTGTGTTCTTTATGTTCTTAATTAACTTCTTGTCTTTACATTAATGCTTTTACTTCCTTGCTTTCAATTATGTCTTGCACCTTTATCATTTGAGCTCATCTTCTTCTTAGAGGAGTGAAACTCTTCCACTTTTCTAGGGCTTTACCAAAGCCAAGAAGGGTTGAACGTGATTCACTCATTCTTCTTTGAAGATCAACTTTAGAGTTCCTCTATTTGGAGAGATGAGTACCATTCACTTTTCTAGCTTTACCCAAGCCATGAAGAGTGAGTAGTCCTCATTCACTCTTTAGGGAGAGGTGATGAATACGTAATGTCCATCCAGATATTATACTTGCGCATTTCTTTCACACTTCAATGTTTTATTTACTTGCTTAGTGGGAGATGGGATGAGTTAAGCAAAGTTAGGGTAACTTGCACAACCAAAGGATATTTCTATGATCCGGATAACTCCTACGTAGAAAGATCCGTTGGTTCAAGGCAAGAACCCTAGCTAAGTTCTTTGTGTAATCAATGGGTATTTCTATGGTAAATGGATGACTCCTTCTAGAAAGATTCATTGATTCAAAGCAAAGAATCTCAGCTAGTATTTGATATAACCAAGGGATCTTTGCTATGGTAAATGGATGACTCCTTCTAGAAAGATCCGTTGTGTGAGACAAATACTCTGGGATAGAACTTCACGACTAACTCTTCAATCTCCACCACCATTGCACTTCATA
>CM042184.1:21279990-21293659 GCA_023539305.1 Ilex asprella
ATGGATTTGGTAAAGCTAGAAAAGTGAGTGATGCTCATCCCTCTAAGTAGAGGACTTACAAAACAAAAGTACAATAAACAAGGAGCCAAATCTTCCACAAAAAATGAGTAAATCACGTTTCACCCTTCACGGCTTAGGTAAAGCTCTAGAAAAGTGGAAGAATTTCACTCTTCTAAGAAAGAATGAACCTAAAGTAATGGAAGTGAAAGACATGAACAATGAAAGTAGAAGAAAGCTAGTCCCAATTGGAGGGTGGCTTCCTCAGCCAAGAAAACATACAACAATTCTATAACTAGCTCATATGACTGGGAGTCTAAGCCTCCATCAAACTCTCTACCAAGTCTGCTACTAAGCACCCCTTTTCTCTACCAAAAATGGGAGTATTTATAGGCAAGGAGGAGGGGACAAAAGGGTGAATTAATAGTGTATGCCGCCCCAATCAAAGTGAAAATTCAACTACTCTTCAGTCTGTCTATAGAGGACGTGCGAACGTCATATCACGTTCGCACGTTGTTTTTGTTTTTTATGTTATGGGCATTCGAACATTTCTTCTATCTTTTTTTTAAGGACATTCGAACGTTGACTGGTGTTCTGACCTTTTTACTCAAGTGCCCTGTGATCTTTAATGGAAACTCATTTCCATACTCCATGCATCAGTTTAACCTTCAAACGTTGATCTTCGGGGGACGTTCGAACATTGATTGGTGTTCGAACGTGGTACTTAGGTACCTTAGGGTCTTTTTTCCTGATTCAGGGTCTTATTTCTTGGCTGCAACACGCCATGTCTCAGTAGTTTGATCTTCACATAGTTCATATGGACGTTCGAACGTCAGTTGGCGTTCGAACGTTCTTGCCTTGTTCCAAGCTTCTCGAATTTTGTTGCCTAGTGTACTAATGTTACACTCAAGTGTGATATTTGTTGTTCTTGAGCCCTTGTTCACTTTAGGACCTGAAATGTCATCACATAAACTCTACTAAAGTACAATTAGTCTAAAAAAGGCATAGTAAAATGCTACTTTTAAGTACTAATCACACCCCCAACCTAAATATTGCTAGTCTCTAGTAATACAACAACAATGGAATGTAAATCTATTTCTAATGCCTTTTTCGTAGGTCATCCGGTTGCATTTAGCGTATCCAACAAGCCGTTAAACTACTAGGTTTACCCTAGTGGACGAGTGTTGTCTCGTGAGGGTTTCTAGTGAAGCTACCCACAAATTTCAGTTGAACAGATGTGTATGTGGGATTGCTGATTAAAGTAAATTACCATCATGGTCGTTGAGACACCCAACCCTCAATTTCAACTTATATCCAGCATGCTCCTCTTCCATTGGAACTTACTCTATGCAAAAATTAGCATATGTTACATTGGCATTTGGAATCCCATGTGTAGTAATAATAGTCATTCTAGAAACAAGAATTGTTATATAACAAACATTCCACTTTACTACCTTCCATGGATAGCTTTGATTTCACAAACCTCTCTTAGAAATGGCCTTAGCATGAATTCGCTCTGAATATAGTGACTTGTCTCACAAGGGGAATGTAATCCGAAGATGGCCAATCAAAAAATTACATGCACAATTAGTAAAGGAGTGAAGTTTAGAGAAAGCAAACTAATCATGTTCTTGGCAAAATTACATACCCCAACTTTTGGTTGACAACACGCACATGCATCAGACTTGAGATCAATCAGTGCTTTTCGTAGGTTATAATGTGGCCAGAGGTCGATGGCTAACTAAATGACGTTAATGGTACTCAAAAGCTATCCTCTATTTTTAATTAGTGTAGCACACCTCTTTCATTTTTGATATTTTGCCGAGAAATTTATTTCTTTCATTTTTCTCTTTTATCACTTTCTTGGCAATTCCCTGTCGTTTTGTTCCTTTTATTTTTCGGTTGTTTCCACCGACTTTTTTTTTCCTTGAACAACAGCTGACATAGACTTGTTCCTTTCTCTAACATTTCTTTATCATACTGATTTATAAGAGGGTGTAAGAAAATTAGATAGCAAAGGTATGTCAAGCATATTTTTTTGTGGCTTAGTTTTCATATGGGTTTCTTGAAAAAGAAATCATTCTTTGAAGGCTCAGGCATGGTTAACTAGGGATATACTTTTGAAAAAGAAATGGCTAAGGCTCAAAGTTAAATCAAAAGACGACCTAAAATCATTTCTCAAGTATATGCACATGTATATGTTGTATGCACGTATTCCATGTGGATTATGTCAATAGATCACTTTAGTTGCATCAATCAAAGCAAGGTTAATGAGATTATTGAAAAAAATGAAGTGAAAAAGATCACTTGAGTAAATGTTGATATTCTCTCAGAAGCATCATAAAACTCAAAACTTACAATGGTGATCTTTGTCATCTGCACTGGTTTATCAGGCGTTTCAGGGAATTACAGCTATATATCGATTCCATTTTCGAGTTTGAGCATCTTGTCCCTTTAGAATAACAAATACCGATGTACATTTGACAATTTAAGCATAGAGAAAATACCAATTTTCCAAGAAATGTAGTTTTAAGTCTCGGTTGCTATGTTAAGGTGTCAAACCGATCATGTGCCTAGTTACTTTAACAAATGGTCTTAGCATCTACATCCGTTTCATCATTCATTGACCAGAATTATTAAAGTGCTAATTTTGTACATGCATTTTAAATAGTTAAAAGTGATAAATTGAACCATTCATTTCATAGAATATGATTGTTTAGCATCAACATCCAAGATTCAATTCATCCACACAAGAAGTAATCAAACACACCAAAAAATTTTAAATATTCACAACACCCCACAAAAGTAGAAACTCCTAAAAAGAAGAAACTCATAAGAAGAAAAAACTTCACAAAAGAAGAAACAAGCACTCAACCCTCAAGAACATAAATAACTCTCTCAATCTCCTCCAAACCCACCATCTCTTCCAACTCCACCAGGTGCACCATGTCCTCCCCTCAGGAGTCTAAGAATCTCATTCTGCTATTTGAGAATATTGTCTTGTTTGGCATCGATGCTAAGTATGATGTCTTTTAGAGAGCGTCGAGTGTTGGTGCTAGAACTAGAGCTTGTCTCCTCATGGGGCTACTATCTCTCTTCCTCCATGTACAGCTCATCCTATACCTCAAAAACTCCTTGGGGTGGTGGCACTTTTGTCATGTTGTGGGGACACCACTATGTCCTTGGCTCCTTCTAAAGGATGCCTTGTTTAGTGGACCCATTGGCTTTTGAATTTTGATCTTGGGCCTCACACTGGCTCCATGGTCTTTGCATATTTCAGTTACTAGGGATCTAAAAGGAAGAGAATTCTTCTTCACATCACATCCCTTCTTCATTTCACTCAACAAGAGAGAAGGGAGGTCTATGTTATGACCTTTCTCTAGAGCGTAGAGAAGGCGAGCCATTTCAGGAAGAATTTTATTTTGTTCTTCCAACTGGGGCAAAGTTGGACACCGCAATCAAGTTGAACATTTTGCATTTATCGATGAGCTCCCCTTGTCTAAAAAATCTTTTTCCAGTCCAAGAAAAGGTAGGCACTCCCGTCAACTCGTTCCCCACAACATTCATCATTGCCTTCTTTCTCGGGGGATAGGTGGGATTTGGGACTCGAGGTACCTCTCCACTTAGTTCTAGTATATAGTCTTCATAGACATCTATATGGACCCCCCTCACATAGCTCTTTAGTGCCCCATTGACTATCTCGGCATTGCCTTTCTCTTGCACCAAGCCAATCACGGTCTCCCCGCCATTTTGTAAAAATAAGACCCAACCTCTCCTCTCCATCTCAACCATTGTCCCCAACTTAGCAAAATCAGACACTACCACATCCCTTTCACAAACCAAAACATGTTTTTGATAAAAATTATCGTACCTGTCAGCCTTGAGTGCAGTGGGGAAGCAGGTTTTGCCGTATCTCAGAATAAGGGGAGGCCTCCATTCTCTTTCTTCCACCACTTGCTCCACGAAATTTGGTTCTTGGTTTGGTGGAGTGCGCCTTAAAGATAACTTAACCCTTGGCGTGGTGTTTTCAATTATGAGGGTTTTTTGGATTTTGAAAACTTAGATTTTCTTGTGAAAATGATGTTTTTTTATGTTGGAATGATCTTGGGAGGGTCGATTTTAGGTTGCAAAGGGGAATGAAGAAAAAATTTTGAGGTCTGGGTAGTGAAAAGGATTTCTAGGGTTTGGAAGATTTTGAAAGGTTTTGGGGGGTTTTGGAATGGGGAAGACGATCCAAGTTTTTATAAACTGAGTCGCGTCGTTCGTACGTTAACATCGTTCGAACGTGGATAGAAGGATTTTAAACGATTGTTTGAACGTGGAGTGTTGCTTGAACATGGAGAACTCCCAGTGCTTTTGAGTTCTGTTAGAGACCAAATTAAGATAAGGTTATGACGTTCGAACGTGCTATTGGCGTTTGAACGTTTACTCTCATTCGAACGGTCTATTAGTGTTCAACCGAGCTAAGCTCCCAGTACTTTGTGGTTTCATCAGAGTGCTCATCAGAGGCAGAGTACTACAAGCAGGTGACATTCGAATGTCATTTGGTATTTGAATGTTGATTTTTTTTTAATATACACAATAAGAGAGGGTTACAGACACAAGTTTAAACCATAAATTCATGGCGTCTGAAGATAAGTCCCTACCCACGCTTTCAGTTGGTATTTTGGGACATTCCTTACTCGGCTCATGTTTTTATTTCAGTCAAAAAACAAAAAGATTTTTACACTTTTTGCAAAAAAATTGCTTCCTAGTCTTTCATCCCAACACACAATTTTTTCAATTTAAAAGACAGCCTAATTCGAGTCATCCTCTGTATTCGAGTAGTTCCCAATTTTCTCTCTCATAAATTGGTTAAGCACAGTATCAGAATAATGTGGAGTCTCAGGGTAATCCTTACTTAACCCATTCACTATCTAGTCTAATCAATCGAGTGCATGACCAAAAATTGGTTCATAACACTGGCTATATATTTTCTCACGAATGACTCTACCATACTGTTTATAGGCACTAAGCCTTTTGGCACGACGTCGTTTTGCAAAAGTGCTTATACCACATAGGGGTTTCGCTTGCTGAATCGAATCTCATTCTTTCTTATCAGTCTTCCTTTTGTCATGATCACTGTATGCACATCAAATGAAAAAGTTCGTAGAACTCCCAGGCTAAACCATAAAAGTTTAACATCCATGCTTCTCATTCTTTAAGACTCACTATCTGGTTCTTTAACGTCTGTCAATCACAAAGACCATTTAAACTGACCCACTGACACGATCATCAATGTATACAAAATTCAAGACAAGGAACACAATATGATCAGAACAATCAACAACAATAAAAATAACAACAAAAATTAAAAATTTACAAGCATATGGTGGCACAAAATATGAACCATAGTTCTCACACCCCCAACCTAAATTGCACATTGTCCCTAATGTTTTGAATTTTCCGGTGTATGGATCTTGGAGATGAGGTTGAAAGGTAGAGATCTGATCATTTGATGATGGGTAAACCAATGAGTCATGCACCGATTAAGATTATTCTCTCCCTTCCATTCTGATTGACCATCAGACTCATCCCCATGAGTTGGATGAGTTTGTTCCTCAACTTTACCCTTTAAGGATAACCGCATATTAGTGTTTGACATTTCATCTTCCTACAATTTCTTCTTAGGATTACTCCTCCTTGCTCATTTTCTTAGTGCATACCTTCTTCAAAAATTCACAACGGACAGATCTAGGGCCAATGGTGGGCCAAAGTAGGGTAGAAAGTTTTGAGGGACATCTGGGCCACTATCCGAAAAGGCTTTGCATTTGGGCTTTCTGCTTTAAGGACATCTTCTAGAAATAGACCTCCAAATCATCACCCCTTCATCTCATCCTCACTGTCAGAGAGTATATGAACCACCTTCTCACTTGTCTCTTGGGCCTCAAAACTTTCTGTGGGTTCATACACATAATAAGACCCTTCCTTAACTGTAACTATCATATTTGGGTCTTCTTGAGAAACAAACAAAGACAAAGAAATATCCTGGTCCCCACTGGAGTAAGGCACCAGAGGTAGTGGAGTTACATGGCTCTGAGAATCACTTAGTTGTGCAGACATGGTATGTACCTCGTTCATTTTCTGTCGCCTTGTCACGTTATTTTTCTAGTTGGTAGGAGTGTCAGGTGAATCTTCATTCCCTTTCTTGTCTCCTGCTGGTCCCTTGTGCATTGCTAGCTCTTTGTCTTATCTGATGACCTTTGTCTTTCCTTTGAGTTTTTTCTTTCTTTCTAGCTCCTCACGAGCTTTCAAGGACTAAGTTTCTCTAAAAAAATTGGTAGATTGAGTACTCTTTGCTTGCAATTTTTGACCAAAATGGGCATTTGATCAAGACATCTGCCTTGCTTTACATAGGCCTAGAGAGCGGCCAATTCGCCCACATTGGTAGCAAAAATCCGCTAGTCTCTCATACTTCAATCTGACCCAAATATCATCCTGGTTCTCCCTAGTCAGGAAGAAGCCCTTTTTCAGAGGCTCTTTCAGATTAATCTTGTACTTCACCCTCAGAAAACTTTGTTAAATGTGGACCTCTCCATCAAATTCTTCTAGTTGAGTTGGCTCACCAATAACCATGCCTATTTGCCATGAGTTGTTGTTCATCATATCCAAGGGCAGCCCCCAAACTTGCACCCGAAAACTCCGTTTGCTAAAAATTGAAGTCTCTTATAATATACTATGGTTCATACACTTTGAGCACTAGAAGAGCCCCAGACACCGACCATGAACTTGTAGGTATTTCTTTCCCATTAAGTGATTGAGAAACCCTTTGCAGTCTTCCAAGAACTTTGCAACACGTTACAAACCCCTTGTTTATTAAGGGTTGTCTCAGCAAAAAATTGGCCCACGAGGCAAAATTTCTCGATGGTCTTAGATGTAGAGGGATTTGTGTAGAGGGAAATACGTGAGTGGTGAATGGCATGAGAATCGGCTTATAAGTTGTTATTCATATGGGAATGATTGTACCTGTGACAGAAAGGAGAGGGGAAAGAGGGTTGGTTGTAAAAATCAATGTGCTGTGTAAAAATGAACAGAATGGGGGTATTGTTTAGGGTTTTGATTACTGGGATCAAACACAGATAACACTAACTTGGGTAGGCCTGGTGGAAGCAAGGGCTGTAGAATTTAAATGCTCTTTCATAATTGCAGATCAAGCGAGAGAAGAGGAAAGATAATGAATAATGGCCAGAAAATAGAGACCAGAGAAAAAAGTGGGGGTTGAGATGAGGGTCTGAACAGTCGTCTGAGTTTGGGCCTCTTGGTTTTCCAAAGAGCTCTCTGTATTGGGAGGGTGGATAGGTTAGGGAGAGAATAGTAGGGGTGTACAATGCCGGGAGAGGAATAACAAGCGAGGAATAGGGGTAGGTAGGAGACGAACATATCCTTCTTGAATGCATCAAAGTTTACCCTTGCATTGAGAAACTCAGAGGGTTTGAGCGATTGGAGGTGAAGGGCTAATGAGAATAAGATCTCAAGCTAAACCCTAAGCTAGGGAGAGAGCTCTCATTTCGGGAGGAGCCTACTGGGCCATTAAAACAATGAACTTTGACCTGGACATGGCTGGGCTCTCAAAAAAACTTTAGACAAATGAATTAGAAGAATTGAGAAATGAAACATATGAGAATGCTAAGATTGCTAAAACCATGATGAAAATTTTTCATGACAAGAACATTGTGCAAAAGTCTTTTGAACCTTCTCAAAAAGTCTTGTTGTTTAATTCAAGACTCTGCCTCTTCCCTTGTAAGTAGAAGTCAAGATAGATTAGACCTTACATTGTCAAAAAGGTGTTTGGGCATGGAGTAGTAGAAGTGAAAAACCCATCAAATGGTAATATCTTTACTATTAAAGGTCAGATGTTAAAACCATTCTTGGAGGATTTTGTTAAAAATGTGAAAACCATTCTTCTAATGGATCCATAATATTCTTCCGAGATTCCTGTCTGTCAACACAAAAAGGGGTCAGGTCAGGCAGAAACCCGACCCCAGAGGACGCCTTTATAAAGCCCCTTACTTTTCCCCTTTCCCCACGTTCACCGTTGTTGGCCCCCTCTTCTGCTTCTTTTTATTTTCATCTTCTTCTTCTTTTTCTTCTTTTTTTCTTCTTCCGTTTTTTGTAAAAACAACCCAATCCCAACAATCCCATGTCCATATTACCTGAAGACTCAGTCCTTTGTCTCATTTTATACATTTGTTTACTCTATTTGTACATGGCTATTCTTTCTTCTATATGCACTCACATTGTTGATCATGTATATGGGTCAGTTTAAATCGTCTTTGTAACTGGCAAATGTTAAAGAACTAGATAGTGAGTCTTAAAGCGTTGAAAGCATGGATGTTAAACTTTTTTGGTTTAGTCTAGGAATTTTATACACATTTCCATATGATGTGCATGTTGTGATCATGAGAAAAGCAAGACTGGTAAGGAAAGTCGAGATTTGACAAGAACAAGCAAAATCCCTCTTTGCAGAAGCACTTTTGCTAAACGTTATCGTGCCAAAAGACTACGTGCCTATAAACAGCGTGGCAAAGTCTTTCACGAGAAAAAATATAACTAGTGTCCTAAACTAATTTTCAGTCGTGCACTTGATTAATTAGACTGGATAATGAATGGGCTGAGTAAGGATTACCATGCAACGCCATTCTATTCTGGTACTGTGCTTAACCGATTTGTGAGAGAGGAAATTAGGAGTGTCACTGATTGTCCGAACTACATAGATATAGCGGATGACTCGGATTAGGCTACCTTCAAAATTGAAAAAATTATATTTTGGGTTCAAAGCCAAGGGTCCATTTTTTTTGTAAAAAGTGTAAAAATCTTTTTGTTTTAACTCTTTTGACAGAAATGAAAACATGGGCCGAGTAAGAAATGTCCTAAATTACTAACTGAAAGCGTGGGTATTGACTTAGACACCATGAATTTTTGGTTTAAACTTGTGTGTTTAACCCTCTCTGATTGTGTATATTATAAAAAATTCAATGTTCGAATGTCACTTTCTTGTTGTACTCTGCCTCCGATGAACTCTCTGATGAAACTAGAAAGTACTGGGAGGTCAGCTCGTTCGAACGCCAGTAGACCGTTCAAACAAGACTTAACATTCGAACGCCAATAGATCATTCGGACGAAGAGAGCTTTTACTTTGGTCTCTATCAAAACTCAAAAGTACTAGGAGCTAGCCACATTCGAATGCCTTATACATTCGAACGATTCTTTTAAAAACCTTCTGAACACGTTCGAACAATATTGACGTTCGAACGACGCGACTTAAACTATAATACATGGTTCGTCTTCTCCATTCCAAAACCCCCAAAACCTTTCAAAATCCCCTAAACCCTAGAACCCCTTTTCACTACCCAGACCTCAAAACATCCTCATTACCCATTTCTACATAAAATCGAACCTCCCTAAGACCATTCCCGCATCAAACATCCCCATTTTCACAAAAACCCAAAATTTTCTGGCACCCTCAGAAAATCAAAACTGAAAATACCATGCCAAGGGTTAAAATTTCTGCTAGATGCAACCCAAACACTCAGGAACCAAATTTTGTGGTGAAGTAAGAGAGGTAAGGCCACCACTTACGCTAAGATACGACAAGACCCAATTCCTTATAGCTCTTATAGCTAACAGGTACAATAATTTCTACTAAAAGCATGTTGTGGTTTGTGAGCGTGATGTGGTCTTGAGTGATTTTTTGGAAATGGGTATCTTTGCGAAGATGGAGAGGAGAGGTTAGAGTTTATATTTGCAAAACATCGAGTAGGCTGTGATTGACTTGGTGCGGGAGTTTTACTCCAACATCAAAATAGTCAACGGGGGCGCTCTATTCGATAAATTAGGCAAGAGGTGCCTCGATTCCCAAATCCCACCTATCCCCCGAGAAAGGGTGTGGCAATGAATGAAGTTGAGAACGAGCTGACTGGGATACCTTCTTTTTTTTGGATGGGGAAGAAATTTTTTAAATAATGGGAGTTGACGGACAAGTACAAGATGTTGAATTTGATTCATACAAGTACAAAATTCTTCCCTTCGTTCATACATTACATAGTCTAAGGGAAAGTAATTAGGGGTTAAGGGAGACACGATTTTCCATCAATCAGTGTGATGTGAGAAGGAATTCCCTTCCCTTTGGCACCCTAGTGACTGAAATGGAGATACAAAAGTCAATGGGGGCCCTGAACTAGGAGGAGCTAAGGTTATAGTGGCGGTTCAGCGACAAGACATGAGGTGCCACCGCCCCGAGGAGTTGATGACATGCAGGATGAGCTTGACCAGGAGGAGGAGAGAAAGATGGAGATAGAGAGAGAAGACCAAACTCAGGAGGAGCTAGGACCTAGTTCTAGCACCAGCACCTGGCATTCTTTACGAGATATCATGCTTAGCATTGAAGCTAAGCGGGATGAGATTCTTAGACTCCTGAGGGGTGGACATGGTGCACCTGGTGGAGCTAGTGGAGATGATGTACTTGGTGGGGAAGGAAGAGATTGAGAGAGGGATCCATGTTCTTGATTGTGACTTTTGTGTGGTTGTGTTTTCTTTTTATAAGTTTTTTTTCTTTTATAGTTTTTTGGGGATGATTCTTCCTTCTTTTGTGGGATGATGTGGATAATTAAAGTTTGTGTACGTTTTGGATGAATTGAGTCATTGGAATTTGCATTGAATGATGATATTTTGAGGAAATGAATGATTCAGTTTATCACTTTTATTTTGTAAAAGCATGTGTAGGATTAGCATTATACTATTATGTGTTAATGAATGATGAAACAAATGTAGATGTTAAGACTGTTTGTTAAAGTAACTAATCACATGATCGGTTTGACACACAACTAAGTAATTTAGACCAAAAACCACAACTCTTTAAACAATGGTATTTTTGCTTTGCTTAAATTTATCAAATGTGCACTAGTATTTGTTATTTTCAAGGTATAAGATGATCAGACTTGAAAATGGAATCGATATATAACCAACATTCCTTGAAACACTTGACATAACTAGTGGAGATGACAAAGATTACCATGGTAAGTTTTGAGCTTTACGAAGCTTCTGAGATAATATCAACATTTACTCAAGTGAGCTTTTTCACTTCATTTTTTCAATAATCTCATTAACCTTGCTTTGATTGATGTAACTAAAGTATCTATCAACATATCCCACAGGGAATACATGCATACAACATGTAAATGTGCACATACTTGAGAAATGATTTTAGGTCTTCTTTTGATTTAACTTTGAGCCTTAGCCATTTCTTTTTCAAAATTATATCCCTAGTTAACCATGCTTGAGCCTTCAAAGAATGATTTCTCTTTCAAGAAACCCATATGAAAACCAAGCCACGAAAAAATATGCTTAACATACCTTTTGCTATGTAATTTTCTTACACCTTCTTATAAATCAGTATAATACAGAAATGCGAGAGAAAGAAAAAAGACTAAGTCAACTACTGTTCAATGAAAAGAAAAGTCAGTGGGAACAACAGAAAAATAAAGGGAACAAAAAGACAAGGAATTGTCAAAAAAGTGAAAAATGAGAAAAATAAAAGAAAGAAATACCATTTTTTGGCAAAATGTCGGAAAGAAAGAGGTGTGGTACATAAACAGTGGATAGCTTTTGAATACCATTGAAGTCATTTCGTTAGCCACTGACATCTGGCCACATTATAACTTATGAAAAGTTCCAATTGATCTCTTGTCGGATGCATATGTGTGTTGTCATTCAAAAGTTGGGTTATGATAAATAGTATTTCTGTAAATTGCATTAATATTCCTTCTTGAGAATATACCAAGAACATGATTAGTTTGATTTCTCAAAACTTCACTCATTTTCTAATTGTGCATGTAATTTTTTGATTGCTCATCATCTGATTACATGCCCTTTGTAAGACAAGTCACTCTATTTGGAGCAAATTCGTGTTGAGGTCATTTCTAGAGAGGTTTGTGAAAGCAAAGCTATCCATGAAAGGTGGTAAAGTGGAATGTTTGTTATAAAACATTTCTTGTTTCTAGAATGACCATTCTTACTACACAAGAGATTCCAAATGCCAATGTAACAGATGCTATTTTTTGCATAGAGTAAGTACCAATGGAAGAGGACCATGCTAGATATAAATCAAAATGGAGGGTTGGGTGTCTCAATGACCATGATGCTAATTTACTTTAATCAGTAATCCCACATACACATCTGTTCGACTGAAGTTTGTCGATAGCTTCACTAGAAACCCTCACGAGATAACACTCATCTATTAGGGTAAACCTAGTGGTTTAACGACATGTTGCATATGCAAAATACAAACGGATGACCTACGAAAAAGGCATTAGAAATAGATTTATATTCAACTGTTGTTGTTTTACTAGAGACTAGCCATATTTAGGTTGGGGTGCGATTAGTACTTAAAAGTAACATTTTACTATGCCTTTTTTAGACTAGTTGTACTTTAATAGAGTATAAGTGATGTCATTTCTGGTCCTAAAGTGAACGAGGGTTCAAGAACAACAAATATGACACTTGAGTGTAACAAGTACATTTGGCAACAAAATTGGAGAAGCTTGGAACAAAGAGAGAACGTTTAAATGTCAACTCACATTCGAACATCCATGTGAACTATGTGAAGATCAGACTACTGAGACAAGGTGTGTTGCAGCCAAAAAAGAAGACTCTGACTCAAGAAGGAAGACCCTGAGGTACATGAGTACCATGTTCAAACACCAATCAACGTTTGAACGTCCCCTGGAATCATGTAAAGATTAGAATGATGCATGGTGTATGGAAATGAGTTTCCATTAACGATCATAGGGCACATGAGTGAAAAGTTCATAACGCCAGTCAACGTTCGAACGCCCTTAAAGCAAAGACAAAAGAAACATTCGAACGCCATCCAACGTTCGAATGGCCATAATGCATTCGAATGCCATATTGGGTTCGAATGTCCTTCACATACTGACTGCAGAGTGGTTGGCTTTTCACTTGGACTTGGGCGGAACACACTATTCCTTCACCCCACTCTTGCTCCATCTCCTTGCCTATAAATACTCCCACTTTGGGAGCCTTCAGAGAGCTTGGTAGAGAGTTTGACTGACGCTTAGACTCCACTCATATAGATTGTAGTATTGCTTTATATTTTCTTATATCAAGGAAGATAGTTCAACTTTTGGTTGAAGAAGCAACCCTTCATTTCTTGGTTGAGGAAGCCACCCTCCAAAAGTGCATAGCTTTCTTCTACTTTTATTGTTTATGTCTTTCACTTCCATAGCTTGAGCTTCCATTTTTCTTAGAGGAGTGAAACTCTGCCACTTTTCCAGAGCTTTACCAAAGTCATGAAGGGTGGAATGTGATTCACCATTCTTCGTTGAAGATTGGCTCCTTATTTATTGTTATTTTATTTTGTAAGTCCTCTACTTGGAGGGATGCACTTCACTCAATTTTTTAGCTTTATCAAAGCCATGAAGAGTGAGTAGTTTCTTATTCATTCTTTAGTAAGAGGTGAAGGGCATGTACAAATTATCCGAAAGTTATATTTGTGCATTGTTCTTATGCTTAATGTTTTATATCCCCTTGCTTATTGGATGATTGATTGCATCTAGCAAAGCTAATGTACTTTTTATAATCGTGGTTCTTTCTATGACACAGATGACTCTTGCAT
>CM042184.1:21293759-21319883 GCA_023539305.1 Ilex asprella
TGAGTCAAAAAATGATGACCCAAATTCATAAAGTTACCTTACTCATGCAGTTAAGACATGGGTACCCAAATTCGAGGAACTTTCAGCAAAAAGTGCAAAGCCATTCTCATCAAGTGACAGGCCACCAAAGCCTGAATTGAAACCTCTCCTATCTGACCTCAAATATGCATTTTTAAGAGAGGAGAAGTCATACCCAGTGGTGATTTGCTCTAAGCTCACAGGCTTGTAAGAGTCTAAACTGATTGAAGTTCTTAAAGGCCATAAAAGCACCATTGGGTGGACCATCGCTGACTTGAAAGGTGTAAGCCCGTTAATCTGTAGTCATGTTATATACCTTAAAGAGAATTCAAAACCCTCTCGTCAAATGCAGTGACGACTGAATCCTCACATGAAGGAAGTTGTGAGAATTGAAGTACTCAAACTCTTAGACTCACAATCTCGTCCACCCTCAACTCGTCAAACCAAACCATCATACACTAAAAGGAGGAAAGAGAATGAGTTAATTTGGCATACCCAAGAGATGTTCTCCCTTGAAATAGTCAACTTAAAGCTTTAACTATTCATGTTTAAAGTAGAAGTATTTATAATGTAAAGAGACAAGTAAAGGAAATGGAAATGAAAATGAGATGAAATGAAACTTAGAACTTGTATTAATGCTAGGAAATGGTAAACTACAAAGAGAAGTTCATTTAACACTAAAATGGAAAAGTTGCTGAGAAGAGAATTGAAACCCGACAAAGATTAGGGAAATGCAAGAACATTGAATTAAACTTTATTACACTCAAATTAAAAGATATTACACTACTAGGAATAAAGAATACAAGAGCACTAAAACTTACTCTATTAAATGGATGAAGAAAATGCAAAAACATTAGCTTCTATTACACTATTCATCTTCTTCTTCCTTGGACTACTCCTAAGCTTAGGTAGCCACCTCTCAAATGCTGAATAATTGGTGTATATATATCTTCATTTTCGTCCAAGGGGTCCTCTGGCATGAGTGTGCAGGCCTCCCATCAATGGGAGGTGAGTTGATTTTTTTGGATAGGCTAGGACAAGCCTAGCCTGCATCCACCTTGGTTGCCCCCTTCTCTTCCAAATGTAGACTTTTGTGTAAGGATGGCATGGTTATGTGTAGAATATGTCAAGGTAGGTGTGGGAGAAGTGTAGGTGGGCCTCCCAGGAAGTAGAAGAAGATTTGTAGCCGTTTTGGGCATTTTGGGTTGTTTCAGTACAGTCTACCGTTATGGCATATTGGTAGGTTTTACCTCTAGACCAGTTTTCATAGAATTGTCATAACTTTTGATCCAGCTGTCTAATTGAGCTAAAATTTTTATGCAATACAGAAGACATCAAGATCTACAACTTTTATGCTATTTACTCTTCCAAATTTGAAGTGGATCATGGTCAAAATAGGAAAAATAGAGGTACTATGTCAAAACCTTGGGAAACCGGTGGGCTAAACCTTCAAAATTGCATTTTTCTTGATTTTGTCACCTTCCAAGCCTCCCAATCCTCATTGAATGTGTCTAAATCTTCACCACTCATTCATAATTTATTGCAAAGTTATAAAATCCATCAGTTACGCTCTAATTACCTGCAACATTGAAAGTTCAACATTATTCAAAGTTGAGTTAAAATGCATGTAATGAGACCGTTAAATCTGCAATATTATGCGCTCATCAATGCTCTGCTACCTTGAGGGTCTCACCAGACATTCTGCTACCTGCCTCTGATACTTCTAACACCATGGACATTCCTTACACATCTCTCATTGGACTTTTGGAGCCTTAGTGATCAATGAGGAGAAAGAAGAGGATAAATGCTGGGGGTACAAACAAGGTCTGCACCTACCCTGTCCAGCCTACTCTTTTGTAACCCTATGGATGGAGATCACATCACCTAGCTAAAGCATCACACTATGGATGTTTTTGGCAAGGATATACATCATTATGAAGAATACATGGTGATATAGAGAGAGGGAGTCTCGAGAGAAGATGAATAGGGTTAGAGAGAGAAGTTATGATTTTTACATTTTCTTCCATGCATTGTCTTCCAAATTCTTGTAAGAATATTCTAAGCTTTAACTGAAGTATTCAATGCCATTTATTTCAAGTTGATTTTAAGTTTAATCTCTTATTAAAGATTTCACCATTAATGCTTCTACATTCTTCAATTTCTTAGTTAGAAATGGATATTGAATGAACTTTATTTTAGTTTATGTTTTCTTGTATTTATTAAGCTAGAATCTTCATTTCCCTAGATTGTATTTTATTTATATTATTGGCTTAACTTCAAGCATGAGTAGCTAAATCTTTTAGTTGGCTAATCTAAGGGAGACCTCCCCGTGAAGATTTCATTTCAACTCTTCTTCTTTCCTCTACTAGGTGTATGGTGGTTCGGTTTGACTGGATTAAGTGTGGACATGGTTGCGAGTTTTTGATATTTCATGGACTTGTGTTGGTTTATGCTTAGATCATCACTTCCATCTTACCCCGAGCTTCCCACGAATCAATCGTTCATCTATGCATCATTAGAGGAAGGCTTTGAGTTGAATTGGCATCCCCATTGGAGTGAACCCTTTGGATTAGCCAACATTTGTTTCCCATTTTATTTTCATCACAACACAATCACAAACCAATTCCAAACAACAAAAGATTTTTACACTTTCCCTTTTGTTTAACGAAATCACCTCTAGCACGATTCACCTCCTTCCTTTAGGAGACGACCTTGGAGTACTCTCCAAGTAAAACTCAACTTTCGAAAGACTCCTTAAGCTTGGGGAGCACTTTAGTACACCCACACATTTCATTTTCTAGCATCTCGTAGCCTTTTCTTTTGACATCTTTCTAATGTAGTGTGACACTCCCCTCTTTTGCTCATACATCATACATACGTTAAGGGAAGATGTTAGGAGGATAGAAATAACAAGGAAATAAAATCAAGTAGTATCGTGTCTCAGCATCAAGCATGGTTTTACTTACGAAGTAGATGGGCCTTAGTGCTCCCTCACTTTCCTTGATGAGGGCCCCACTCAATGCCCTTTATGAGATGGACTAGTAGAGATTTAGTACTTCTCCTGTCGCTGGAACATACAAGGTTGGAGGAGATTTCAAGTACTCTTTAATTCCCTTAAGCGCTCGACCACATTCCTCATCCCAGACTCCCTTCGTCTGCCCCTTTAGCATGACAAAAAAAGGCTTGCACCTGTCCAAGGAGTTAGAGATGAATCAATTGAGGGCCGGTAGAATGCCAGTCAACTTTTGGACGTCTTTGATGGCCTTTTGCACCTGGATATTCTGCATGGCATGTGCCTGCTAGGGGTTGGCCACGATGCCCCTATGGGTGACTAAGTACCCCAAGAACTTGCCCGAGCTTACTTTGAAAGTGCACTTTGAGGCATTAAGTTTTAAACCATACCATCGGAGTATGGTGAAGGTGGTCCTAAGGTCCCGGAGATGGTTTGAACGTTCCTTGCTCTTTACTAGCATATCGTCAATGTAAACCTTCATAGTCACATGAAGTTGCTGTTTAAAAATCTTATTCATCAAGCACTGATAAGTGGCATCGGAATTCTTTAACCCGAGCAGCATCACCTTGTAGTAATAAATTCCCCGGGGCATAATGAAAGTTATTTTCTCTTGATTGGATTCATGCAAGGGAATCTGATGGTAACCTGCCCGAGCATCCATGAAGATGATACGTTTGTGACTGCAGTCGCATCGACCAGCTGATCGACCTTTGGTAACAGGTATTCGTCTTTGGGGTAGGCTTTGTTCAAGTTGGTGAAATCCATGCAAACTCACCACTTCCCCTCCTTCTTCTTCACACATACTGTGTTAGATAACCACTGGGGGAATTTCACTTCTCTGATTGAGCCAGCCCCTAAGAACATGTCTACCTCCTCGTCTCTAGTCTTGGCGTGACGAGGCACCGTTCTCTAGGCTTTCTGCCTTATAGGTTTGAAGGATAGTCCACATGAAGCCCAAGAGTCATTACCTCAGCACTTATACTAGTCATCTCGGCTTGGGACTAGGCGAAGACGTCGGCATTCTAGCGTAAGAACAATACCATGTTTGATCTCTCGATGTCATCCAACGAGGCCCCTATTAACAAGTACTTCTCTTCATCCACATGATCTAGAAAAATTTTAACCAGGGCCTCCATGGATCGGTCGGTTGGTTCTGTGATGGGCTCGTCCACCCCAGACCGACTGAACTATGATTGCATTTAGTCACCACCGCCTCAGGATCACGTTCTTGAGCTCAACTTTTGACCCCATTGCTCAATCTAGCATAAAAATAACTCTACGATGGTGCCTGGTCACGTCAAATCTCCATGACACCCTTTGAACTAGGAAACTTTATCTTTTGGTGATACGACGAATCCACCACTTTCATTGCATGCAACCTGGTCTAGCCCATAATGGCATTGTATGGCGAGTTAGAATCTATCACCACGAACTCTACTGGAAGTGCCATGACCCCTACATTGATGACAAAATTGATCCTCCTACAAAGAAGGGTGCTGGAACACTTGAAGCCTATGAGGTGGGTCTTTACTAGCTTAAATCCTTCTAGGTGAACCCTATCATGCGGAAGAGGTCATCATACATCACCTAGGAGGAGCTACCCAAGTCCACCATGATCTTTTTCACATCAAAATTGTCGACACAGAGGGTGATCACCAGAGCATCGTCATGCAGGAGTACCAGTCCATTGAGGTCGGCATCAAAAAAGGTGGATTACCTTGACATCAAGCCGAGGCCTCTTGGATGTCTACTCCTTGCATTTTTTCCCTTCAACTTTCACCTCTAGCAAGGCCCTCTGGAGGTCGGCCTGGAGCGAATTATATGTTGGTCTCTCCATCATGGAAGTGATTAGTAGTTAAAATTAGCATATTACTATGCCCTTTTAAGACTAATTATACTTTGATGAAGTTTAAATGACGACATTTTAGGGCATAAATTGTACAAGGGACCAAAGGCAATGAACATCAGACTTTCATGCAACACCAGCATATTCTGGAGCAAAATTAGAAAAGCTTGGACCAAGACAAGAATGTTCGAATGCCAATCAACATTCAAACGTTACTTTAAATCATGAAAGGACCAGACTGTTGATACATGGCAAGTTACAGCTAAGAAGAAAGACCCTGAGGTACTTGAGTACCACGTTCGAACGACAATCAGCATTCAAACATCCCCTGGAATTCTTTAAAGAGCACATTGTTGCATGGAGTGTGGAAATGAACTTCACATAAGACTACATGCCACTTGAGTGGGACGGTCAAACCCTATCAACACATTCGAACGTCCATTAAGCAAAGACAAAGACAACGTTTAAACGCCAAACAACGTTTGAATGTTGTCTCCAGGCTGATTACAGAGTAGTTGCTTTTTACTTGGACTTAGGCGGCATACACTATTCATTCACCCCCTGTTATCCCCTCCTCATTGCCTATAAATACTCCCATTGTAGGAGAGTAATGGAGATTGGTAGAGAGCTTAATGGAGGCTTAGACTCCAACTCATATAATTGTAGAATTGTCTTATATTTACTTGTATCAAGGGAGATAGTTCATCTTTTGGTCGAGGAGGAAACCCTCCAAAAGTGATTAGCTTTCATCTAATTTCTTTATTTCTTTCACTTCCATAGCTTGAGCTTACTTCTTTCCTAGAGGAGTGAAACTCTTCCACTTTTCTAGAGCTTTATCAAAGCTATGAAGGGTGAAACGTGATTCACTCATTCTTCGTTGAAGATCGGCTACTTGTTTAGTGTGTTTTACTTTGTAACTCCTCTACTTGAAGGGATGAGTATCACTCACTTTTCTAGCTTTATCAAAGCCATGAAGAGTGAGTAGTTCCTCATTCACTCTTTAGTAAGAGGAGAATGACATGTATAGATTATCCTTATGTTATATTTGTGAATTTGTCTTATGCTTAATGCTTTATATTCCCCTTGCTTATTGGATAATTGATAGCATCTAGCAAAGCTAAGGTACTTTGTATAATTGTGGGTTCTTTCTATGACACGGATGACTCTTGCATAGAAAGACTCATTGGTTCAAGGCAAGTACCCTGGCTAAATCTTCATAACTACCCTTCAATCTTCCCCACTACTGTGCTTCAATTAAAGAATGGAAGTGAAATATTAACGTCATGGTTGGATGCCTTGTAGAAACTAATGCAATGCAATATTATCCGTTGAGCATAAATGGAGGTCTTATGACTCGGGCGAGATAAAAAAGGATGAAGGAAGCTTTGAACGGGTTGATTCAAGACATGGGCTGATTGTGCAAGTTCAAGCATAGAGCATGATCCACTTGGGTAACAAAGATCCATCAACATGATTCAAGTTCTAGAAGATTCCGGCAAAGGCTTAGCTTAAAATTTGCATGTTCAAAATTGGTTTGATCGTAAGACCTTACTTATCTATTTAGGAGTGTGATTTATTCCTTTTTGGAAAGAATGACTTTCATTTTTTAATTTGGCGTGTGATCAACATATTAAAGGGGTGATTGTGTTTTTCTCTTTTAGGAATGTAAGAGTTTAGGAAAGTAAGATTTATTTCTTTACCAGCAAGTAAGAGATATTTCTTTGCCCACAAGTAAGAGATATTTCTTGAATAGGATAAGTTAATTTTGGAAGTTTTCTTTGCAATAACCATCCTATATATAGGCGTTCAAAGCATTGTAAAAGATAGAATAATTTACTATTGTGAGGTTTCTACCTTAATTATTCTTCAAATAACTATTTCAAGAACTTATCAAGAATTAATCTTTCTTGTGGCATTTATTGACTTATGGCTAAATCTTGAGTGTGGCGTCTTTCTCTTGAACTTTTAACCTTGGGTTCTTGTTTCTTGCAAACATTGGGTCTACAGTTCTTGGTTCTTATAATCTGATTTGTGAACTTTCTTAGGGAGTCTTCAATCAATTTACTTGTGGGTTCTTGAATTCGTTTAAGGGTTCGCATCATTCGGCATCAAAGTAAGGTTTCGAATCAGGTCGTATTCTATCCTTTTATTTCTTACATATTTGATTCTAGGGCTTCATTGTTCTAGGGTTACAAAAAAAAGTAAGGACTTCGAAAATTCTTAGGGTTTTGTGGGGCTGTCAAAAATTTCATTGTTCTAGGGTTGGAGTTATTGTTAGGTTATTGTCAATTGTTTATTATTTAGTTTGTGATCAACTCAGTTGGTAAAAATAAAAAAATAAAAAAAAATCATCCAAAAAAAAAAATAACAGAGGAGAAAATCCAAAAATATTTTTTTTTAGCCTTATCTTCAAAGGGGCTGCATGCATCATTATAGTTAGTAGCTTGTCTTATAATTACTCTATCATTCGCATAATTTTCTTAATTCTCGTGTCTTTTTACTCCTTTCGTGTTTCTCTTGTTTATGTTCTTTTCGTGTTTCTTGTTCTTGTTCTTATTCTTATTCTAGTTTTCTTGTTTCTTGGGCCTAATTACTAGTTGGGATTAAACAAGGATGGATTGTCTTGACTGAGTTCAATTAGTTCTTAAAGAACTTGAGTGGGAAAACTCTAGAGGTAAAATGCAAGAGAGTGTGAGACTATTATTGGGAAAAAACCAATTAAGTGTGAAACACAAGCGGAGTGTCATCGTTTGAGTGCAAACACATTCTTTTTGTGCAGCACATTACAATGTCTCGCCAAAGTGGCTCATCACCATTGAGGATGACCGATAACCCAATCTTTTTTGTTGCATGGCATGCAACAAAAATTTGAGCGGTTGAATTTTGATGCAATCCATAAGATGCTCAAGGAAACACAAATTCGAAGATGTGAAAGATAATAGAATTGGGCCGATTACGAGAGCACGAGCAAAGAAGTTTAAGGAGGGCACTCAATGGGCTGGTTCAAGAGGCATGGACTCAAGCAAGTGCGTGGAGGCCCATGGAGCATGATCCACTTGGGCAACAAAGATTCATCAATATAATTCAAGTTCTAGAAGAATCCGGCTAAGGTTAAGCTTACATTGGCCTGTTGATGTTAAGGCCTCCAATTTATTTAAAGGATTATTATTTTTAGAATAAGTGGGCTTGAGGATGCTTGGCCCACATGTTTTACTTCTTATGAAATAGGATTTTCGGAGTTACTGTAGCACCGTACTGTTCATGCTACAGTAATGGCGCCCTATTCATTCTTGTTAAGGGTTTGATTGTAAGACTTGCATGCCAAGTACTTTCCTTTTAAATTTAGGCATGTGAGTTATTCCTTTTAGGAAAGTAAGAGATATTTCTTTACCCACAAGTAAGAGATATTCCTTAAATAGGATAAGCTATTTTAGAAAGTTTCCTAATCCTTGTAATGACTAGCCTTTATAAATAGGCCTTCAAATCAATGAAAATTCAGATTATGATTCAGCAAATTGTGAGAGTATATTTCTCTTTGGTTCTTTGAAGAACTAGACGAACTTATCAGGATTTCCCGTGGCGTTCACTATCGACTTATCAAACGGATTTCCATACCGTTTGTGGCGTCTTCCTTTAAACCAAGGTTCTTGTTTCACAAACAGCGGGTTGAGGTCTATATACCAAGGTTCTTGTTTGTCGTAAACAACGGGTCGAGGTCTTCCATTCAAATCTGAACGTAGAACGATCTTGGGTTCCTTTTCGTTGTTGGTTCTCGTTATTCTTGGCGGGTTTCACATCAAACTTGGTGTTGGGGGAAGTGAGGGATAGGATTGATCAGCAAGAAGCAGCAATTAGAAATTTGCAAGGTGAAGATTCGAGGACGAATCTTTTTTAGGAAATGGGGAATGATGAGAACCAAGGTGGGCCTCCTCTTAAAGATCCTTTGCAAGTTTTAGATGGGCCAATTACCAGATTAAGAGCCAAGAAGATCATTATATGGATTGGTGTAATCCACTTGGGATGAATCTAGCAAGAGCACAACACTCAAGATGGGCTGGAAAGGAGGAGAACATGTCAGATGGGCCAGTTGTTGTTAAGGCCTTCAATTGGTTTAAAAGATTTTTGTTATTAGTTTATAATAAGTGGGCTTGAGGATGCTTAGCCCACATGTGTTATTAATTTATTTAAACTCTATTAGGATTTGTTTCCTTAATAGATTAATATTTGTTTCCTTAGCAGATTAAGATTTTTTTCCTTAGTAGATTAGGATTTGTTTTCTTAGTAGATTAGGATTTTTAAGAATTTTTCTTGTAATTACCAGAATATAAATAAGTGTTCAATCAATGAAAAATGGGTGACAATTTATTGAATTTTAATTGTGAGTTAAATTGAGTTTACTCGTTTTGTTCTTGATTGAACTTCTGAACTTATCAAAAAGGTAAATCACAACATTTGTGACGTTCTTCCTTGTAATTTGGGTTCTTAAGAAGGGTTCTTCAACAGGTCTAGATTTTAATATAATCTAGGTTCTTGACACGAGTTCTCAACAGGTCTAAATTTTTCATCCATAGACCTGAGTTTGGCTTTCTTGGGTTGTTATTCACATACTGTTGTTGGGTCTCAAAGCAAGTCGATTGGTGTTGGCATCAGAAACACTTTCTTGTTTGTAGATGGGTTAAGTCTCGACACAGACAATTCTTGTAAACTTCTAGAAAGACATCGGAATCATGTTCTTAATTCTCATAATCCACCTTTATCTTCCGATTAACTTGCTGTTGACACGGAGGTTAATTGAGTTATCAAGCACAAATATAATAAATAGGATGATTAACTACATGTCTACATCCTCGAACTAAAGAGTAACCTTTTTATATTTGAACTTATCTTATATTTGTCTAGAAAACTTTCTTGGAAAGAATTCTATATTTTGTTCAAGAAATCCCATAAACCACACAATTTCAAATCTTAAGGGTTACAATTATTCGGTCTCCAGCACTCCTTACTTTAAAACACCAACAAGAGTTCCTTGTGGATTCGACTCCAAACTCAAACCGGATTATTACTATAGCTTGACCGGCTGCACTTGGATGTACACATTTCAGATCAAGTCAGTTTTTGGGGCCGTTGCTGGGGAGCTATAAAATGTGTTTTAAGGTAAAAGGTAAAAACACCTTTCTTTTTGCATATATTATTTGGTTTACTGTGAATAGTTTTGTTTTGATTTTTTTTAATTTAATGTCTGACGACGGTCCTCACTATCAAAATTTGCCAACAGAATCTTCTAGGTCTGTGAATCAGCCTCTACCAAATTCACCTAGATCAGTAGCAGACTCTTGTGAGAGTAATATGACAAATAATGAGAGAAACAGAGAAGTCCTTATGAGAGTGGGGGAAGTGCCTAACATTTGAACTTTACAGGATTACTTAAATCCCATTAGAAATAGTGTCTCCTCTTATTTTGTATTTCCTAAAATCTCTCCCCTTTTTACTTTAAAGTCGAGGACACAACAACTACTACCTGTATTTCATGGTTTAGATGCATAAAATTCATATTTGCACATAAAAGATTTTAAGGAAGTATGTGGAACATTTTAAGACAATTTTGAACTGGCCAAGATGAAACTTTTCCTTTTTTTCTTTAAGGGACAAAGCTAAACAATGGCTAAATTCTTCTAAAGCTCTTTCAATACCTAACTGGCAGGCATTACCAAATGAATTTTTCAAAAAGCTTTTTCCTCTACACTACACGAATGCACTCAAAAGGAAAATCATGAATTTTTCGGTTAAAGAAGGAGAAACCTTTTAACAAAGCTAGGGGAGATTCAAAGATCTTCTCCAATCCAACCCACACCATGTTGTTGTGAATTGGACTTTAGTATGATTTTTCTATGACTCCTTACCTACTAGACTACGTCAGTTTGTCGAAATGATGGCCCAAGTAGAATTTATGGGAAAAAGTCTAGAAGAGGAATTCAATTTTTTTGACACCTTAAATGATAGCTCTTAGATGTGGGACTCAGCTTCTCCTACCATTGTAGATGCCAAACTATTTACTGCCCAAGGGGGTAAGTATGTCTTGAGAGATGATGATAACCTTAGAGCAAAAATATCTACCTTGTCTCGAAAGCTTGAAGCTTTAGAGATGAAAAAGGTCCATCAAGTTGATGTTGACCCTCCCATAGAACAAATGTGTGAGATTTGTGCACTGACCGGACAACTTACTGGGGAGTGTCCTACCATTCCGACTTTCAAAAAGGTCTTGTTGGAACAAAAAAATGCAATCTCTAACTTCAACAAGCCATACTCTAACCCATATTCTGAAACATACAATCCAGGGTGGCAGAATCACCCAAACTTCAGTTGGAGGAACACACAACCAACTCTCATGAACCAACCACAAGGTTCACACCCACCACCTCAAGGACCTCTCGCTTACCAACCATACCAACCACCACACAAGAGGAGCCTTGAGGATACTTTGAACCAGTTCATGCAAACTCAAATGAACTACAACACCCATTCCACACAGGCTTTCACCAATTTTAAAGCACAAATCACTCAATCTTTTGAGGACATCAAAAGCCACATTCAAAAATTGAACCAATCCATGGCCACACATGAGAAGAGCAAGTTTCCTGCCCAACCAAAACCCCCACAGGGCCAATTTCACATGGGAAACCCTTCAATCGTGGAAACCCCACAAGATCAAGCCCAAGTCATCACTACATTAAGAAGTGGCTAGGTGATTGAAAAAATAATCAAAAATATGTTGATACCAAGGCCAAGACATGAGTCAACTCCTTCCACTGAATCAATTGAGCCTGAGCTTGTGATTGAAAAAGAGTCAGAATCATCAAAAGAAAAAGAACCTTCATGCCCTATTCCTACTCTTTTCCCT
Organism: Ilex asprella; assembly: GCA_023539305.1. Taxonomy (NCBI): domain Eukaryota; kingdom Viridiplantae; phylum Streptophyta; class Magnoliopsida; order Aquifoliales; family Aquifoliaceae; genus Ilex; species Ilex asprella. Next base: position 21,305,535 of record CM042184.1, read on the forward strand.
CATGGACTCAAAACAGTCCAGAAGATGAACAACCAACTAGAATTTTACAAGCTTTTTAAGCAAGTATAGATCAACATCCCACTTTTGAAGGCAATCAAATAGGTTCCATCTTATGTCAAGTTTTGAAAAGACTTGTGCACAATCAAGAGAAACCAAAATATCCAAAAAGAGATTTCTTGATGGAACAAGACAGTGTCTTACTTCAACATAACACCCATCCAAAATACAAAGGCCCTAGATGTCCAACAGTGTCATGTGTCATTGGAAACTTTAGAATAGAACAAGCACTATTAAATATCGGAGCCAGTGTCAATCTGTTTCCTTTCTCTGTCTACCAGCAATTGGGTTTAGATGAACTCAAACCCACTTGTGTCACACTCCAGTTGGCATACAAATTTGTAAAAATTCCTCGGGATATTGTTAAAGATGTACTTGTCCAAGTTGACAACTTTGTCTTCCCTATGGACTTCATTGTTCTAGATACTCAGCCATCAAAACATTCATAGAACCAAATTCTCATTATTCTTGGTCGACCCTTCCTGGCAACCTCCAATGCATTAATCTATTGTAGGAATGGAGTCATGAAATTGAATTTTGGGAATATGACTCTTGAGCTGAATATTTTCAATTTTTCCAAACACCAAGAGAAGACAAAAGAATTTGGAGAACGAAATTCCATTGAGTCTTTGGTTCATACCCATGTGAATGATACCTTTTCTAAAACCTCTAATAAATCATATCTATTGGAACCAAGCACATCTAAGTCAAAAAATGACGACCCAAATCCACAAAGTTGTCCTACTTATGTCGTTCAGACATGGACACCCAAACTTGAGGAACTTTCATTGAGTGGTACAAAGTCACTCTCATCAAGTGACAAGCCACCAAAGCCTGAACTAAAACCACTTCCATCTAACCTCAAATATGCCTTCTTAGGAGAGGACGAGTCATACCCAATGGTAATTTCATCAAAGCTTACATACTTGCTAGAGTCTAAGCTGATCGAAGTTCTCAAACTCCATAAAAGTACCATTGGGTGGACCATCGTTGAATTGAAAGGTATAAGTCTGTGAATCTATAATCATGCTATATACCTTGAAGAGGATTCAAAACCCTCTCGTCAAATGCAACGACGACTGAACCCTCACATGAAGGAAGTTGTGAACAAAGGTTCTCAAGATGTTAGATGCAGGGATAATTTTCCCTATCTCAGATAGCAAAATGAGTTAGTCTAACCCAAGTTGTGTCCAAAAAGTCTGGGGTCACAGTAGTCTAGAATGATGCCAATGAACTTGTACCAACTCGAGTCGTCACAGGATGATGAATGTGTATAGACTACCAAAAGCTCAATCAAGTGACTAGAAAATACTATTTCTCTTTTCCATTTCTTGATCAAGTTCAAGAGAGAATTGTAGTCCACGAATTCTACTCTTTCCTGAATGGGTATTCCGGGTACAATCAAATTGAGATAGCACTAAATGATCAAGAGAAAACCACATTCACATGCCCCCTTTTCACATTTGCATTCAAAAGAATGTCATTTGGACTTTGTAACGCTCCTACAATATTCCAAAGATGCATGTTAAGCTTGTTTAGTGACATGGTTGAATTTTTTTTAGAAATATTCATGGATGACCTCTTTGTCTATGGTGACTCATTTAATTAGTGTCTGGTCAACCTAGAAAAGGTGTTGATAAGGTGTAAAGAAGCCAATCTACTGCTCAATTGGGAAAAAATTCATTTCATGGTAACACAAGGAATTGTCTTAGGTCACATTATGTCGTCTGAGGGCATGAAAGTTGACAAGGCAAAAATAGATCTGGTTGGAAATTTGCCCGCCCCTAAGACTATAAAGGATGTCCGATCATTCCTAGGACATGCAAGCTTTTATAGGATATTCATAAAAGATTTAAGTACCATAGTCAAACCCTTATGTCATTTCCTAAGGCAGGGCATAATTTTTGTGTGGAGTGAAGCATGCTAGAAAGCTTTTGAAAGGGGTATGTTAATTTATGCTCCAATAATGCAACCCTTTACTGGACTCTACCCTTTGAACTAATGTGTGATGCAAGTGATTATGTTGTAGGTGCTCTGTTTGGACAAAGAAAGGATAAGAAACCACATGTGACTTACTATGCAAGCAAAACTTTGAATGATGCTCAAATGAATTATTCAACAACTAAAAAATAATTGCTTACTGTAATTTTTTCTTTGGAAAAATTTCCTTCCTATCTTGTTGGTTCTTCTATTACTGTATTCATTGACTACGTAGCACTAAAATTCTTGCTCACAAAGAAGGATGCCAAGCCAAGGCTTTTAAATGGATACTCTTGCTCCAAGAGTTTTGTAGAGAATATGGTGGCAGACCATCTGTTCAGATTAACGTATGAATTTCACGAAGATAGACTACCAATAAATGAAAATTTTCCTAATGAACAACTATTCACAGTCATGGAAAACACCATGGTACGCTGATATTGCCAACTTCCTGGCTACTAGTACATTTCCTCCTTCCTACACATTGATGGAAAAAAAAAGAAATTTCTAAGGGAGGTTTGTAATTTCTTTTGGGAAGATCCATACGTGTTTGAGAACTATAAGGATCAAATCATGAGACATTGCATCCCAAAACATGAAAACATATAGGTAATATCATTTTGTCATTCTAAAGCGTGTGGTGGCCATTTCTCATCAATGAAAACCACTACAAAAATCTTGCAATGTGGATTTTATTGGCCCACACTTGTTAAAGATGTTCATGCCTTTTGTCTAACATGTGATAGAAGTCAAAAGTTGGGAAGCATTTCTAAACGAAACATGAAGCCCTTGAACCCAATTCTGATAATTAAAAATTTTGACTGTTGGGTCATTGATTTTATCAGACCATTTCCCCTTCCCTTGGCTACCTATAAATTTATTGGCTGTAGAATCTGTGTCAAAATGGGTTAAAGCAATTCCATGCCAAAATAATGATCACCGCACAATGATCAAGTTTTTAAAAGAAAATATTTGTCCTGGTTTGAAATTCTAAAATCAATCATAAGTGATGGGGTGCTCATTTTTGCAATCATCTTTTCTGGAATTTGATGAAAAAGTACCTAATTTTTCATAAATTGAAACCCCTAATCACCCACAGACTAGAGGACAGGAAAAATTGGCTAATCCAGATATCAAACTGATTTTAGAAAAAATGGTAAACTCAGACCACAAAGATTGGTCATTAAAACTAACTGATGCACTCTAGGCTTATCGCACTGTTTTCAAAATAATTTTGGGTATGTCTCCCTATCGATTAGTCTATTACAAGCCGTGTCACCTACTTGTGGAATTGGAACATAGGGCATACTGGGCCATTAAAGCAATGAACTTTGACCTGGACAAAGTCGGACTAGCAAGGAAACTTCAGATTAATGAATTGGAGGAATTGAGGAATGAAGCATATGAGAATGCTAAGATTGCTAAAACCACGAAGAAAATTTTTCATGACAAGAACATTATGCGGAAGTCTTTTGAACCTCCTCAAAATGTATGTTGTTTATTTCAAGACTCCACCTTTTTCCGTGTAAATTGAAATCAAGATGGACTGGGCCTTACATTGTCAAAAATGTGTTTAAACATGGAGCAGTAGAAGTGGAAAACCCATTGAACGGTAATATATTAACTGTTAATGGTCAGCGGTGGAAACCATTTTTGGAGGATTTTGTTAAAAATGTGGAAACCATTCTTTTAATAGATCCAGAATATTCCTCCAAGATTCACATATGCCGACACTCAAATAGATCGGGTCAGGAAAATTTTAAGCCAACCCGACCCTAGAGGACGCCCTTATAAAGACCTCATTTTTTTCCCTGTTTAGTGCTATTGGCCCCCTCTCATTTTCTTTCTTTTTCTGCTTCTTCTTCTTCTTCTTCTTCTTCGTTTTCTCTGTTTTCTACAAAACTGACCCAACTCCCAACAGCCCCATGTCCATATACCCCGAAGACCTAGTCCATTGTCTTATGATTACTGTTTGCTTACTCTATTTGTACATAGGTGTTTTACTTCTGTTCGCACTCAAACACAAGGGTTTTGAACCTACCAAAAACCCAGATCTCCCAAAAGATGATTAAATGTTGTGTTTTGTTCGTCGGTTTTGGCAGATGCACAGATCTCTACCTTTCAACCTCATCTCCAAGATCCATACACTGGTAAATTTGAAACATTGGGAACAATGTTCAGTTTAGGTTGGGGGTAAGAACTACAGTTCACATTTTGTGTATTTGGTGTTATTTTGTGTCCGTAAAATTTTTGTTGTTGTTGTTGTTTCTGATCATATTGTGTACCTTGCCTCGTATATTGTATAAATTGATGATTATGTTTCTGAGTTAGTTTAAATTGTCTTTGTGACTTGCAAATGTTAAAGAACCAAATAGTGAGTCTTAAAGATTAGAAAACATAGATGTTAAACTTTGTTGGTTTAGTTTGTGAGTTCTATGCACTTTTCCATCTGATGTGCATACTGTGATCACGAGAAAAACAAGACTGGTAAGGATAGCCGAAATTTGAGAACAGCAAGCAAAATCCCTCTATGACAGAAACACTTTTGCTAAACATTGTCGTGCCAAAAGACTTGGTGCCTATAAACGGTGTGGCAGATTTTTTCACGAGAAAAGATAGAATCAGTGTTCTAAACCAATTTTCAATCTTGCACTCAATCGATTAGATTAGATAGTGAATGTGCTAAGTAAGGATTATCCTGAGACGCCATGCTATTCTGGTACTTTGTTTATAACTGGTTTGTGATAGAGAAAACTGGGAGAGTCACTGGTTGTTCGAACTACACAGATACGGAGAGAGACTCGGATTAGATTATTTTATGTAGGAAACTGTACTTTTGTTGGATAAAAACCAAGAGTCCAAATATTTGTAAAAAGTGTAAAAATATTTTTGAACAAACTCTTTTGACAAAAATGAAAACATGGACATAATAAGGAATGTGTATAGAACATGAATTTTTTGGTTCAGACTTGTGTATATGCCCTTCTCGTATTGTGTATACTGTTGCACATAAATTTTTTTTATTTTTGATCAGACGTTTGAATGCCTAGTGACATTCGAACGTCACCTGCTTGCAACACTCAGTCTCTGATGCAATCTCTGATGATAACAAAAAGTACTGGGAGCTCAGCCCATTCGAACACCAATAGAAAGTTCGAACGGGAGTACCACGTTCGAACGTCATGACCTTACAATACTTTGGTCACTGACCGAACTCAAAAAGTACTAGGAACTCACCACGTTCGACCAACATCCACATTCAAATGATCTGTTTAAAATTCTGCTAATTCGCACTTTTTTGTGTGTCTGAATTATATTAAAATATTACACCCAAGTATAGGTGGTCGAATTGTAGTTTTCTCGGTTTTAAGTCCAAGTATCAATCCCACGAAGAGTTAAGTAATTCTAAAAAAACTAAATAAATAAAAATAAAATTTCAAAAACAGTAGAGTGGTTTATTTGGAGTAGTTTGATGTTTGATTGCTTGTGGTGTGAGCTTAGTCTAATTAACTAGTTTTAAAATAAAAGGCAGGCCAAAGTAGAGTGCAGATATAATAAAGTGCGTAAATGAAACAAATTAATTGACAGAAATATAAAATATATCCTTCAGTTTAAGGATCTCATATGCTTTATATTGGTATTATTACGGAATTGCTACCACACGTCAATCAACTTCCATTTTACTGGAAAGGTAATCGGTAGGTCTGATGTACATAATTCAGCGCACAATAGCTTATTAGGCTATTGTGAAGGTAATATATATTATAACACAGCTGCTTATTAGGCTATGCTGGATTATAGACGTTCCAATTGACTAATTTGAGTACAACCCACTGGTGGTATAGACGATCATCCAGCGACTTGTCAGGTCGGCCGGTGGTAGTTAATCCTAGTATAGCAACTTGTCAGGTTAGCTGTATTTAGATATGTTACCTGGAAAGTCAAGCCACTCAAATGGAATACTTGAATTATTCAATAGATCATCTTGGTATATATATATATATTGACAGTAGAACTTCCTCAGCGTTCCAGTGTAGGACTAGCCATACCAATAGGATCACCGGGGTTATTCTAGCAGGCAATATTATTATATATAGTAATATCATGCGTCAGTGAAACTTCCTCAGCGTTCCGGTGGAAGCAAAGCCATACCGATAGGATCACGGGGGTTATTTCAGCTGGCATGTCTTATATATATAATAAACGTATAGATAAAACATCAGCAATTCCATAAACACCCCAATATTATACATATGTTCCCCTCGCACTGGAGGATATACGAAACTACTCACGCTCCATTGCTATAGACGAGCAAGGAGTGTTAACAGTTATCATTAAAACAGAATTGAAGTACAAAATCTAAAAGGCTTTCGTAGGGAACGACTGAAATACAACCACTCTTATTATCAGTTAAGATGAAAAAGTGGCAGCACTTCAACTATCCGAATGGAAAGCTATAACAGAAATGTATAAGTACAGTATTGGAACTGAAAGTGTAGCACGGACCGGATCGTGTTTTCACTTTCTTCTTTCTTTTTCTTCCTTTCTTTCTCCTTTTTCTCTCTTTGGATTTTCACTTGGAAGCTCTCCTCTTCCGGCCTGCATGCAGAGGGAGTGAAGGTCCATATTTACAGGCAATTAGGGAGGTAGGAGGTGGAGGTTTGCATGTGTTGACTAAGGAGGACCGTCCGGACGGTGACAGTGCCGTCCAGACGGTGGTGCAAGTGGATTTGCAAGTTGCATGGCCTCTGACTTGCTTTATTACACTTTGGCCTCCTAGCTTTCCTTTTCCTTGACATTGCACCCTTCATCTTTGGTTTCTTCTGCATTTATCCTGCAACTTTAGATAAAAATTGTTAAAACAAATAATTCCTGCACTAACCCTAATTTACTTTAATTACTATTTTTTAGTGCAGTAATTCTACTAATTCGACTTTTTTTTTATACTTTTAATTTACAACTAATTGATGTCAATCATCTGCTACATACGTTCAAACGTCAGTGACGTTCGAACGTGAACTCTTAGACTATAAAAGCCAGGTTCGTCTTCCCCATTTCAAAAACCCCTAAACCCTTCAAAAACCTCCAAACCCTAGGGCGATTCTTCATTACCCTACACTCAAAACACCACCCATTCTCCATTTCTACCTAAAATCAACCATCCCAAAGTCACTCCCACATGAAAATTTCTCATTTTCACAAAAAATCAAACCTTTCAAAGCCTCAACACCCCCAAAACTGAAAACAATGCCTCCAAGGAAAAAAATTATCAATCAAGAGCCCAATTTCCTCGAGGAGGTGGTCGAGGAGCATAAGGGGAGGCCACCCATTGTCCGAAGATATGACAAGACACGATTTCTCATGCTCTCAATGTGGATAGGTACGAAGTTTTTTATCATACTCAACCAATTGTTTGCGAGCGATCCCTTGAGTTACTGAATTTTGTGGAGTTGGGCATTCATGCCAACATGGAGGAGAAAGACTGGGGAATATTTTTGAGAAACAGTAGAAAAGACGTGAAAGCTCTAGTGCGGGAGTTCTACTCCAACGCCGAGATCGTTGATGGGGTCATCACGACCTATGTATGGGGGATCCACATCAATTTGGATGTGGATTGCATTATGGAAATATAGGTTGTACCAAGGGTACCAAGGCCTCCCTACCCCCAAGGAAGAGTGTGGTGGTGGATATGGTGGGGGCCGACTTAGCAGGATTAGGCATATTCTCTTGGGCGAATCAGAGATTTCTGCGGCAAAGTGAGTAGCATGGTAAATATAATATGTTGAATTTGATAGTTGTATCTGACCTTGCCCCAATCGGACAGAAGAATGAGAAACTTCCACAGATGGGCTGGTTGCTATATGTAATTAGAAAAGGCCATAGCATAGATCTCCCCACATTAATCCTCATAGAAATGATAAAGGGTTGTGGCGTGAAAAGAAATTCACTCCCCTTTGGCACCTTGGTGATGGAGATGTGCTTGGATCATGGAGTCCATGTCAGACCACAAATAGGGATACAGAAGCTGATGGGGCCACTAAACAAAACCTCCTCCCAGAGGAGCCAAGGCCACGGTAAAGGCCTAGTATCTAGACAGGAGGAGCCCTTGCCCGAGGCACCTATGAGGTGCAAGATAAGCTAGATGAGGATGAGGAGAGAGAGACCGAGAGAGCCCAGGAGCATGCACAGGAGGAGGCAGGACCTAGCACCATCACCAGCACTCACCGATCACTGAGAGAGATTATGCTTGGCATAGAATCCAAGCAAGATGAGATTCTCCGACAGTAGGAGGAGACTCTGTGCTACCTGAGGGGTGGAACTAGTAGAGTTGGAGGAGAGTGAGGAGTGATATGAACCCGTGGAGATAAGGTCCTTGAACCCACGAACAAATTGATCCAATCCTAAGAAAGTCAAAATTCAAGTGAAAAAGGAAAAACTTCTCAAGACCCAGTGAGAACCTGTCTCAACAAAATCTTGGTTTGAAACCTAAGACCCAACGAGAACATGCCTCGAGAAACCTTGGTTACAAAGAGGTGCCACAAAGGTTGCAAGCCTTTGATAAGCCAAATGCTCACAAAAAAAACAAAAGGAGAAAACTCTCAACTCACAAGGCTATTGCTCTCAAAATAATTGATGTTGTATTCATTGCACTGAATGGCCTTTTTGTAGGCTACAAAACTTGGCCTCCTAGGAAGGCATGAACAGTAATTCCTAAAATCTAGAATACAGAAAATAACATAATTATTGTAAAGTAAACTTGGCCTCCAAGGAAGGCATGAACAGTAACTCCGAAAATTAAAATAAAGGTAATAACATAACTAATGTCGATTATTCTAGGAGATAATCCTTCCCAGAATGGTCTTCAAATTACTTCCATGATTGTGATAAGAATCTCCCAATCTTTGACCCTTCTCCAAGCATATCCCCAGGATCTTCCCATAATCTTCACAAGATTTGGAAAGATATCCCCAAGATCTTCCAATAATAATCACAAGATTTGAGGAATAATTCTGGACTCTTTGACAACCCATAATGCATGACAATTCTAGGCCATATTTGGGTCCAAATCTGGCCCAAGAGGTTGGGACAATAGGTCTTGTGACCCGGCCCATTAAGATAGGGTCCAGCTTCAAGCTTATATTAGTTCCTAGCTTATAGCAAGTATACTTCACATGCTTCCACTTCTTTTAAGCCCATCTTTGATAAGGTGGAGTTACTTGAGTCCGTGGAGTATTCAGCCATGCTTGCTTGAACAAACTCTTGCATTGCCATTTTGATCTTCTTAGCCCGAGCTCTAGTAATTGGACCTCCTGGTATATGCAAAGGATCTCTAGCTTGGGACTCATCATTCCCCCTCTCCTCAAAAGGATTCATCCTCAAATCGTCACCTACATCAAAATGGGAAAGAACAAAAACATTAAATGTAGGAGAGACATTATAATCACCTAGAAGATCCACTTTATATGCATTGTTATTTATTTTTTCACGGATTCGGAAAGGGCCATCTCCCTAGGTAATAATTTAGATCTTCTTTGGGCTGGAAATTGTTCCTTGCTCATATGTACCCACACCCAATCACCAGGCTCAAAACTCACAGGTCTCCTTCCTTTGTTAGCTTGAGAAGCATATTGCTTGTTCTTTGCTTCAATTTGAAGGCGAACTTTTTCGTGTAGGCATCTCACCAATTTAGCCTTTTTCTTGCCATCCAGAATATACCTTTCTTCCATAGGTAAAGGCAACAAGTCCAAAGGAGTTAGTGGATTAGACCCATAAACAATTTCAAAGGGAGAATAAGATGTAGTAGAATGCACACTCCTATTATATGCAAACTCTATAAATGGAAAACATTCCTCCCATGTTTTCAAATTCTTTTGAATGACAGTGCGCAAAAGTTGAGTCAAAGTTCTATTAATAACCTTGGTTTGTCCATCAGTTTGTGGGTCACAAGTAGTTGAAAATAATAGCTTAGTTCCCAATTTTGAGCACAAAACTTTCCAAATATGGCTAAGGAACTTGACATCTCTATCTGACGCAATACTCTTAGGCATACCATGGAGTCGCACTATTTCTCTAAAGAACAAGTCAGTTATGTTTGTAGCATCGTCGGTCTTATGGCATGCAATGAAGTGTGCCATTTTTCTAAAATGATGCACTATAATAAATATGGAGTCTTGACCCCTTTTAGTCCTAGGTAAGCCCAAAAAAAAGTCCATAGACACATCAACCCAAGGTTCATTAGGAGCCGGCAAGGGAGTATACAACCCAAGACGCATAACCCGAGATTTGGCCTTTTTACACGTGATTGCAGATAACAATGTAATAAGAACAAAACCAGATAGAGAGCAAAACGCCAATTGTTCTAGGCTTCAAACCTTTCTTTTTTCCTTGTTTCCCAAGGGGGAAAACATTTTGTATACTTTGGTCATGTTAAAAAAAACCCAGACGGATACTAAGAAAACTGGGATTCAAAAAGGATTAACAGATGATCCACGGACTTTCTTGGCTTGGTCCTAGTTTATAAGCATTAAGACAATCTATAACTAGTTGGAAGGGGCACAAAGAAAGCAGGAAAAAATGCAGTCAAAAGGAGCCTGCTTTAGTCTCAAATAGGGCTTAGTCTCAGTGGCAGACAACTGTTATTAACATGTCTTTTTGGCTTATACCAATCACTTGGCTACCATACTACTGGCAACCATTTATTTGTAGGAAGAAGTTTTCCCAGTTGTCGAACAAAGAGTCTGCTGAAACTATTGTTGCAGAAGAAAGGAGCAAAGAAAGACCTCCTTGCTTTTCGAATAGTCGGCTTCGGTGATTGCACTTTCCATCTCTTACAACATAGGGCTTGCGAAAAGAGTAGTAGAAGAAGCAGTTCGTAGGTGCCTTATTTGATCTAGTAAGGGGAGATAGAGCTAGAGTAGTGATTGATTGAAAATACCTAACCTCAACTAACCCCTAATTACTCTCCCTTAAATGATGCAATATATGGCCGGGGGAGAAGGATTTCTTCCCCTAGGGATAGTGTCAAAAGAAAAGGGACAATGAGGTAAGGGAAATGGAATGATGTAGAATGGGATGCGTATGTACAAAAATGCTCCTCAATCGCAAGGAGACTTTCGTGTGTCATGTGATACTTGGAAGAGTATTCCAAGGTCGTATCAACAGGGAAGGAAGTGTGACAAGTTTGAAGTGATTTGGTGAAACACGGAAATGTAAAAATATTTTGTCTTGTGATTTGGTTGGTGAAGTATGATCTAAAGAGAATGTAATGGAAAAAAAAGTGTTGGCAAGTCCAAGAGGTTACTCCAATGGGTATGTCACCTCAACTCAGCCCACTCCTCCGATTGAGTATGAATGAATGTTTGATTCATGGAAAGCCGGAGATGATATCGGTGAGTAACTAAGCATAAACCGTGACTAAGCCTACGGTTTATCAAAATGTCATCGAATCATCCACCTTCAATCTGGTCAAAACAAACCATTTGACTCTAAAGGGAGGGTGGAGAAAGAGTCAAAATGGTGTGCCCAAAGAGAAATCCCCCTTGGTCTTGCCAACTAGAAAATCTAGCTATTCATATTTGAAATGAGAATGACTATGCAGTGAAAGTGCATTGTAATGAGATGAAGGTCTAGAGTAACCAAATGCAATAACTCACCAGCTAAGTTTGAAAGAGATGAAAACCCATTTAAATCAATGAAAAATGAAGAAACAAAGAACATCAATGGTAAAGCATTGAAATGAGTATTAAACTAGGAACCAACATAAATGAACTAGCATTCATAGCATTCAAAGAAGTTCTCCAGATCCTTACAAAACATACTAAGCTAAAACAATGGAGAATACATGAAAAACGTCACTTTCTCTCTCTAGAATCCACTATTCATCTCCTCCTCCCCAGAGCTTCTCCCTCTATATTTCATACAATACAAAAATGTAATAATCCATTCCAACCCCTCTTTCTGGAGTAGTAAGCAGCTCCCCTCCCAAAATCGAGCAAGAGAGCATGGCTGACCCTCTGGAGGTGGCAGTCAACCAAAGGGGGGTAGGGGGCAGCTGGGCCCAGACCCATGTCAGGGTTGTTTTTACCCTTCTTTCTCACCCTTCATTAAATGTTGTAGCATCAGGGTTCAAGGGAAAGAGAGGGCACGCTGATCAATATCCTGGATGTGTCAGAAAGGTGGTGGAGTCACACTGGTGGGGCCCTCAAAACAGCTGAGCAGATCTGTAGAATTTGGGCACGTCAGGAACGTGGTACCGGGTACCGGTACCCCTATTCTAGTAGGTTTTGGGTACCGGTACCATTCTACTTCCTTATCTGCAACTCTTGATTTCTTTGCTCCCGAGCTATCCTCAACCTATCTTTTCACTTCCCTTCAACCCAAGAGGCGTGGGAGGGTCTTTAAAACAATGATTGTCTCCATTCAACTGCAAGTACAACCACATGGCGTTAAGACTTCAATTGTCAGACTTTATATCATTTAAAGCTTAAAAACACACAAAATGAGTTGATTAGCATCTCAGAGTATACAAAGTTGTGTGCTAATCACACCCCCAACTTAAGTTTTGCTAGTCCCTTAGCCAAAATATTCATTTTCTAGCACAATCAAAACAACAATAGCCACCCAGTCAATTTAATTCAATCAACCATTCAACAAATTGAAAAGTCAAAATCAAAATGAAATTACAACATAGACAATGAATATGATGGAACAACTGTGGATTTATATTGATGTGAACAAAATTTGAGTACAACATGGAGTAGGACATCTCAAAGAACAAACTAGCCTAAACTCCCCACCCCAACTTCAGCTAAACCCCCAAAAAAAAGGAAAGAAAAACACCTAAAACAAACCACCAACTACATACACCATCCTACTCTCCATCACTCTCATCTTCATAATCTTCCTCCTCCTCAGACTCCTCAGAACCATCTCCCGCCTCATCATCATCTTCCTCTTCCCCATGTGCTCTGGAGGACGAAGGTGCAGCGGGACCTTCATGGATGGCTTTCTCAGGGAATGTGTGCAGATACATCTCTTTCAACATTACTGCCATCTCCTGAACTGAGGCCTCAATGCCATGCACTGTCTTTTCCAGTGCATCAAGCCTCCGAGGGACTGAGCGTTTCAAAACGGGCTTGAATGGCATAGAGGGCACAACAGGTACAACATCCTCATCAGAGTCTCCCTGAGCATGCTCCCCACGGCTCATGGCCTTCCTCTTCTGGCTACTTGCCTTCCCGATTGCTCCAAACTCAGGTGGGGTGAGCTTCTCCAATCCATAACCCTTAACCTTAAAATGTTCACACAGTCGGGTGACCAAACTCCCGTAGGGCAGATTGGATATCGGCTTCTCAGTGGTGGCAAAATCCTTCATGACATTGCAAATAACAAGAGCGAAATCAATTGTCTTGCCCGACACAAACGCATCCAGGAGGGCCAGTTTTTCCATATTTGGTTTCTTTTCTGCGGACTTTGGGAAGAGATTATAGTGAAGGAGTTTGTTGAGAAGCCCATAGACATGCTTCAGTCCCCCACTATGAAAGGTTCCCTTAAACGTAGCGGGATCCTCGTACATTAACTCGACGAGCTCCGCCTTAGTCTTTGCCCTACCCATGTTGTGAGGGTAGACAGGGGTGTTGGATGAGGGTCTTTGGTAACTCCCAAGAAATGTGGCTATGACATCCGGGGTCACCACAATGACCTTACCCCTAACATTTGTTCTCAACACTCCCCCATCATCATCATCAACAAACTTCAGCGACTGGTAAAACTCCCTCACCCTAGCCAAAAGATACCCCTTAACCTCCTCAAACCAGAATCTCATTCCATGCCCCTCAACAATTTTCACAACAACATGAACGGGGGAGAGGGAAAGTCTATCCAAAAATCGTTCACAGGTGACGTTCTTACCCTCAATCAACTGGTGGCGACCATCCTTTCTGGCCTTCTTTCTCTGCATCTCAGGGTCACCACTCGACCCTTCGTCGCCTCTCTTGCGGCTGGAGGAAGCCATGGCAGGAGGATGAACGCCCTGTGGTCCTAATCCCGGCATCTTTGTGCGAGGCATTGCCACTCTTGTAGTGAGGAGAATGGAGGAGCTTGGCTCTCAGAGGAGGGTAAAGAGGAGGTAGGTCAAAGGAATTAACCCTAGAATGAAGGGGTTTTATGGAATGAAAAGGAGAATTAAGGGTTTTCAACCCTTGGTGTGCCAACGGATGAAGGGGGATGGAGAAAGGGTAGAAGTGATTGGGGGAGTTGAAGAGGGAAGAAAAGGTGTTATCTTGGGCTCTTGGGGTGTCTTCGGGTAAGGGG
>CM042184.1:21329883-21344765 GCA_023539305.1 Ilex asprella
ATGCTAAGTGCCCTTCGAGCAACAAGAGATTCACCAAAAATAGCATCTCCACTCCATCATCGCTATCCTCCACAAGTTCGGGCTTGGCCTCATCAACATCCTCATAATCAGTCTGTACTTCTCCCTTCTCCCTCATGATCATTACTCTTTTGTTGGGGCATTATGAGGATATGTGGCCCGTTCCCAAGCACTTGATGTCCCTATTATGCAATGGTTGGGACTCGACTTTGGGCTTCCTAGGGACTTCCTCCCGTCTACCTCCTTTTGGTGGTTCAAATCTTGTTTTAGACATCGCCCCCTCACTCCTTCCTCTGCCTTCCTACTTTGGCTTCCATGAAGTGGAAGTGTATCTTGTAGTCCTCTTCTTCTTGAGTTGCCTTTCCACCTTCATAGCCATGTGTACCATGTCTTCTAGCTCATCATAGTGTTGTAACTATATTGGCTATGTCATGGTTTAGGCTGTTTAAGAACCTTGCCATGGTGGCCTCACAATCCTCCTCCACATTGGCCCTAACCATGGACACCTCCATCTCCTTGTGATAGTCCTCAACACACCTAGTGCCTGTTGAAAAGGCTTTGGAGCTTTTGGAACAACTCGCGGTAGTAATGGCTCAGAATGAACTGCTTCCTCATGAGGGCCTTTAATCCATCCCAAATATCAATAGATCTCTCGTGATTTCTCCACCTAGTGGTAACCAATTGGTCCCACCAAATCATGGCATATTTCTTGAACTCAATCACCGCCAACTTTTCCTTTTTCTCCTCCGAATAGTTATGGCAATCGAAGATGAGTTCAATCTTTTTCTCCCACTCAAGGTATCCCTCCGGGTTGTTTCTGCCTTGAAAGGAAGGAATTTTCATCTTAATGCTCCCAAGATCTCCATCCATACCCTCATGGTCCATATGGGGTCTCCTTGGGCATCCTCGCATACGTCTATCCCTCCTAGGCTCGAATTGGAACATTGCACGCTTATGCCAATCATCATCACCATCATAAAGTCCCATGACATTATCCTCTTCCAAGTTTTCATTAGGGTTTGTTCGTGGTCCTCCTTGTCCCACTTGCATCTTTTGTAGGGTCACCTCTTGTCTAGCAATTCTATCCTCGATATTTCCAAACTGTAAGAACATTTGTGGCAATTTCTGAAATACTACATGCAAGGTAAACTCCCCGTCAAATTTGGAACCTCCCCTTTCTTCCCCAGAGCCTTTTTTTGAAGTCTTTGTTAGGGTATATCTGCAAGAAAAAAATGTTAGTAAAAAAAATTTCCTCACACGCTCTCTCACGTGTATGCATTCAAGATGTTCACTCGTGTATCACTCTTTAATCAGGCTTTCTTTTTACTCGTTGCACCCAATTCAGAAGAATAGGAAGAAGAGCATACAAAGAAACAAAATGATAAACAAGGAGAGATCAACTTGTGATCTTTAAAGTTCAACCAATAAGAGGGGAGTGAATAAATTAAAAAAGAAAAATTAAACCTGATTCGGAGCCTAAGCTCTACTATCAACTGATTTGAACCCGTGGAGATAAGAACCTTGAACCCATGAACAAATTGATTCAAACCCAAGAAAGCCAAAATTCAAGTGGAAAAGGGAAAACTTCCCAAGAACCAATGAGAACTTGTCTCAAAAAAATCTTGGTTCGAAACCCAAGACCCAGCGAGAACCTGCCTCGAGAAACCTTGGTTGGAAAGAGGCACCACAAAAGGTTGCAAGTCTCTGATAAGATGAGTGCTCACAAAAGAACAAGAGGAGAAAACTCTCAACTCACAAAGCTATTGGTCTGAAAATAATTGTTGTTGTATTCATTGCACTAAATGGCCTTTTTATAGGCTACAAAACTTGGCCTCCAAGGAAGGCATGAACAGTAACTCCAAAAATTAAAATAAAGGTAGTAACATAACTAATGTAGATTATTCTAGAAGATTTAATCAAATTGAAAGCCTTAACAACAAAAGGCCCAATGTGAAAGCCTCAACAACATTGCTTCCTTGATCTTCTTGGCAATGAGAAGTAAGGTAGGCCTACTCTTAAAGATCTTTTGCATGTCCAAATGGGCCAATTACAAGTTCAAGAGTCAAGAATATCAAGAAAGCAATGCAATGATTGGTGAAATCCACTTGGGATGAAGCTAGCAAGAGCCCAACACTCTAGATGAGCTTGAAAGAAGGAGAACCAATTTTGATCCACTTGATCCATGTTGTGGAAGACACGACTTAGAGATAGGGTCTTTTGTTGTTGAGGCTTTCAATTTTTTTAAAGAATTTTTACTATTAGTTTAGAATAAGTGGGTTTGAGGATGCTTAGCTTACATATGTCTTATTATTTTATTTGAACTAAGGTTTAGAATAAGTTACTGTAGCACGGTACTGTTCATGTTATAGTACCCATGACACTATTCACTCTAGGGCATTTTTTAGGAAAGGGTCATAAATTTTAGTATTTAATTATTCCTATTTAGAATAGGATTTGTTTCCTTATTGGATTAGGATTTGTTTCCTTATTAGATTTGGATTTGTTTCTTTATTTGATTAGGATTTATTTCCTTGTAATGACCATCCTTATAAATAGGCATTTAATCAATAAAAAAAGAGGGACAATGTGGGAGACAATGCATAATGAATTTTGATTGTGAGTTGAGTTGAGTTTACTCCTCTTGTTCTTGATTGAACTTTTGAACTTATCAAAGGTAGATCACAACCTTTGTGGCATTCCTCCTTGTAATTTGGGTTCATAAGACGGGTTCTTCAAAGGATCTAGATATTAATATAATCTAGGTTCTTGAAACGAGTTTTCAACGGGTTTAGATTCTCCATCCATAGACCTGAGTTTGGGTTTCATGGGTTGTTTTTCCATTATTGTTGTTGGGTCTCAAAGAAAGTCGATTGAGGTTCACATCATTTGACTTTTGATCTTGTAATTGACCCATCCGGACATGCAAAGGATCTTTAATAGTATTCCCACCTTAGTTCTCATCAAATGGTATTTCTTTCTTTCATTTTTCACTTTATTGGCAATTTCCAGTCTTTTTGTTTTTTTTCTTTTTCAATTATTTTTACTGATTTTTCTTTTCATTGAACAGCAACCACCACAGTCTTTTTCCTTTCTTTTGTATTTCTATATCATACTGATTTATAAGAGAGTGCCAGAAAATTAGATAGCAAAGGTATGTCAAGTATATTTTCATGTGGCTTGACTATCATATGGGTTACTTGGAAACACATCATACATTAAAGGCTCAATCTCGACTAACTAAGGATATAATTTTGCAAAAAAAATGGCTAAGGCTCAAAATTAAGTCAAATGTGGCCTAAGACCCAGATTCCTTGTGGGATATGTCAATAGATCACTTTAGTTGCGTCAATCAAAGCAAATTTAATGAGATTATTCAAAAATTGAGAGTGAAAGACCTTACTTGAGTAAATATTGATCGTATCTCAAAAGTATAGCAAGGCTTGAAACTTACAATAGTATTTTTCGTATCTCCACTGGTTATGTTAGGTTTCTCAAGGAATGTCGATTATATATCAACTCCATTTTTGAGTCTGATCATCTTGTACCTTAAGAATAACAATACCAATGTACATTTGACATTTTAAGTATAAAGAAAATATCATTTTTCAAGGATCTGTGGTGGTAAGTCTAGATTGCTAAGTTAGGTGTCAAACCGATCATGTGATTTGTTATTTTAACAAATAATCTCATAATCCACATTTGTTCCATCATTCATTAACAAATAACAATATAATGCTAATTCTACACATGCATATAAAAAGATAAAACTGATGAAACTGAAGCATTCATTTTGCAAAATATGATAGTTTAGCACAAAACAAAGATTCAAACCATCCATAAAAGAAGTAACAACACACAACTACAATCAAGAATAGAAATATATATCTCTCTCTCTCCGCTAGCTCCACCACTCAAAAGGTGAAGAATCTCATCCTACTTAGCTTCTATGCTAAGCATGATCTCTCGAAGTGAGCGTCGAGTGTTGGTGTTGGTTTTGGGCCCTGCCTCCTCCTGAGTCTGCTCCTGGGCTCTCTCAGCCTCTAGCTTTCTCTCCTCCTCCTCATCTAGCATATCCTACACCTCATTGGTGACTCGGGCAGGGGGCATCTCTTGTCTAGCCACCAGGCCGCCACTATGACCTTGGCCCCTCTAAAAGGAAGCCTTGTTCAGTGGCCTATCGGATTCTATATCGTCATCTTAGGCCTCACCCTAACCCTGTGGTCTAAGCACATCTCTGTCACCAGGGTGCCAAAAGGGAGCAAGTTCCTCTTCACTTTGCATCTCTGTCAAAATCAATGAGGGGAGGTCTATGTTGTAGCCCTCCCCAAGTGTGTATAATAAATAGGCTGCCTCAGGGAGGATCTCATTCTTACGTCCTATGGGGGCAAAGTTCAAGACCACAATCAAATTCAACAGTTTATACTTATCGATCAACTCCCCTTGCCAAAAAATTCTCTGCCCTGTCCATTAAAAAAAGGCCAACCCCCATTAGCTCCGCCCCAACTACATCCATTGCCACGGTCTTCCTTGGTGGGTAGGTAGGCCTCGGTACCCATGGTACCTCTTGCCTCATCTCTCGTATATAATCTCTATCTACGTCGATGTGAGTCCCCCTCACATAAGTCTTGATCGCCCCATTGATGATTTTTACGTTGGAGTAAAACTCCTGCACCAAGTCAATCATGACCTCTCTGTCGGTTCTCAAGTACAATATCCACCCCTCCTCTCCATGTCTTAAAAAATTCGCACCTCAAAAAAATCAGTCAATATCAGTTTGTTCACACACTATGACTTGATTTTGGTAAAATTTCCCATACCTGTCCGCTTTGAGCGCATTGAGGAAACGAGTTCGATCGTATCTTCGCACAATGACCCTCCGCTTCCTTTCCTCAATCACTTCTTCCAGCATATTTGGCTCTTGATTGATCACTTTGCACTTGGCGCGAAACTTCATTCTTAGAGGCATGGTTTCTCAATTTGGGGGGGTTTTGGGTTAGAAAAGCTTGATTTTCTTGGTGAAATGGGGTGGAATGTGCTTGGATGGCTTGATTTTGGGTGAAAATTTGAAATGGATAGGGTTTTGAGGCTTGGGTAGGGAAGGGTCAACCTAGGGTTTGGAGGTTTTCAAGAGTTTTGGGCATTTTTGAACTGGGTAAGACTAACCGGGCTTTTATAGATTGGGAGTTGACGTTTGAACGTGTAAAAGGATTTTGAAAGGATCGTTCAAAAGTGAACCTGACACTCGAACATGGTGAGCTCCTAGTACCTTTGCATTCTATCTGAGATCAAAGTACTGTAAGCTCAAGGCGTTCGAACGTTCTATTGGTGTTCGAACATGGGATTCTCGTTCAAATGTTCTATTGACATTTGAATGTGATGAGCTCCCAGTACTTTTTTATTCCATCAGAGGCTTCATTAGAGGTTAAGTACTGCAAGCCAGTGACGTTCGAACATAACCTGGCATTTGAACGCTAGATCAAAAATTAAAAAAATTTATGTTCATTTATACAATTATTAAAAGAAGGATATATACATAAATTGGATTTAAAAATTCATGGCGTCTTAGGATAAGTCCCTACCCACGCTTAAGATTGATATTTTAGGACATTTCTTACTCGGCCCATTTTTTCAATTCAGTCAAAAAAGTTTGTACAGAAAGATTTTTACATTTTTTACAAAAATTCAAACCCTTGGCTTTCACTCCAACATCACTATTTCCACAGTTTTGTTAGAAAGTAGTCTAATCCGAGTCTTCCTCTGTCTCCATGCCATTTGAACCATTAGTGACTCTTCTAATTTTTTGTCGCACAAACAGGTTAAGCAAAATACTGCAATAGGATGGCATTTTAGGATAATCCTTACTCTGCCCATTCACTATCCAGTCTAATCGATTGAGTGTGCGTCCGAAAATTGGTTCAAAACATTAATTATATTCCTTCATGTGAAAGACCCCACCACATTGTTTACAGGCACCAAGTCTTTTGGAACGACGTCGGTTAGCAAAAGTGCTTCTGTCAGACAATGGTTTTGCTTGTTGTTCTCGGATTTTTATTTTTCTTACCAATCTTGCTTTTTTCATGATCACAGTATGCAGATTAGATGGAAAAGTGCATAAAAATCCCAAACTAAACCAACAAATTTTAACATTCATGTCTTCTAAGCTTTAAGACTCACTATCTGGTTCTTTAACGTCCGCTAGTCACAAAGACGATTTAAGCTGACTCAAAAACATTATCATCAATTTATACAAAATATGAAACAAAGTATATAATATGATCAAAAGCAACAATAATAACAGCAAAAACAAAAAAAAAATATGGGCACAAAATATGAACACAACATATGAACTGTAGTTCTCACACACCCCCAACCTAAATTGAACATTATCCCCAATGTTTTGAATTTACCAATGTAGGGAGTTTGGAAATGAGGTTGCAAGGTAGAGATCTATTCATCTACTGAAACCTACAAAAAAACATAAAAATTAATCATCTTTAGGGAGATTTGGGTTTTTGTTAGAATGGAAACCATTGTGTGAGTGCAAACAGAAGTAAGACACTCATATACAAATAAAGTAATCACATGCAAATCATGAGATAAAGGATTCTATCTTCAAGGTATATGGTCATGGATTTGCAGGGGCTGGGTCTCTTTTGTAAAAAATGGAAAACAACGAAGAAGAAGAAGAAGAAGAAGAAAGGAAAAAGAGGAGGCAACAGCGGCAGATGGAAAAAGAAAAAGGGTTAGAGGCCTTATAAAGGCATCCCAGCGGGTCAGGTTGGGTTGAATTTTTCTTGACCCAACCCCTTCTTTGTGTTGACAAACGAGAATCTCAGAGGAATATTCTAAATCCATTAAAAGAATGGTTTCCACTTTTTTAACAAAGTCTTCCACAAATGGTTTCAACCGCTGACCTTTGACAGTAAAGAAGTTATTACCATTTCATTCTAGACTTAGCAATCTTAGCATTCTCATATGCTTCATTCCTCAGCTCTTCCAATTCATTAATCTAAAGTTTTCTTGAAATACCAGCCTTTTTAGGTCAAATTTCGTTGCTTTAATGGCCAAATATACTCTGTGTTTCAATTCCACAGGTAGGTGACAAGACTTACCATAAACTAATCGATAGGGAGACATGTCCAAACTTGTTTTAAAAGTAGTGCGATATGCCCAGAGTGCATCAGTTAGTCTTAACGACCAAAGTTTGCGGTCTGGGTTTACCGTTTTTTCTACAATTAGTTTGATCTCTCGATTAGCCAATTGTTTCCACCGACTTTTCTTCCATTGAACACTAGCCACCATCGTCTTTTCTATTTTTCTTGCTTTTTTGTATCATACTGATAGATAATAGGGGGTAAGAAAATTAGATAGCAAGGTATGCCACGTATCTGTTCTTGTGGCTAAGTTATCATATGGATTTCTTGAAAAAGAAATCATTCATTGAAAGCACAAGCATGGCTAACTAGGGATATAATCTTCTGAAAGAAATGGCTAAGGCTCAAAATTAAATCAAAAATGGCCTAAAATCCTTTCTCAAGTATGTGCACATGTATGTGTCGTATGAACAGATTCATTGTGGGATATGTCAATAGATCGCTTTAGTTGTGTCAATCAAAGCAAGTTTAATGAGATTATTCAAAAATAGACAGTGAAAATCTTACTTGAGTACATGTTGATATTCTCTCAAAAAACATCGCATGGCTCAAAGCTTACCATGGTATTCTTCATTATTTCCACTGGTTATGTTGGTTATATATCAATTCCATTTTTGAGTTTGATCATCATGTACCTTAAGAATAACAAATACCAATATACATTTGACATTTTTAAGCATAGAGAAAATATCATTTTTCCAAGAATCTGTGGTGGTAAGTCTAGATTACTAAGTGTCAAACCAATCATGTGATTAATTACTTTAACAAACAGTCCCAGAATCCACCTTCTGTGATGCGAACCCTTAAACGAATTCAAGAACTCACACGCAAATTGATTGAAGAATCCCTAAGAAAGTTCACGAACCAAAATTATAAGAACCAAAAACCCTAGACCCAATGTTTTCAAGAAACAAGAACCCAAGGTTAAAAGTTCAAGAGAAAAACGCACACTCAAGATTGAGCGATAAGTCTATGAACGCCACAAGAAAGATTAATTCTTGATAAGTTCTTGAAATAGTTCTTGGAAGAACAATAAGGTAGAAACCTCATAATACTCATAAAAAAATTATTCTGTCTTTTACAAGGTCTTGGGTGTGTATATAAAGCCCTAAAACAAATCCTAATCTGCTAAGGTAACAAATCCTAATCTAAATAGGAATAACTAAAGTTGGACTTTAAACAAGTAATCAACCCAAAATCCCTAAATAATCTAAATCATCCCATATAGCCACTTAATCAGGTTTGTTGGACTTGAATTACATTAAAATAAACTTGAAGCTTTTCCCCTTAAAGCCCATGCATGCCATGGTAGAAAGGCCTTCAAACGCACTTTTCATGCTTGGACTTGCACAGTCAGCCCATATGTCTTGAATTAGCTCGTTAAATGCTTCTTTCATCCTTTTCGTTTTCGCCCAAGTTATAGGACCTCATGCTCAACGGATCAGATTGTATTGCAACATTCCCCACCTCCTCAAAAGGATTCGTCCTCGAATCTTCGTCATCTGCAATAAAAGGAGAAAGATCAGTAACATTAAAAGTAGCACTAACACTATACTTGCCAGGAAGATCTAGTTTGTAAGCATTATCATTTATTCGTGCCAACACTTGAAAAGGCCCATCTCCTCTAGGCTGCAAGTTAGAACGCTTTTGTGCGGGAAAGTGCTCCTTTCGCATATCCACCCAAACCCAATCTCTAGGCTCAAAGACCACATTCTTATGCCCCTTATTAGCTTGAGTAGCATATTGCTTCATTCGCCTCTCAATGTGCAATCTAACTTTCTCATGCATTTGCTTCACTAATGCAGCCTTTGGTTCTCCATCTAAATTAGCACACTCATCAACAGGCAAAGACAACAAATCTAATGGAGTTTTGGGATTAAAGCCATAAATAATTTCAAAAGGTGAATAATTAGTGGCATAATGCACATTACGATTATAAGCAAATTCGACATGAGGCAGACAATCCTCCCAAGTTTGCAAATTCTTACCAATGACAGCACGCAATAAAGTAGAAAGAATACAATTAGTAACCTCAGTTTGCTCATCTGTTTGTGGAAGGTAAGTAGTAGAAAAAGTAATTTAGTACCAAGCTTACCCAACAAGGTCTTCTATAAATAGCTCAAAAACTTAGCATCACGATCAGACACAATGCTCCGAGGCACTCCTTGTAAACGCACCACCTCTCTAAAGAACAAATTAGCTACATTGCCAGCATCATCGGTACTATGACATGCAATGAAATGCGCCATCTTTGAAAACATGTCAACAACAACAAACACAGAATCCAATCCCCATTTTGTCCCAGGTAAACCTAACACAAAATCCATGGAAATATCTACCCAAGGTGAACTAGGTATAGGTAAAGGATTTTACAAACCATGGGGCTGAACCTTAGACTTAGCCTTTTTTCAAGCAACACATTTCTCATAAATTCGCTCAACATCCCATTTCATATGTGGCCAAAAAAAGTATTCAACTAACACATCTAAAGTTTTCCTAACACCAAAGTGTCCCATTAAACCACCCCATGTGCTTCTCTAACTAATAACTCATGCATCGAAAAATTTAGGCACACACAATCTATTCTCTCGAAACAAGAATCCATCATGCCTATAAAACTTACCAAAACCCGAACTCTCACAAGCATCAAACACATTAGCAAAGTCAGAATTAGTAGCATATAAATCCTTAATGTACTTAAAACCAAGCAACTTTACATTTAAAATGGAAACTAAAGCATACCCATGAGATAAAGCATCAGCAACCACATTCTCTTTTCCCTATCTTGTATTTGATAACATAAGGGAAGGTCTCAATGAATTCAACCCATTTAGCATGGCGTCTATTCAAATTACCTTGACCTTTCAAATGTTTTAAAGACTCATGATCAGTGTGGATGACAAACTCCTTGGGCCAATGATATGGTTGCCAAGTCTCTAAGGCCCTCACCCATGCATAAAGCTTCTAATTCCAATACCTAAAGGACGACCTCCCTGTATTAAAACAGCTCCAATTCCAATACCTAAGGCAGCACACTCAACTTCAAAAGTTTGAGAAAAGTTAGGCAAAGAAAGTAAAGGTGCAGAACTAAGTTTTTCTTTAATCAAATTAAAAGCAACTTCTTGTTCCTTTCCCAATTTAAAGCCTACGCTTTTCTTAATAATTTCAATCAATGGTGCACCTATGGTGCTAAAGTCCTTTACAAACCTTCTACAAAAACTAGCAACACCATGACAGCTACGTACCTCAGTAATGGTTTTAGGGGTAGGCCATTCTCGAATAGCCTTAACCTTCTCTTCATCAACCTCAATGCCCTTAGCACTAACAAAACATCCTAAAAAAACAATCTGACTAGTACAAAAAGAGCATTTCTTGAGGTTAGCAAATAACTGAGCTTCACGCAAAGAACATAACACAAGCCTCAAATGTTCAACATGCTCATCTAAGATCTTACTATAAACAAAAATATTATCAAAATAAACGACAACAAATTTACCATTAAATGTACTAGGTGCATTGGTTAAGGCAAAAAGCATTACAAGCCATTCATATAAACCATATTTAGTCTTAAATGTCGTTTTCCATTCATCACCTTCTCTCATCCTAATTTGATGATAACTAGATTTCAGATCAATCTTACTAAACAAACAAGCGTCGTGCAATTCATCTAGCATGTCATCAAGTCTAGGAATGGGATGATGATACTTTACCATTATTTTATTCATGGCACAACAATTTGTGCACACCCTCCAAGTCCAATCCTTTTTAGGCACAAGTAACACTGGAACTGCACAAGGACTCAAGCTCTCCCATACATGACCCTTCGACATCAGCTCATCAACTTGCCTTTGAAGCTCCTTTGTCTCCTCAATATTACTCTTATAAGCTGGACGATTTTGAATCATTGCACCAGGAATGAAATCAATATGATGTTCAATCCCTCTAATTGGTTGCAAGCCATTTGGGATTTCCTCGGGAAAAATATCACCAAACTCCTGCAAAAGAGAATCAACAACAATAGGCAAAGTAGGGTTAAGCTCGTTAGTATTCAAAAAAGCCTCCTTGTACATAAGTACAATCATCGGTTGCCTGGAATTAAAAGCTCCCTTAGCCTCTCCTTCTTTTGCATAGAAACTCACATTTTTCCTCTCTTGCTTTTGTGAACTCTCACTCTTTTCACTCTTTGAAGATTCAGCAGCCTCTGTGTTTTTTCCCTCATTTTTTTTTCACTTTCACTCTATTTCTCTCTTTTTTTCATCATCACTCTCTTTTCTTCCCTCAAAATCACTTTTTAATCTCATTTGATCATCAAGCACCTGTGTTAACGGTACAAGTATTACAGGTTTGCCATGCATTACAAAAGAATATCTATTTCTATATCCATCACGCATAACTTGCCTATCAAACTGCCAAGGATGTCCCAAAAGAAAATAACCAGCATGCATTGGGACTATATCACATAAAACCTCATCAACATAACGTCCAATGGAGAAGGACACTAATACCTGCCTATTCACCTTAACCTCCCCACATTCATTCAACCACTGAAACTTATAAGGAATAGGGTGCTTAATAGTAGGCAAATTAAGTTTCTTAACTAATAAGGTACTAGCAACATTAGCACAACTCCCTCCATCAATGATAACACTACATACCTTCTTGTTGATATGACAACGAGTATGAAAGTTGTTGTCATGTTGTGCCTCGTTGTCCGCCTCCTTCACTTGTGCATTCAAGGCACGCCTCATGACCAAAATTTCACCCTCAACTGGATATTCCTCTGGTGACACCCCAAAATTCGGGGTTCTGTTGATTTTCTATCAACCCGCAGAATATTCGTAGATACCGAGTAACTTGATATCGCGCCGTTATGCCCATTTACCGGGTCCATAATTTAACGAAATTCGGGCAGAGTCTCCTTTGTACGGGGAGCTCTACCCAAAACCCAACCTGTGCAAATATATCTTTACATGACCCATCCGAGGCCCAATATAAAACATTGACCACACGGAGTCCATTTATAAGTAAACATTGGCCACACCAAGTCCAATTATCCATACTTATATCAAAACATGCAAGGTTACTTTAACAATGGTTCATATATGTTCTATTACAATCATTTCCAAAGGGTTATATGCCCAAAACATAATTTTCACAAGTGTTGTACATTAACACAAAATAAAGCCACATTCAGCTTTCTTCAAACATAAGGGTCCAAATTGGAGCCATCCGCCGATGTATTTTTCCCTCCTGAAATGTTTTCCCGTATAGGGTGAGCAACGCCCAATAGAGTAATTTCTTACGGAGGCTACTCCCCACCTAAGTGCACATGCAATGTTCACATACAACATTTCATATTCACATCAACATTCCAAGTAAGAATAGGCAATTCTAGGTTGGAATTCTACCATGTCATGCTATAAAATGAGATGAAACTCACTCATGCATCATGACCCAAGTCCTCACCGACTCCCACAACACAATGCAATGCACTCGTGCAGTGTAATCTTCATTCGACGAAAAATCTACCCAATGATCGTTTAAAAATAAAAGTTGTTTTATTATAAAACTAAATCATTGATAGGTGTAACTCATTGAATGAGTATTTTTATAAATCAAAATCTTGTGTCTTGTTGGGCAACGGATTTTAGATTTTATACCGCCTGTTCCTTTTACCATACTACATTTTTCCAGAATTTCACCACAGGGGAGTGTATAACCAAGTCGCCGGGTCTTGCACCCGTGGGGGGATCTACCCCTTCTTGCTATACCTGACACAAGTTTTTCATGTAACATGTGGCTCAATGGGATCTTTGATTTGACTTTACCAATTCCACATGTCAATCACCAAGAATGGTGTTTGATTAACCATGCTTACACACACTCACACTCATGCCTAAGTCCATGAATGTGATGCCTCCGTACATATACAATGTAATAAACCATCTAGAATGAGTGTCATATGAACCAATTAAACCATACATTTTAATATGTAACATGGACAATTATATCATATGCATATAATCTCCAAAAATCCATCACAACGTCAAAACATCAACCATTATGTATTAACATTTATATCCAATACAATTCACAAGCATGTTATAACACATAATGGCCCAAAAAATCAGCCATGAAAGTGCACAAAAAAAGTCCATGTAAGTGCACAAATTCAGCCCATGAAAGTGCACAAAAATAGTCCATGAAAGTCTTTTAACAGTGCACACAACAGCCCACAAAATCAGCCCACAAAACAGCCCCATAACAGGCCATAAAACAATTCAAAATGCGGCCCCAAATCAGTCCATAAAACAGTCCAAAATGTAATCCCAAATCAGTCCATAAAATAGTCCAAAATGCAGTCCCAAATCAGTCTATAAAATAGTCATAATTTCAGTCACTAAACAGCCCACAATTTAGCCATAAAACAGCCCATGAAACAGCTATAAAACAGTCCAAAACAGTCCATAAAAACAGCCCCCAAAACAGTCCATGAAATCAGTCCATAACAGTCCCAATTTCAGCCCCTTAGCAGCCCCCAATTTTGGCCCTTTAACAGCCCCTAAACAGCCACTAAAACAGTCCATTTCATCCGCTAAAAAGTCCACTTAAGGTAAGAATAAAACCAAGTAGAAAATACCCTACCTCTTGTAGTGTGTAGGAAGTGATAGAACTTTCAAAAACACCAACCAAAGCCCAAGAACTTGATTTCTCCAAAATATTTTCTTTGGATCTTCGGTGAAATCTCTCGTTCTTGGTACGTACGAGTAGCCCTCGTCGAGGAGATGAACTTTGGTTCTTGGCTCGACGGATTCCGACCGACGGAACTCCGGGAAATCGAAGAAGAAACTTGAAGAACTATTTTGTTTTCTCTCTTTTCTATCTTCTCTCTCTATAGCCATCCAAGGGGTTGAATAATGAAGATTTTTTGATAAAAATCTGATTTTAGCTCCTATTTATAATTTTAAATACTTGGCTCTAATCGCGCCACACGTCCCTCGCCTCTTCGGGTCCGTTTTCGCCCCCAAAATAATTTATTACATTAAAGGTTAAGTTCAAATTAATATTATTTGAACTTTTAATCAATTATAATTAAATTTTAAGTTTCTCATTTTTAGGAGCCTTGGTGAGGTCATCCGCCACCTAGTCACCTCGAACAACGTACAAAAAATCTGACTTATCTCGAAATTGGACAGGGTGACTATATTCCGTGATACGAGTCCAACGGCAAAGTTCGTTGTGTCATACGAGGTCTAGAGAACATATATTTTAATTTTCACATTATAGTGACAAATTACCTTTTTACCCTTTTCCAAAAAAAAGTTCAATTTTTTTCGGATTTTACACCTCTCTTTCACTCTCCTTACTCTCCACATCGTCATCAGATTCACTTTTAGTTTCAAAATCACCATTATCCCTAAAAAATATAGCACGTTTATTTGGACATTGAGATGTAATGCGCCCCTTGCCAAACACTTAAAGCACTTTATATCTCTATTTCTAGAAGTTTGACAATCAGATTTACCTCGCTCCTTGCTAGAATCTGATTTGTCTTCCTTCTTGCTTGATGAGCAAATAATATTGCACATTTCATGGCCTCATTACATTCATTATAACTCAACTTTTGCATTTAATTACTTAGTGTTAGCCTATTTTATGAATAATGTTGAATTCTCGATGTTGCATGTTTTGATAGCTTAAATGTTGGAT
>CM042184.1:21344865-21356992 GCA_023539305.1 Ilex asprella
GATGCTATTTTTGGTGAATCTCTTGTTGCTCGAAGGGCACTTAGCATGCAATCCAAAGTTGAAGATGAGGAGCAAAGGGAAAACATCTTCCATACACGATGCTTCGTAAAAAACAAGGTATGTAACATGATCATTGATGGTGGTAGTTGTACAAATATGGCTAGTACTACTATGGTTGAGAAGTTGGGATTGAAAGAACAAAAGCATCCTAAGCTATATCGTTTGCAATGGCTGAACAATTGTGGAGAGTTTAGGGTTACTAAGCAAGTCTTAGTGGCCTTCACCATTGGGAGATATAGCGATGAGGTCATGTGTGATGTTGTACCTACGCATGCAGGCCACATCTTGTTGGGGAGGCCTTGGCAATATGATTGGAGGGTGATGCATGATGGTTTCTACAACCATTACATCTTTGAGAAAGATGGAAGAAAAATAACTCATGCACCTTTGACACCCAAACAAGTGTATGAAGACCAACTGAAGTTGAGAGAGGGTGTGCAAAAGAAAGAGAGTGAGAAAAAAAGGAAAGAGAAAAAAATGAGACTGAAAAAGAAAAGAAAGAGAGCGAGAAAAAAAAAGAGAGATAAAAAAAGGAGATTGAAAAAAAAAGAGAGATAGTGAGAAGGAAGAAAGAGAGGTGGCAGAAAAAATGAGAGAGATGCCACACAAGAGAAAAGAAAAGGAAAGGAAGGGCAAGATAAAATAGAGCTTCTTTGCAAGAGGGATTGAGGTATGGAAGGCATTTTTAGCAGATCAACCCTTGGTCCTGCTTGTATACAAGGAATCATTCCTTGTAGAAACTAACTCTTCTCTTCCTAGCCTGGCTAATTCTTTGTTGCAAGAATTTATGGATGTCTTTCCCGAGGTGATGCCCAATGGTTTACCACCCATTCAAGGCATATAGAGCACCAAATTGACTTGGTACTTAATAGACCAGCCTACCAAAGCAATCCTGAGGAAATAAGGGAACTTCAAAGGCAAGTTGAAGAATTGTTGGGGAAAGGGAATGTTAGAGAGAGCATGTGTCTGTGTGTCGTACCAGTACTACTTGTGCCTAAGAAGTATGGAACTTGGAGGATGTGTATTGATTGTCGAGCCGTCAACAACATAGCGGTAAAATATTGCCATCCGATCCCTAGGCTAGATGGTATGCTTGATGAGTTGTATTTTTAGTAAAATTGTCCTCCAAAGTGGATATCACCAAATAAGAATGAAAGAGGGAGATGAGTGAAAAACTTCTTTTAAAACCAAAAATGGGCTTTATGAGTGGTTAGTCATGCCGTTTGGTCTCACTAATGAACCAAGCACATTTATGAGATTGATGAATCATGTTTTACGTGCATTTATAGGCAAGTTTGTTGTTTATTTTGATGATATCTTAGTGTATAGCAAATCTTTAGAAGAGCACATTGATCACTTGAGATATGTTCTTGTTATGTTGAGGCAAGAAAAGCTATATGCTAATTTCAAAAAGTGTACCTTTTGCATGGAAGAAGTTATATTTCTTGGCTATGTTAGTGCAAAAGGAATTGAGGTTGATGAGGAGTAAGTGAAAGCCATCAAGGAATGGCCAACACCCAAGAGCGTCACTGAGGTAGGAATCTTTCATGGCTTGGCTAGTTTCTACAGGCGCTTTGTGCGTGACTTTCGCACCATTACTACACCACTTACTAAGGTAATAAAAAAGAATGTTGGTTTTCATTGGGGTATTGATCAAGACAATGCTTTCAAAATTGTTAAAGATAGATTGTGTTCTACACCTTTTTTAGCACTTCCTAACTTTAACAAAACTTTTGAAATTGAGTGTGATGCCTCAGGATTGGGTATTCGAGCTATTTAATGCAGGAAAAGCAACCTATTACCTTCTTTAGTGAAACACTAAGTGGAGCGGCCTTGAACTACCCTACCTATGATAAGGAATTATATGATCTTGCTCGTGTTTTGGAGACGTGGCAACACTACTTGTGGCCGAAGGAATTCGTGAAACACACTGACCATGAGTCTCTGAAGCATCTCATGGGACAAGGTAAGTTGAACAAAAGGCATGCAAGATGGATGGAGTTCATAGAAACTTTTCCCTATGTCATTCTATACAAGCAAGGTAAGTAGAATATAGTGACCGATGTATTATCTCGAAAGTATGCTCTTCTTACTTCTTTGAGTACCAAATTGCTTGGTTTTGAGTAAGTGAAAGAAATGTACATCAATGATGCTGATTTTTTCGGATTTGTACAAAGCATGTGAGAAAACCCCATTTGGTAAGTTTTACATGCATGATGGTTACTTGTTTAGGGAAAATAAATTGTGTGTGCCTAATTGTTCCATGTGTGAGTTGCTTGTGCGAGAGGCACATGGGGGTGGTTTGATGGGACATTTTGGAGTTGCTAAAACCCTAGAGGAACTACATGAACACTTCTTTTGGGCTAAGATGAAAAGAGATGTTTTTAGAATCTGTAGTAGATAAACAACCTAAAGGCTTGGTTGATTTTGCCCGAAAAGAAAGTAGGTTTTGAGGGTTCATTGATTAGTACACCTCCGGTGCTGGTAAGGTCGTGACCGAGGTCTTCTGTCTCTGATTTGCTAAATGATAAGATCTCTGAGATTGACCAGCTGGTTGGCTTGGTTTGGTTATTCTTTTCTATTGAAAAGGAGTTAGCTGTCTGCCCGAGTCACCTTCTTCTAGGCTCTGTTGGATGACACGGCATTATCGTTCAAATATAGGCCGGTAGTACTTGTGATGGTTCCCAAGGATCCAATATGACCACTTAGGTCTATGTTGCCACGGTTCTATGGAAGCGGGTAGGCTGTTAGAAGTTCGACCCATTTTTTTTTTTGGTGTCGTAGGGGAGGGGTTGACCTTTCTAATGCATATTCAGTCATACCGGCATAGCCCCACTGATTTATTTTTGATTGGAGCATCAAGCAGAGCAACCCGGTTCTACTTAACTAAGCTCATGCTTGTCCAAGGAAGGAATTTGATTTACCCAACTCGCTTTTTGATAACAAGGAAGAAACCCTCAACTCGACATTCATTAGTTTAGTTTGGAATGAAGAATGAAGAATGAAGAGTGCCCTGCCCTAGCAAGCACCTATTCCTATCAAAAAGCGAGACTTTACTACCATAATAGAGGTAAGGCCGGCTTTCGAGCTGTAGCTTTACAATGGTAGGGCTTTGATAGGGCCCTTAATTAGATTATTAGTGAGATAGGTTGCCTGAGCGCATTTTCCCCTTTCTATTAGTAAGGTTATCAAAAGGTATCGATCAAGGCAAAATTTGAGTTTCCAATAAGGGGTGCTAACACCTTGTCTATAGTATAGTAAAGAGGGCTTTTCAATAAGGCTCGCGCTAGGCGCTCACGCTTTTTGGCTACCCTAAAATCTGTAGTAAGCAGTATCCTTCGTAACTAGAGGATAAATTGGATTCTTTTTTGTCTTTTTATTGGCATCAACAACCTTAAGAACCATAGTTGCACCAACTGATTGAGAGATTAGAGTGCAGTGATCGTACCTAAGACAGATATGAACCAATGGTTGCGGAGAATAGGTGCAATGGGAAATCATGGGAATAAACCTAGGGATGCTTTGAAAGCTGACCAAGCTCATTTTTCTAACGATTGAAAAAAGAAATCGGCCGGTGTTCTTCCCAATTGCTCCAATAAACGTGCCTACAGCCCATTCTATCTGAAGAATGATATGATTGACCAAGAGTACTTATGAAACCCGACACTGAACTAATGGTTTTATCTGGGACCTCCTAAACTGTTTGTATCGCTCTCTTTGGTTAAAAAAGGCTATGATGAAACTACGGATCGGCTTCCTATCGTACAAAATACGAAATGGATTCTAAATCCCTCTGTTTTAGCTGATGAGCGCATAATATTGCATATGTAAAGGCCTCATTACATTCATTTTAACTCAACTTTTGTATCTAAGTACTTAGAGTTAGCCGATTTTATGAATAATGTTGATATTTTGATGTTGCATGTTTTTATAGCTTAAATCGTTGATTTTAGACCTTGCAACTATGATGGATGTGTGGTGAAGGCATGGACACAATACATGAAGATTTGTAGACTTAAAAGTGAAGAAACCTAGGAGGTATTGGTGCTTGGGAACAAAGGCACCAGCTGCCACATCATTTGGAAGCAGAGCCTCGGTTTTCCTTCATTTTGACTATGATCCACT
The DNA here is from genome assembly GCA_023539305.1 of Ilex asprella. NCBI lineage: Eukaryota > Viridiplantae > Streptophyta > Magnoliopsida > Aquifoliales > Aquifoliaceae > Ilex > Ilex asprella. The sequence continues at coordinate 21,349,051 of CM042184.1, forward strand.
GTGAATCTAAGAAAGTTCAAAACACGAAAGTTGTAGATCTGGATGTCTTCTATATTGTATCAAACTTTCAGCTCATTCCAATAGTTGGATCAAAATTTATGATGATTCTATAAAAAGTGGTCTAGAGCAAAGAAAGATCCTAACCGGTACGCGGTACCGGTACTTTGAATCCAGTAGCCAAACCGTACCGGTACGCAGTGCCGGTACACTCCCCTGAAGTAGCCCCGAAACTCCTGTAACCCATCGCCACTTGATTGGGGGCCCACCTATACTTCTACCACTTGCCCCCCAACATTTCCTTGCACATCTACATGCCTCCCTTACACAAATGGAAGACTTTTGAGCCTTGGCATTGATGGAGGATGGGAGAGAAGTGGGCTGCCTGAGTTGTTGATGGGTGGCTGCTCCTAGCCTGTCCAATCTATCATTTAACCTCCCATTGATGGGAAGCCTGCACACTTTCTTGGGGGACCACCATGCATGAAAATTGAAGGCTAACACTCCATTATATTTAGCATTACACAACCATTTGGAGTGTGGCTACCTAAGCTTAGAATGCTCCCAAGGAAGAAAATGATGAATAGAGTCATAGTGTGAGAAATTTATGTTTTTGCATTTTCCTCTCCATTCAAGTTTTAGTAAGCTTTTAATCTCTTGTAATCTTTAACTCTTACACCCCAATGTCATTACTTCAAGTCTATTCCAAGTTTAGTTACATGTTTTTTGATTCTACCATTGTTGTATGAGTTTTCCCACTTCAAGCTTTTTTTAAAATGGGTATTGAATATTTTTCTTCTTAGTTTAAGTTTTAGTGCTTTAAGTTATGTTTCAAGCTTCATGTCGTCATTATGTCTCTTTACATTATGCTTTTCTTTCTTGCTTTCATGAGTAGCTAGATTTAAGTTGGCTAATCTAAGGGAGACCTCCTCTTAGGATTTCCATTTCAATTCAGTTTCTTTCCTCTCTCAGTGCACGATGGTTCGGTTTGACTGAGTTGAGGGTGTATGAGGTTGCGAGTCTTTGATATTCTATAGGCCTAGTCACGGTTTGTGCTTGGATCCTCACCATCTCGTCTCTAGCTTCCCACAAATCAATCGTTCATCTATAAACCCTCGAAGGAAGGTTTTGAGTTGAGTTGGCACTCTCATTGGAGTGAACCCTTTGGATTAGCCAACACTCGTTTTTATTGCATTTTCATTCTCAAAACCTTAGCCACAAAACTCAAACAAAAGATTTTACACTTTCTCTTTTTGACAAAATCACCTGCACACACTTGAACTTTCCTTCCCTGAGGAGACGACCTTGGAATACTTTTCCAAGTAAAACACCAACACACAAAAGACTCCTTGCGATTGGGGAGCACTTTTGTTCACCATACACACGTTTCATTTCATTGTACATTTTGTTCATTTCGTCACCACCATTCCGTTGCCCTTTCTCTTGCATGAATCCGAGTGAGAGTGACACTCACCCACACACATATTCCATATACATATTTGAGAGTTCATGTGAGGAACAACAATATTTTTCTTCAATCATTTTTGGCGTCGTTGCCGGGGAAAGCTAAGCGTCGAGTTTTGAAGGTGATTTTCAGATGACGGAGGTAAGTCTTGTGATTTTTGTCATGGGCTGAGGTACGTTGCTCCTTGTATATACTTTTATTTATTGGTGTTTTGTGTTACGTCATTTAATTTTTATGATAATGTATCAAATGCCCCTTATTATGAAAATGTGTGTGAGATTTGTGATGAGTATGGGCACATCACTAGTGAGTGCCCAATAAATTATCTGGTTCAAGATTTTGAATGTGAAGGTCCAAATTCTTTTTTGGTCTATGAAAATTTTTACCCCGACCATTATGTTACGCCGAGTTATCCGAGTTATGGTTGGGAGAATGGACCATATAATTTTTCATCCAATCTCACACCACCAAATGAATTTTGCAACTATCCAACATATGGGAACTCAACCGAAGAAGAATTAGAAAATATTTTATGCGATTTTATGCAATACCAAATGGAATTCAATGCCCAAATAACCCAACAACTCAATACATTGACTAATGCTATAATTGCTATGCATGAAGAACAACATCTTGAGCATAGTCAATGTATTAAGGATGATCATCCCAATGGAATCCACATTGATGTTGAATCTCCCACCACTCTAGGTTGTGAAAAATTTGATGAAGTTATTATTTCACAAGAGGCTAATGAGCCCAAGATCATTTTTCTATCTTTGAGTGGTGTTGAGATTCACATTTCTCAACTTGGGGAGGGCATTACAATGGAGTTAAGTGAAGAAACCTTTAAAGAAAAATTGTACACTCCATTGTTGGTATTGCATAAAATTGTATACACCTTGGTTTGGTTGAGATTTTTGAATTGTTGTCCTTTATATTGTTGGATAGATTGGATAGAAAGGACATTTATACAACAAAATAATGTTAAAACAAAAAAATCAATGGGCGCAAGCTCATATCCGAATTGAAACCAGATTGACATGAGCCCTTTTTGTTTTATTTCCATGTACATAGTAGTTAGATTTCTTTTATTGTTATATTTTCAATTTCAATGTTGTAGTGTAGAATTTAGCATGAATGCTGTTTACCTCTTCCTAATTTAGACCCAGTTCACTTGAGCATCATTGTAGAAAATCTTATTGAGTATCATGTTCTAGTCTAAGTTGGGGGGTCTAAACAAGTTTTTTGTGTTTTATTTTTTGTTGATGTATATAAAAAAAAGGAAAAAAAAAGGGTATCCCATTTCTCATTTTACTTTCATTTTTCTTATTGTGTGATTCCTTGTGCATTGAGGACAATGCATAGTTTAAGTTGGGAGGTGAGGTGCACCATTCACATGTTTCACCACTTTTTGTATAGAATAATGAAAAATGTGAAAGTTTTGAAAATTTTGGTTCCAATATTGAACTATATTCCCCTATCCTAATGGTTATGGGATTTGTGATTAGTTGATCTTCATTTTGAACCTTGAATACATGAGCACATTATAGAAGTTTATCGTATGTAAGAATATCACATACTTGTTTGCTTTTGAACCCAACCATAAGTGCACCATGAACTTGTAATTTTGGGAATTTATGGATTGAGTTCACATTTTAGTGCTTGACATGAATAGTGGAGATGAGTAAGAACCCATGTGAGCTTTAATGCCAATCCTTGTTTGGAAGGAACTTACATTTACTCAAGGAATAATTTTTCAAATTTTAAATTTGTTCAATAATCTCATTATTCTTGTTTTGGTTAGGTGCATTTGGGTAGTTGATTGACTTTGTCTTGAAATGCATAATGCCCCTCCATGTTTATCTAGAGATGATCTTAGGTCATCTTTGAAATACTTTGAGCCTAAGCCTTTTTCATGAAAAATTCTATCCCTAGTGCCATGTTTGAGCCTTATTGAAAATTCATTTCCATGCCACACATGTAACCAAGCCAATAAAAATGACAAAAAATTTACCTCACCTTGGTTGTTCCTAAGAGTTGAATATGAGTGATCATAAAAGAGAAGGAAGTATGGTGTGGAAACTCAAACAAAAGGGATGAATGAAGTTAAACTCAAATGGTTGAATAGAAAAGAATGAAAAATTCAAGAAAATGAGAAAAAATGGTGAAAGAAGAAAAGAAAAGGAAAATGTTAAGGAAAAGAAGAAAAAAGAAACAAAGAGTGGAAGTGATAGTGTTAGCCTAGAAATCCCATAAAAGAGAGAATTTTTTGAAATAAAGGCCATTCACTCGGAACAACCATCTTTGTTATCCTATATCCTTCATTTCATTTGCCTAGATATCACCCCAAGGCCCCATTATAACCCTTGAAAGTCCTAAATGATCTAGAGAAGCATGGAAATGCTTACTTTTAAGAACAAGAGAAGTTGATCTTGCTATCTAATGCCCTAACATTCCTTTCATGAGATTATGCCAAGGTTCTTTCATTTTTATGCATATACTTCATTTTTGGATTATATGTGAGTATACTTTGTTTTGAGCACAATACTCTATCTCACATATACACATGGAGAGCATGCCAAGATAATCATAGTGTTATTCTTTGTGAGAGACACCATTGGTGAGTTTTGCATCAAATCTTAATTTGGATAGACAAAGTGAATGTGAACTCTATTGTGTAAATATTTAAATTATATGTTCATTTCACACACACACGAGTTTGAAAATGAAGGTGTATGTGGATACTCTTGAATAGCATTTACGGCTATGATATGTCTCATGTATGATTGGTTCAGGTGTTAGGATGAAGTTGTTGTTAAAATTCCATTGCTAGTTAGGGTAAGGGAATATGCTTTAAATATTGGATACTAGGAAAGGAAGTTTGTAGGTACTTTCACTGGAAACCTTCACGAGACAAAACTCATCCACTAGGGATCACCTAGGGGTTTAAAGGCTTGTTGCATGTGCTAAATGCAATAGCGGAATTAGTATATGTTATTTTGTTTGCTTATTAGTATATGTTATATGTTATATGTTATATGTGCTAAATGCAATAGCGGAATTAGTATATGTTATTTTTACATTATGTTTGCTAGGGACTAGCAAAGCTTAAATTGGGGGGGGGGTGGGCATTGATGGAGAATGGGAGAGAAGTGGGCTGCCTGAGTTGTTGATGGGTAGGCTGTTCCTAGCCTGTCCAAGCTATCATCATTTAACCTCCCATTGATGGGAAGCCTGCACACTTGCTTGGGGGACCACCATGCACAACAAATGAAGGCTAACACTCCATTATATTCAGCATTACACAACCATTTTGAGTGTGGCTACCTAAGCTTAGAATGCTCCCAAGGAAGAAGAAGATGAATTGTGTCATAGTGTGAGAAATTTATGTTTTTGCATTTTCCTCTCCATTCAAGTTTTAGTAAGCTTTTAATCTCTTGTAATCTTTAACTCTTACACCCCAATGTCATTACTTCAAGTCTATTCCAAGTTTAGTTACATGTTTTTTGATTCTACCATTGTTGTATGAGTTTTCCCACTTCAAGCTTTTTTTAAAATGGGTATTGAATATTTTTCTTCTTAGTTTAAGTTTTATTGCTTTAAGTTATGTTCTAAGCTTCACGCCTTCATTATGCCTCTTTACATTATGCTTTTCTTTCTTGCTTTCATGAGTAGCTAGATTTAAGTTGGCGAATCTAAGGGAGACCTCCTCTTAGGATTTCCATTTCAATTCAGTTTCTTTCCTCTCTCGGTATACGATGGTTCACTTTGACTAAGTTAAGGGTGGATGAGGTTGTGAGTCTTTGATATTCCGTAGGCCTAGTCATAGTTTATGCTTGGATCATCACCATCTCGTCCCTAGCTTCCCACGAATCAATCGTTCATCTATAAACCCTCGAAGGAAGGTTTTGAGTTGAGTTGGCACTCTCATTGGAGTGAACCCTTCAAATTAGCCAACACTCATTTTCATTGCATTTTCATTCTCAAAACCTCATCCACAAAACTCAAACAAAAGATTTTACATTTTCTATTTTTGACAAAATCACCTTCACACACTTGAACTTTCCTTCCCTGAGGAGACGACCTTGAAATACTTTTTCAAGTAAAACACCGACACACAAAAGACTCCTTGCGATTGGGGAGCACTTTTGTTCACCATACACACATTTCATTTCATTGTACATTTTGTTCATTTCGTCACCACCATTCCGTTGCCCTTTCTCTTGCATGAATCCGAGTAAGAGTGACGCTCACCCACACACATAAGCCATATACATATTTGAGGGTTGATTTGAGGAGCTTAGGAACAACAATGAAAAAAGAAATCGGCTGTTGTTCTTCCTAACTGCTCCAATAAACGTGCCTACAGCCCATTCTGTCTGAAGAATGATATGATATTATCTGGGACCTCCTAAACTATTCGTATCTCTCTCTTTGGTTAAAAAAAGATATGATGAAACTACGGATCGACTTCCTATCGTACGAAATATGAAATGGATTCTAAATCCCTCTATTTTAGCTTAGACAAATGGCACCGATTCCAAGTGCCACGATAGAAACAACCATTAACGCGCAAATGAAAGCCCTCACAACACTCGATACCTGCAAGTGCTCCCGCTTATTGTAGTAGATAAACAAGTGGACATGTATCTGCAGTCTCTGCTGCTGGTTGATTAGCACAAAATATTGCATATTCATATGTGCTAATTATCGCTGAATTAAGGGTTTTTGTGATGCTAATGGGGGAAGTTATCTGTATCGAGTTATTAATGGCGACATTTTGTTTTTACAGTTATATGGTGTTAAACAGGACTCTCTTTAGAATTTCAACAAGGATGGAGACAAAAGGGGATGAAAGAATGAGAATTAGAAAGCTTAACGGTGGCTGAAGAAGCAGAAACAGTAAAAATAGCAGATACTGTACCAGTACGCAGTACCGGTACGCAAAGGCTACTGGAGGAGCGCTGTCACTTTGTGGACTCCACCATCAACTCTCCCCTACTCCCCTAACACTCCTATAATACTATTCACATTGTTCACACCATGGATTGGATGTTTGAAGCTTGGATCATCAATGAAGAGAGAGAGAGGAAGGAGCTGGGTGTGTAGACAAGCTCTGCACACCCCTGTTCAGGCCATGCTCTCTACAACCCTTGGATGGAAGAGGCACCCTAGGCCACCCCAGAGCTAGGGAGGGACGTTTTGGAGCTAAGGGAACCAAGGAGTTTAGCATTATTGAGCAGTAAAGAAATATAGAAAGGAGCTCTTGGGCAGAAGATAATGAACAGTGTTTTTTAGAGAGATAAATTGATTTTTCTGCATTCTCTTCATTACTTTGCTGTGTAATCTATTGTAAGGATCTTTAGAACTTCATTGAATGTCATTAATGTTGATTTCCTTCATGTTTCCTGTTGGTTTAATGTGCATTTAAAGACTTACCATTAATGCTCCTAGTATTTCATTTTGTTAGCAGTAAAATGGGTTTAAAATGCTTCCACTTTTAGTCTTTAATTTCTTGCACTTAGTTACTCTAAATCCTAATAGTTTGTCATGCACTCTCACTACATTGTTTATTTCATTTCAAGCATGAGTAGCTAAATCATTAAGTTGACAAATCCAAGGGAAACCTCCACTTGGGTATACCACTCCAACTCATTCTCCTCCCTCTCTTATGAGTCTTATGGTTTGGTTTGACTGGGTTAAGAGTGGCTGAGTTGGTGAGTCTTTGATATTCTGTAGACATAGTCACGGATTATGCTTAGATCCTCACCAATCTTATCCCTAGCTTCCCGCGAATCAATCGTTCATTCATGCTCTATCGGAGGAGGATTTTGAGTTGAGATGGTATTCCCATTGGAGTGACCTCTTGGGCTTGCCAACATTTGTTTTCCCATTACATTCTCATTGATACACACTTCACCAAACAAATTTCAACCACAAAGATTTTTACACTTTCATTTTTATCAAATCACCTTCACATTGGTTTACTTCCTTCCCCGTGGAATCGACCTTGAAATACCTCCAAGTAAAACACGACCCAAGAAAGTCACCTTGTGATTAGGGAGCATTTTTGTGCATTTACATCTCATATTTACATTATCCCATTTCCCTTCCTCCTTGCACTTTCTTTTGACACTATCCTAAGGGAGAGAAATTCTTCCCTTCATTCATACATTGCATAGTCTAAGGGATAGTATTTAGGGGTTAACGGAGGTGAGGTAAAATAAACAATCACTAGTAGATTGACTGCTTTATATAGACCTGGGGCTGCAGCTGAGGGTAGTGCTTGGGAATGCTACTTGATTAGCACACAACTTTGTATACTCTGAGATGCTAATCAACTCATTTTGTGTGTTTTTAAGCTTTAAATGATATAAAGTACGACAATTGAAGTCTTAACGCCATGTGGTTGTACTTGCAGTTGAATGGAGACAATCATTGTTTTAAAGACCCTCCCACGCCTCTTGGGTTGAAGGGAAG
>CM042184.1:21368652-21392328 GCA_023539305.1 Ilex asprella
ACCATGGATTAGATGTTTGGAGCTTGGGTGATAAATGAAGAGAGAGAGAGAGGAAGAAGCTGGGTGTGCACACCCCTGTCCAACCCATGCCACCTGCAACCTATGGATGGAGGGACTTCCCAAGCTACCCCAAACCTCTAGAGGCACGTTTTGGAGGGAAAGGCTCTGGAGAGTTCAGCATTATGAGAGAGGAGATAGACACAGAGAGAAGGAGCTGGGTAGAAGACAATGAATAGTGATGTTAGAGAGATAATTTGATTTTTTTCTGCATTTTCTTCATCACTTTGCCTTGTAATCTCTTGTAAGGATCTTTAGAACTTCATTGAATGTCATTAATGTTATTTTTCTTCATGTTTCTTGTTGGTTTAATGCTCATTTAAAGCTTCACCATTAATGCTCCAAGTCTTTCATTTTTCTTAGCTGTAAAATGGGTTTGAAATGTTTTCACTTTTGGCCTTTAATTTCTTGCACTTAGTTACTCTAAATCTTCATAATTTTTCCATGCACTCTCATTACATTATTGATTTCATTTCAAGCATGAGTAGCTAAATCATTAAGTTGGTAAATCCAAGGGAAACCTCCACTTGGGTATACCATTCTAACTCATTCTCCTCCCGCTCTTATGAGTTCAATGGTTCGGTTTGACCGGGTTGAGAGTGGATAAGTTGGTGAGTCTTTGATATTCCGTAGACCTAGTCACGTATTATGCTTAGATACTCACCAATGTTATCCCTAACTTCCCGCTAATCAATCGTTCATTCATGCTCTATCAGAGGAGGGTTTGGAGTTGAGATGGTATTCCCTTTGGAGTGACCTCTTGGGTTTGCCAGCATTTGTTTTCTCATTATATTTTCATTAGTACACACTTCACCAAACAACTTTCAAGAACAAAGATTTTACACTTTCATTTTCACCAAATCACTTTCACATTGGTTTACTTCCTTCTTGATTAGCACAAAATATTGCATATTCATATGTGCTAACTATCCATGAATTAAGGGTTTTTATGATGCTAATGAGGGAAGTTATCTGTATCGAGTTATTAACGACGACATTTTGTTTTTGCAGTTACATGATGTTAAACAAGACTCTCTTTAGCATTTCAACAAGGATGGAGACAAAAGGGGATGAAAGAATGAGAATTAGAAAGCTTAACGGTGGGTGATGAAGCAGAAATAGCAAAAACAGGAGATACCGTACCGGTACGTAAATGCTTCAGGAGTTCGAGATACCGGTACGCAGTACCGGTACGGTCTGTCAACTTTTTCCCCAGATTTCTGCAACAAGAGCTCTGTCACTTTGCAGACCCCACCATCAACTCTCCCCTACTCCCCTGACACACCCACAACACTATTCACCTTATTCATACCATGGATTGGATGTTTGAAACTTGGCTCATCAATGAAGAGAGAGAGAGGAAGGAGATGGGTGTGCAGACAAGCTCTGCACACCCCTGTTCAGGCCATACTGTTTGTAACCCCTGGATGGAAGAGACACCCTAGGCCACATCCAAAGCTAGGGAGGCACATTTTGGAGCCAAGGGAACCAAGGAGTTCAGCATTATTGGAAGGTAGAGAAATATAGAAAGGAGCTTCTGGGTAGAAGACGATGAACAGTGTTTTTAGAGAGATAAATTGATTTTCTGCATTCTTTTCATTACTTTGCCGTGTAATCTATTGTAAGTATTTCATTTTCTTAGCAGTAAAATGGGTTTAAAATGCTTCCACTTTTAGTCTGTAAATTCTTGCACTTAGTTACTCTAAATCCTAATAGTTTTTCATACACTCTTATTACATTGTTTATTTTATTTCAATCACGAGTAGCTAAATCATTAAGTTGACAAATTCAAGGGAAACTTCCACTTGGGTATACCACTCCAACTCATTATCCTCCCTCTTTATGAGTCTTATGGTTCAGTTTGACAGGGTTGAGAGTGGATGAGTTGGTGAGTCTTTGATATTCCGTAGACAGAGTCACGGATTATGCTTAGATCCTCACCAATCTTATCCCTAGCTTCCCGCGAATCAAGCGTTCATTCATGCTCTAATGGAGGAGGATTTTGAGTTGAGATGGTATTCCCATTGGAGTGACCTCTTGGGCTTGCCAACATTTGTTTTCCCATTACATTCTCATTGATACACACTTCACCAAACAAATTTCAACCATAAAGATTTTTACACTTTCTTTTTTATCAAATCACCTTCACATTTGTTTACTTCCTTCCCCGTGGAATCAACCTTGGAATACCTCCAAGTAAAACACGACCCACGAAAGTCTCCTTGCGATTGGGGAACATTTTTGTGCATTTACATCTCATATTTACATCATCCAATTTCCCTTTCTCCTTGCCCTTTCTTTTGACACTATCCCAAGGGAGAGAAATTCTTCACTTCACTCATACATTGCATAGTCTAAGGGATAGTACTTAGGGGTTAACGGAGGTGAGGTAAAATAAACAATCACTTCCCCGTGGAATCGACCTTGGAATGCCACCTAGTAAAACACGACCTACGACAGTCTCCTTGCGATTGGGGAGCATTTTTGTGCATATACATCTCATTTTTATATCATCCCATTTCTCTTCCTCCTTGCCCTTTCTTTTGACAATATTCTAAGGGATAGAAATCCTTCCCTTCGTCCATACATTGCATAGTCTAAGGGATAGTAATTAGGGGTTAACGGAGGCAAGGTATTCTAACAATCAATTAACTCTTTACAACCAAATTCTATCACAAGTTGGCAAGCTTTACAAACTGAGTTTTTTTTAAAAAAAAATTCATGTGCATCGTACTAATGCATTAAAACATCAAATAATGAATTTTGTTATAAAAGAAAAAGAAACTTTTTATTTATGTTGGGAAAGATTTAATGATTTTCTCCAAGCTTGTCTACATCACGCATTTGAAAACTAGATTTTAGTTGGTTTCTTTTATGATGTTCTTCCATCTGAAATGCAACAATTTGTTGAAATGATGGCCCAAGGAGAATTTATGAATAAAAACTTTGAAGAAGCATTTCAATTTTTTGATACTATTTTAGAGAGTTCCCAAATGTGGGACTCAACTTCTTCAAACATTGTGGAAAATAAGTCATCTACATCTGAAAGAGGAAAATATGTTTTAAAAGACAATGATGTTTAAAGAGCTTAACTGGCTAATTTATCTCGGAAACTAGAAGCCTTAGAAATGAAAAAAGTTAAGCAAGTAGTTGTTGTTTCTTCTATTGATCAAGTATGTGAAATTTGGGTGTTGTCAGGACATTCTGCTGGGGAATGTCCAAATATACCTGCTTTTAAAGAAGTCTTAATTGAACAATCAAATGTTGTTCCAACTTATACTAAACCTTATTCAAATCTATACTCTGAAACTTATAATCCAGGATGGAGAAATCATCCAAATTTTAGTTGAAGAAATACACAACCTGCAAATCAAACACAAGGTCTACCACAACTACAAAATCAATAACAATATCAACTGTATCAACTGCCACAGAGAAGAACTCTAGAAGATACTATGAATCAATTCATTCAAATTCAAATGAATTTTAATACTCAAACAACTCAAGCTTTTAATAATTTTAAAGCCCAAACTTCACAAAGTATTGAAGATATCAAGAGTCATCTTGCTAAATTGACCCAGTCCTTAAGTACTTCAGAGAAAGAAAAATTTTCATCTCAATCTAAACCTCCACCAAGTCAGAACCAAGCTAATTCAATATCCTTTGAAGCCTCACCAAGTCAAGTACAAGCAATCACAATACTGAGAAGTGGTATGGTAATTGATAAAACTATTAAACCCAAAATTCTAAAAAAAATATGTAAGTCAATTCATGTAAATGAACCACTTGAATCTGAACCCTTAATCAAAAAACAATCAGAAATACAAAGTGAGAAAGATCCTCCATATTCTATTCCTTTAACTTTTCCTCAAAGAGTCAAGAAACTTTCATTTGAAAAAGATCAATCTGAATTTCTTGTGCTATTTAAATAGGTACAGATTAATATTCCTTTGTTGGATGCAATAAAGCAAGTTCTAGCTTATGCTAAGTTCTTAAAAGATCTTTGTACAATGAAAAGAAAAACTAATATACCAAAGAAAACATTTTCAACTGAACAAGTTAATACTATAATACAACATAACATACTTCTTAAGTACAAGGATCTGAGTAGTCCTACAGCCTCATGTCTTATTGGAAATTTTTTAATTGAACAAGCTCTGCTAGATCTGTGTTCTAGTTGTAATTTAATGCCATATTCAGTATATACACAATTAGGATTAAGTGAGCTAAAACCTTCTAATGTTACTGTGACACCCTAAAAATTTGGGGGTCCCTTATCAACTGTTGACAACTCGTCAACCCGCGGAAATACTCATGGGTATCGTCTAACCCGACACCACGTCAATAATATTCTCCATAGTAGCATTCATTGACACAATTTAAATCAGTAGTTCTATATTCATCTAATTTAACCGGGGTCCATGGTACCCCAATGTATAGCAATTTAAGTCTATTTGTGCCATTGGAACCCAAGAACTCAAAGTCCAAAAGAATAGCAAGAAGACTTGAAGATTTCAAGAATCCGAGAAACCGTACCAATACACGTACCGGTACGACAAACTTTCTGGCCAGCAGCGTACCGGTACACTGTGTCAATAACTGCCTGTTTCACCTATTTTCCATTTCCAATCCATTCAAAAACTTATCCATTTGATCCCAAACCTTACATAACATGTATTTGAGCATCCAACATAGTTTATATACATAATACTTGATCCATAAAAGTTTCATTACAATCTTTTGTATGAATTTACATGTCAAAAACTAAGTTCTATAAATGTTTTACAAACTCGAAACAAGGCCACATACAGGCCCTCTTCACCCTTGGTGACTCGAATGTGCTCTGCCCACCGGGGTATACTCCGGACCTAAAATATTTTTCTATAAAGGGTGAGCCACACTCAGTAGAGTATTTTTTAAATAAGCTACTCTCTAACCTAAATGCACATGAAATGCTCATATGCAACTAATTCACCATGTACACATTACAAGCATGAATATGCTATCAATGTTAGAAACTACCATGCAATGCTATAGAATGAGATGAGACTCACTCACACCATCCGATTCGGGTCCTTCCTAGCTCTTCGACACATGCAATTGCTATTGTGCATTTGCCCATCATCCATGGTCCCGAGCTCTTCCCGACTCTCCAACACATGCAATTTTTCATATGTACAATTCCATCATTTATGTTATACATCAAATGACATTATCAGTCCGGGGATCTGTATGGGGTGAGTATTTATGGACTTACACCAACGACACCCAACCGACACGAGATTTATGGACTTCCATCAACGGTCATGCATAAACCGACACACTTTATGGACTAATACCAACGGAAGTGTGTATCCAAATCACTGGGCCTTGCACCCGAGGGATCTTCTAGCCCTTCTTGTTAACTCCAACCCTCAACACCATGTAAACTGCGCGACTCGGCCAAGTCATCAACCTAGCTCACTCGAGCCCACTTGTCATCCACCAAGTGTAGTGTTGACTACACCACGCACTCACACCCACTCAATCATGATATTTTCGTCCATATGCAATGCAATGTCTCATTGCAACCACAATATGATGTTCAATATACTATGTGTGTCATATGAACTATTCCAAACCCAATTCACATAATTCATGACAATTACATCAAAAGCATATAATTCTCATGTCTCACAATGTCAATAAACCAATATGCATTTATCAACATTTTATCCAAAATTCAAGTCTAAGCATGTTATCTCATATTAAGCAATAACACACTATCAAGTCAAGACATTATGTAAACACATAACATGCCCACAATTCACATAATTCAAGAAATTACATTAAGCAATTTCTACATACCCATTTCAAGATAGAATATATTCTACCTAATTTCAATACCCATTTCACCAAAATTACTTCTCTAGGCAAGTCATATATATCTATTTTAACTTACCCATTTTCATATTACATTTAAAGATTGTGAATAGACCTAAGTATGAGAGTCCCCTACCTCTTGTAGCATGAAGAAAGCCCATGGAAAACTCCAAGAAACCAACCCAAATCAATCCCAAGCTCTTCCAAGAATTTTGGTTTTCTCACCTTTGGTGAAAGCCCTTGTTTTTGGTGTAGACGCGTAGCCTTCGTCGAGGAAACCAACTTTAGTTCTTGGCCCGAGTGAATTCGAGCTCTCTAACTCTATAGATAGTAGAGAAAAGTTGGAGAAAACCTTGAGCTTCCCTCTCCTTTCTATCGGATGTGTATCGGCCGAACAATGGGGGAAAATCTGATTTTTCCCCCTATTTATATTTTTAGAATGCTTGGCCCACAATTGGCCACATGTCCTATTTAATTCCGGGTCCGTTTTCATCCCGAAATGATTAAATTTTGCTCCGGGGGTTCGACTGCCTCGTAAAACGCAAAAAATCCGACTATCTCAGAATTTGATGAAATTTGGCATGGTAACTAGAAAAACTCAGGTTTGTAATCTGTATCGTAGTGGTAAATTATCGTTTTGCCCTTTATTCATAAAAGTTTAAATTTACCCGGGTTTTATAGTTACACTACAACTAGCAGACTGTTCAACAAAAATTCCACGAGTTGTGAAATGTGTTATTATCCAAGTTGATCAATTTTATTTTCCAACAGATTTTATTATTATTGACACACAACCAAGTTGTCAGGCATGTGCATCTGAATACGTACTTCTTATTTTTGGTCTACCATTCCTAGTTACATTAAATGCATTAATTAATTGTAGGAATGAAGTCATGAAACTTTCATTTGGAAATATGACCTTGAAATTAAATTTTTTTTAACAATGCAAAACAACCTAGAGAAAAAAAAAAAGAAATACATGAAGTAAATTGTGTTGAGACATTGACTCAAAGTTTTTTTGAAAAGATTTTTTGGAAAAAGAGTTATTTGCATTGAAATCAATATCCAATAATGAATCTGAAAAAATATCCGCAAAGAATCTATAATGCGAAGAATTATTACCAAAGCTTATAGAATCTAATGTCAAAATATTTAAGCCAGAATTAAAACCTCTACCAACCAATCTAAAATATGTATTTCTAGGAGAAAATGAGATTGATCCAGTAATTATATCATCAAAATTATCTGAAATTCAGGAAAAAGAGCTGACAAAAGTTTTGAAAATCACTAAGTGTTATTGGATGGACAATAGCAGATATAAAAGGTATAAATTCACTTCTATGTACTCATTGTATCCATTTAGAAGAAGACGCTAATCTATCTCGTCAAATGCAAAAAAAGATACTTAAAAGAAGTAGTTCGGATAGAAGTATTTCAACTAGTAGATGCTAATATAATTTTTCCTAAATCTGATAGTAAATGGGTTAGGCCTACACAAGTAATTCAAAAAAAAATCTGGTGTTACTATAATAAAAAATCAAGAAATTGAATTAGTCCCAATGCGTACAGTCACAGGTTGGTGTGTATGTATTGACTATCGAAAGTTAAATTCTCTCACTAGAAAGGATCACTAAAAAACAAACCTTGTCTTAAATTGGGAAAAATGTCATTTCATGGTTACACAAGATATTCTTTTAGGTCAAATAGTTTCTCGAAAAGGAATTGAAGTTGATAAATCCAAAATTGACTTAATAGCTAATCTTCCTTCACCCAAAATCGCAAAAAATGTTCGATTAGGTCACATTGGATTTTATAGAAGATTTATTAAAAATTTGAGTTCAATATCTAGGCCTATCGGTAATCGTTTATATCAGGACATAGTATTTGAATGGAATGTTGCATATCAATTAACATTTGATAAATTAAAAAACATGCTTATTTCTGCACCTGTCATGCAACCTCCTAACTAGTCTTTACCTTTTGAAAATGTGTGATGCAAGTGATTATGAAGTAGGAGCTGTATTAGGTCAAAGAAAAGATAAAAAAAATCTTATGTTATTTACTATGCAAGCAAAACTCTAAAATGATGCACAAATGAACTATTTAACCACAGAAAAAGAATTACTTGATGTTGTGTTCGCATTAGATAAATTTTGATCATATCTAGTTGGATCGTCAATTGTGGTATTTACAGATCATACAACTTTAAAATATTTTTTTATTAAGAAAGATGCTAAACCATGTCCCCTACGTTAGATTTTGTTACTTCAAGAATTTGATCTTATAATTGAAGGTAAGAAATGAGTTGAAAATGTGGTAGCAGATCACTTGTCAAGGTTGAATTACGATATAAAGGAAAAACCAATTTCGATTAGAGAAACCTTTTCAGATGAACAACTTTTCGCAATAACCGAAATGCCATGGTATGCATTATAGTCAACTATTTAGCCACTGGTACTATTCACTCTAATTATTCCTAGTCTGATAGAAATAAGTTCTTAAGTGAGGTACATAATTTTTTCTGGAAAGATCCTTATTTGTTTAAATACTATAAGGACCAAATAAAAAGACGTTATGTATCTAATCATGAAATTAGTCAGGTAATTCAGTTTTGTCACTCTGAAGCTTGAGGAGGCCATTTTGCTTCAAAAAAAATCGCTGCTAAAATTTTGTTATGTGAATTTTACTGGTCAACTCTTTTTAAAGATGTTCATATCTTTTGTTTAAGCTGTGACTGATGTCAAAGAATGGGGAATATTTCAAAAATAAATATGATGTCTTTAAACCCTATTTTAATTATTAAAATTTTTTATTGTTGGGGCATCGATTTTATGGGACAATTTCCTCCATCTTTTGAATATCTGTATATTTTGGTTACAGTCGACTATGTTTCTAAATGGGTAAAGGCAATTCTATGTAAAAATAATGATCACAGAACAGTGATCAAGTTTTTAAAAGAAAATATTTTATCCAGATTTGGAATTCCTCGAACAATTACTAGTGATAGTGGATTAAATTTTTTGCAACAAAGTTTTTAAAAATCTACTGAAAAAATACTTAATTTCTCATAAAATATTCACTATGTATCATCCACAGACAAGTGGACAAGCTAAATTAGCTAATAGGGAGATAAAATATATTTTATAAAAGACAGTAAATCCAGATTTTTAGGATTGGTCTTTAAGATTGACTAATGCGCTTTGGGCTTACCGTACTACATATAAGACTATTCTAGGAATATCTCCTTATCGGTTAGTTTATGGTAAACCTTTTCATTTGCCTGTAGAATTAGAACATAGAGCAGATTGAGCAATCAAAATGTTGAATAGAAATCACTCATCAATCCCAAGAATAGAAATCACTTTCAGTCTCTCATTGTAAACCCCCATATTCTTATCGTTATATAGTAACGCAATTATGCTATTAAACTGCTAATATATATAATGATGTATGTATGAATTATGTGGATTGTAAGATTAGAAGTAAAAATGTTAGTTGAGGTAATAGGATATGTTGCAGAAGTTGGAAGCATTCCGGAGTGAAAACACGCTTAGGAAGAATTTGAATAGGAAGGAGTTTTGATAATGCCCCAATGTTTAGATCATAACTTTTTATTTTGATGTCCATTTGATCTAAAATTTTGACAGTAGGTAGTAGAATTCTAGGGCTACAATAGAATAGTTCACAAAAATTTTCCAAATCGACTTCTAAATAGGTCAAAACTTCATTTGAAGTTATAGCAGAAACTAGGATGACGCTCGAACGTGAACGTACGTTCGAACGTTCATTCGTTCGAACGACTGTTCGTTCCAGTACTCTTGTATGATGGGAAATCATAAGTACTGGGAGCTTGTCTGATGGAAAATTCAAAATTACTAGGAGCAACCAGCGTTCGAACGTAAAACCGAAATTTGCACTCGTGACGTTCGAACGTCAAATGACGTTGGAATGTGATCGATGAATTAGAACATTAGATTTAGGTCGGCTGAGATATTTTCTTCCTCTACAAATACATAAGGTTGCCTCCTTCAACCTTCATACACCATTTACAACCCTAGATAGTCTTGAGAAACAAGAAAGAAATGGGAGAAACACAAGATCAAAGGGAATTTTCATTTTGAAGTGAATCAAAAGCTCAAGTTCGTCAAGAATTCTAAGGAAGAAGAAGGTAGGGAATTTCTTCTACTCTTGTTCATTGATACTTAGGCTTATATATATACATGTTTTGTCTCTTAATAATAAATATTTGTTATGTAATCATTGTTTCTTGATTGTTCTTGCAAATCTTACCATGTTAGATGGAAGTTGTAGCTTGATGTCCATTAAACCTTTGTTCTTGACATCCAAACACTAGTTTTTCAAGAAGCATGGATTTTTCTTCTTGATTCATAAACTTGATGTTGATTTGTGTTTGATTTCAAGACTCAATATTCATTGTTCTTGATTTCCCTACTTGATAAATAAATTGTTCTTGATTTCTCGACTTGATATTCAATTATTCTTGCTTTCAAAAAAAAAACTCTAGTGTTTTATGGGAGCCACAAAAATATATCTTTTTGATGATCTCTTGCTTATTGTTCTTGAGAGGTTATATTTGAAAAATACCTATGAAATTGGGGGTTTTGAAATACTTGTGATTTGAGAAATTGGTTGGTACTGTATCTCTTGTAAAGATGTTTGGAAGAACATGGGTGACCGTTGACCGAATATTGTAGAGTGGGATAGATGTGTTTCCTACTTCGTGCAGGTTTGAACATTCCATATCACTCGTAGTGGAGTTGGTGCCTTGCGAGGACCAAACTACTATTCGCTCACGAGTACCGTGGTTGGAGATTAGTATACTATTCCTAGGTTGGATTTCCTCACTGCCATTGTGATGGTACACGCCCTTCCTAAAGATGATATCCTTGTGAGGATGTGTGTGTGTGGGGGGGCCAGGATATTCTTAATATGTGTATTCATGCGAGATCTAACATAATACCTAAGATACAAATATACAAATTGTGGGTTATGGTTCGTTGTTGAAATTAGTTGATTGCGGCTAATGGTACATGATTTCTACAAGAATTTGTTGAAAGTATGGAATTCCATCAGAACTTGCTTGAAATGGTGTGTCATTGGAAATAACTTATTAGTTGTACTCTTAATTTAATATATTATTATTGGGTTAACTGGAGATTTGTTTAAATGTCACTGTTTTCTTTCAAAAGTTATATATAATATTTTGAAAGGTGAGACCACCCTGTTTTACATGTTTTTCCAAACCTTGCTTGAGTTTGGGAGGATTTTGTTATAAATCTTAGTGCTCACCTCCTACAAACAATATTTATTCTCAAATTTCGGTTTAGAGGAAGATCTTGGAGTCGATGAGCAGGTAGCTTGGGAAGCTCAAGGGGATGGAAGTGTGGATCCCGAGGAGATGGTCTAGAGTGGCTCTCTTTATGTCATATACTAGGAGATACATTTTGAGACATTATTGAAATGATATTATGTTTATTCCGCTGCAAAATGATACTTGATTTTGAGATGTAATTGCCATAGTTTGGCATATTCTTTTGGATGATAATTTAGACTCTATGTATGATGAATGAAATTTTCTGTATTTATGGATTTTATTAGTTTCTCTCATGATATGAATAGTTTAAATAGTAATGATGTCCAAGGTGAATTTTGGGGCATTACACTCGTCACTCATGTGCTTGAGGGTCTACCAACTCCACCTCGCAAAAGACAAAGAATCTCCTCCTGCTGATGGAGAATCTCATCTTACTTTGCTTCGATGCCGAGCATGATCACTCGTAACGTCCGTTCGTCGTTTGTCTCTGCATGGGCCTACTCAGCCTATCTCTTCTTCTCAACATCTAAGGCGTCCTGAACCTCATCGGTGCCATGAGCTCGTCATACATCTTGCCTTGTCGCTAGCCCTATGTTATGACCTTGGCTCCTTCCAAACGATACTTTATTTAGGTTTCCCATCAACTTCAGCACTTCCTCCCTTCTCACATACGTTTTTATGGCCCCGTTCACTACCTCGGCATTGGACTATAATTCCCTCACCACCTTTTTCACAGCCTCGCCTCCATTTCTCAAGCACATTCCCTAACCTCTAGCCTCTACATTTGCCAAAATTCCCAATTCCGCAAAATCCAACAATTCCACAGTTCGTTCACAAACAATAGCTTGGTTTTGGAATAAGTTTTCGTACCTATCAGCCTTGAAAGAATTAGGGAATCATGTGCGATCAGATCTTCAGTCCAATGGTGGCCTTTCCTCTACTCGATCACATCGTCCACAAAGTTGGGTTCTTGGTTGGCCGCCTTTCGCCTAGCGGGCATTTTCATCCTTGAAGTTATTTTTGGATTTGGGGCTTTTAGGGCAAGAAAAACTTGGGATTTCTTGGTTAAAATGTGAGAAATGAGATGGAAAAGGGGTTTGCTGGTGGATTTTTGGTAGAAAGTGAGAAGGAATGAGCTTTGGAGGCTTTGGTAGGGGAACGGCTAGCTAAGGTTTGGGGTTTTGAAGGGACTTGGGCATTTTTTATCCGGGAAGACTAACCAGGTATTTATAACCAAGCAACAGTCATTCGAACGTGACTGATGTACAAATAGAGATAGAAAAAATTTTAAAAGACAGTTCAAACAAAAGTTGCCCCAAATACTTTTGATGTTCTACAAAGATCAAAGTACTATAAGCTCCTCTAATTTGAATGTGAAAATGACGTTCGAACGTGGATTGCAAGTTCAAAAGTTCATCAGGCATTCGAACATGGGATGCTCTATGTACTTTTGTGTTTCTACAAAGATAAAGTAGTACTATGAGATTCTATCATTCGAACGTGAACTGGCGTTTGAACACCAAATAAAAATCAAAATTTATACACATACACATACACATAAATTATAAGAAAACTATATGCACAAATTGAACTTGAAAAACTATGGAATCTTAGGATAATTCCCTACCCATGCTACAGTTTCTTTGGCATTTTAGGACTGTGTACATCTAACCAAAAGATATTCACACTTTTTACAAAAAAGTTCGGACCATTAGCCTTCATCCTAAAAACATGGTTTTCGACAACTCTGTCAAGATGCATTCTAATCTAAGTCTTGCCTTGTCTCCATGTCATTTGAACAATCAGTGACTATTCTAATTTCTTGTCGCACATAACGATTAAGTACAAGACTGGTATAGTATGGTGTCTCCGAATAATCCTTACTCTGCTCATTCACTATCCAGTCTAATCGATCAAGTTGGTTCAGAACACTGATTGTATTCCTTCATGTGAAAGATCCTGCCACATTGTTTATATGCACCAAGTCATTTGACACGACGACATTTGGCAAAGTGCTTCTTCCACACAATGATTTTTTTTTTCTTCTCAGATTTCAATTTTTCTCACCAATCTTGTTTTTTCACTATTGCATAATGCACATCAGATGGAAATGGGCGTAAAATGCCTAACTGAACCAAAAAATATTATCATCTATTTTTGCTAAACCAAAGACACCCTATCAGGTTCTTTAACGTCTGTTAGTCACAAAGACAATTGAAGCTGTTTTTAAAGATATGATCATCATTTTTTTCAAATACTATAAAGACTGTATAAATAAAAAAAAAGAGCACGAATACTGTGTAAATACGATCATGAAAAAATTTTAAAATCACATCTATGTCAATACGAACTGTATTTCTCACCCCAACCTAAACTCAACATTGTCTCCAATGTTTCGAATTTACCCATGTATGCAGAGTGGTTTATGGGTTGAGAGAGATAGAGATATATTCATCTGTTGAAGTCCTACAAACAAAATACATATTTAATCATTTTTTACCAAAATTAGGGTTTTGATTAACATGGAAACCCTTTTGCGAAAGTGCAAACAAAAGAAGGAAACCCATGAGCAAGTACAACATAAAAATACAAAACATGAAACAAAGGATGGTATCTATGGAGTTTGTGGCTATGGATTTAGTAGAGAGTGAATCATTTGAAGAGAAAAGGGAAGAAGAAGAAGAAGAATGGTGGATGGGAAAAGGATTAGGGTTTGGAGGTCTTATAAAGGCGTCCGTTCGGGTCGAGTTGAATCAAATTTATCCTAACTCAATCCTTTTTTTGTGTCACCTGCTGCGAATCTATTCTGAATATTCAGGATCCATTAAAAAATGGATTCCACATCTTTAATAAACTCTTTGTAAAATGGTTTCAAACATTGACCATTAATAGTAAAAATATTACAATTTGATGGATTCTTTACTTCTACAAGATGTCCAAACACTCACCTTAAAAAGTAAGGCCCAGTCCATTTTGATCTTAACTTACCAGAAAACAGGCAGAGCGTTGAATTGAATAAAAAGACTTTCTTAGAAGGAGCAAAAGATTTTTGCACTATGTTTTTGTCATGAAAAACTTTCATTCTTTCTTTTACAATTTTGCAATTCTTTCTTTTAAAGTTTTCTTGAAATTCTAGCTTTGTCTAGGTCAAAATTTATGGTTTTAATGGTCTAGTATGCTCTGTGTTCCAATTCCACAGGTAGGTGACAAGGCTTGCCATAAACTAATCGATAAGGAGACATGCCAAAAAAAATTTTAAAGACAGTGCGATATGCCCAGAGTGCATCAGTTAATGTTAACAACCAATCTTTTCGTTATGGGTTTATCTTTTTTCTAAAATCATTTTGATATGTCGATTAGCCAATTCAGTCTGTTCAGTAGTCTATGGATAATAAGGGGTTGCATTTTATGAGAAATTAAGTACTTTTTCATCAAATTCCAAAAAGGACGATTAAAAAAATGAGTACCCCTATCACTTATAATAGATTTAGGAATTCCTGATGCAATCCATAAGATGCTCAAGGAAACACAAATTCGAAGATGTGAAAGATAATAGAATTGGGCCGATTACGAGAGCACGAGCAAAGAAGTTTAAGGAGGGCACTCAATGGGCTGGTTCAAGAGGCATGGACTCAAGCAAGTGCGTAGAGGCCCATGGAGCATGATCCACTTGGGCAACAAAGATTCATCAATATAATTCAAGTTCTAGAAGAATCCGGCTAAGGTTAAGCTTACATTGGCCCGTTGATGTTAAGGCCTCCAATTTATTTAAAGGATTATTATTTTTAGAATAAGTGGGCTTGAGGATGCTTGGCCCACATGTTTTACTTCTTATGAAATAGGATTTTCGGAGTTACTGTAGCACCATACTGTTCATGCTACAGTAATGGCGCCCTATTCATTCTTGTTAGGGTTTGATTGTAAGACTTGCATGCCAAGTACTTTCCTTTTAAATTTAGGCATATGAGTTATTCTTTTTAGGAAAGTAAGAGATATTTCTTTACCCACAAGTAAGAGATATTCCTTAAATAGGATAAGCTATTTTAGAAAGTTTCCTAATCCTTGTAATGACTAGCCTTTATAAATAGGCCTTCAAATCAATGAAAATTCAGATTATGATTCAGCAAATTGTGAGAGTATATTTCTCTTTGGTTCTTTGAAGAACTAGACGAACTTATCGGGATTTCCCGTGGCGTTCACTATCGACTTATCAAACGGATTTCCATACCGTTTGTGGCGTCTTCCTTTATACCAAGGTTCTTGTTTCACAAACAGCGGGTTGAGGTCTATATACCAAGGTTCTTGTTTGTCGTAAACAACGGGTCGAGGTCTTCCATTCAAATCTGAACGTAGAACGATCTTGGGTTCCTTTTCGTTGTTGGTTCTCGTTATTCTTGGCGGGTTTCACATCAATTCCAAATCTAGACAAGATGTTTTCTTTTAAAAAATTGATCACTATTTGGTAATCATTGTTTCGGCACAGAATTGCTTCAACCAATTTGGACACATAATCAACAACCACTAAAATATATAGATAGCCAAAAAAGGAAGGGGGAAATGATCCCATGAAATCAATGTCCCAACAATCAAAATCTTCAATTACCAGAATGGGGGTCAAAGGGCATCATGTTTGTTTTAGAAATGCTTCCCAACCTTTGGCATCTATAACATGTTAGACAGAAGACATGGACATCTTTAAATAATATGGTCCAATAAAATCCACACTACAAGATTTTCGTAATGATTTTTTTAGATGAAAAATGGACACCACATGCTTTTGAATGACAAAAAGATATAATCTTTCTGATCTCTTGATTGGGGATACAACGCCTTATGATTTGATCCTTATAATATTTAAATACGTATGGATCCTCTCAAAAAAAATTATGAACCTCCCTCAAAATTTCATTTTATCCATCATGGTAAGGAAGGAGAAAACGTACCAGTGGCAAGAAAATTAGCAATATCACCATACCATGGTATTTCTACGACTCTAAAAAATTCTTCATTAGGGAAATTTTTATTGATTGGTAGCCCATCCTCATGAAATTCATATGTCAGCCTAGGTAGATGATTTGCCATTACATTTTTGACACTTTTTTTGCCCTTAATGATCAAATTAAACTCTTGTAATAAGAGTATCCATCTCAAGAGTCCTGGCTTGACATCTTTCTTTGTGAGCAAGAACTTCAGTGCTGCATGATTAGTAAACACAATGACATATGAATAAGGTAAGAACAAAATTTCTCTAGTGCAAAAACCACAACAAGCAGTTCTTTTTCAGTTGTGGAATAATTCATTTGTGCATCATTCAAAATTTTACCTGCATAGTAAATCACATAAGGTTTTTTCTCCGTTCTTCGACCCAATACTTCTCCCACAGCATAGTCACTTGCATCACACATCAATTCAAACGGGAGAGTCTAGTCAGGAGGTTGCATTATTAGGGCAGAAATCAACATACCCTTGAGCTTATCAAAAGCTTGTTGGCATGCTCCATTCTATACAAAAGTTACCTCCTAACTTAAGAGATGATACATGGGTTTCGATATGGTATTGAAGTCATTGATGAGTCTCCTATAGAACCTTGCATGTCCTAGCAATGATCAGACAACTTTAACAGTTCTGGGTGCAAGCAAATTTTCTATCAGAGCTATCTTTGCTTTGCCAACTTTTATGCCTTCAGACAACACAATGTGATCCAAAACAATGCCTTGTGTTACCATAAAATGACATTTCTCTCAATTAAGCACCAGATTGATTTCCTTACATATTATCAACACTTTTTTCAGGTTTGCTAGCCACAACTCAAATGAATCACCATGCACAGAAAAATCATCGATGAACACTTCCAAAAATTTCTCAACTATGTCACTAAACAAACTCAACATGCACCTTTGAAATGTTGCATGAGTGTTAGAAAGTCCAAAAGCATCCTTTTGAATGCAAAGGTGCCAAAGGGGCATGTGAATGTTGATTTCTCTTGTTCTTCAAGTGCTATTTCAATTTGATTATACCCAGAATACACATATAGGAAATAGTTGAATGCATGACCTGTAATTATTTCTAAGATTTGATCTGCAAAGGGAAGTGAAAGTGGTCCTTTTCTAGTCACCAAATTGAATTTTCAGTAATCTATGCACATTTGCCATCCTACGACAACTCGAGTTGGGACCAACTTATTGGCATCATTTTTAACTACTGTGACTCCAAACTTTTTGGGCACGACTTTGGTTGGGCTAACCCATTCACTATGAGAGATGGGAAAGATAATTCTTGCATCCAACAGTTTGAGCACCTTAGTCTGTACAACCTCCTTCAAGTGGGGGTTTGGTCATTTCTCTATTTGACGAGAGGGTTTTGTATCCTCCTCAAGGTATATAGTATGATTGCAAATTAATGGGCTTATACCTTTCAAATTAGCAATGGTCCACCCAATGGTGCTCTTATCACGTCTAAGGACTTCAATCAGCTTAGACTCTTGTAAATATGCAAGCTTAAATGAAATGACCACTAGAAATACTCGTCCTCCCCTAAAAAATGCATATTTTAAGTCAGATGGAGCAGGTTTCAATTCAGGGTTTGTGGTTTGACACTTGATCAGAGTAGCTTTGTACCACTTGGGGTCAATTCCTCAAATTTGAGTACCCATGTTCCAGTAGCATGAGTTGGACAACTTTTTGGACTCTGACAATCATTTCCAACTCAGACATAATAGACTGTAACAAATAAGATTCAATAGATTTTTCAAAAAATTCATCATTCAAATGTTCATATGCCAAAGACTCAATGAAATTTAATTCTTTCACTTCTTTTTCCTCCATGGGTGCTTGGAAATGTTGAAAATGTTAAGCTCGAGAGTCACAGTCCTGAAAGTCAATTTCATGAACCCAATCTTGTAATTGATTAATGCATTTGAAGTTATTAGGAAAGGTCAACTAATAATGACGGGAATTTGATTATGTGGATCTATTGCTGGCAGAGTATCCAAGACAATAAAGTCAACAGGAAAGAAAAAGTTGTCCACTTGAACAAAAACATCCTCAACAATGCCCTTTGGAACTTTGATTGACCTATCTACCAACTGTAGTGTGATACATGTGGGTGTGAGTTCACCCAAACCAAGTTGTTGGTAGATCAAGAAAGAAAGCAAATTGACACTGGCTCTAAGATCCAGCAATGCTTGTTCTATCCTGAAATTCCCAATGACACATGACACAATTGTACCCAAGGCTCATCTCAATGGGCTGATATGGGTGAAAGACATTATTAGGTGGGGATTTTGGCTGGGGTGGCACATCTGTTAAAATCTAACGCATGTGTCCTAAGATGAGCTTAACAAGAACAAAAATCTCATGTGGAACAGAGAGGTAAAAGCTCATTTGATTCTGATTTCTAGTACTAATACGAAATGTGAAAGTGTGTCCTAACGATCCTTTAGACCTTTAGAATTTGAAGCTAGAGGTGTCAGAAAAATTACCATAGGGACAACTAGCTAGTGGTAACCAAGCGTTCATAGCGACGTTTCTTTTTTATCCTTCGATGTTGGCTCTTCCTATCATTGTGAAGTAGAATTCACCAAGTGTTAGATTGTACACCCACCAATAGGGAACGTGAGCTGGGTTTAGATCATCTTGAGAGAGATTAGTTTTACACTACTGATGAAAGTGTCACAATAGTAATTCAACCTAGTACAAGAGGAACCGTTGATTCGCACAATTAGTCATTACGCTTGGTTGAAAAGTCATAGGTGCGAAGCTACTTGATGGTTTCCTTTGTTGTTCCTAACCTCCGAACATCATCCCTCAATGTGTAGTGTATATGTAAAGAGGAGTATCAGTCCCCCTTGGAATGATGTTAAAAGAAAGGGCAACGGAATGGTGGATGAATGAAATACATGTGTGTGTGAACCAAAATGCTCCCCAAGCGCAGAGAGACTTTTGCTTGTCGTATTTTACTTGAAAAGTATGTCAAGGTCATCTCCTCAGGGAAGGAAGGGAATTGTATGAAGGTGATTTTGGGAAAAAAAGAAATGTAAAATCTTTTGTTGTTGAAGTTTGATTTGTGAATTGTATTGTGATGAAAATGAAATGGGAAATAAGTGTTGGCTAATCCAAAAGGTTCACTCCAATGGGAATGTCAAGTTAACTCGAAACCATCCTCCAATGGTGCATAGATGAACGACTGATTCATGAGAAGCGAGGGACAAGATGTAAGTGAGAATCCAAACATAAACCATGACAAGTCTACGAAATATCAAAAACTCACAACCATGTCCACACTCGACCCAGTCAAACCGAACCATTGTACACCGAAATGAGAAAAGAAAATGAGTTGAAATGTCATACCCAAGTGGAGGTCTCCCTTGGATTAGCCAACTAAAAAGCTTAGCTACTCATGTTTAAACTAAAATCATTCATAATATAAAGCAACATGTAGATGAAATAGCAATGAAATAGAGGAGAAATGAAGCTTGAAACTTGTATTGATGCTAAAGGAAGTAGCCAACAAAGAAGAATTCATTTCATAAACAAAACTAAAGCTTAAAAGGAAA
This sequence comes from Ilex asprella, assembly GCA_023539305.1. NCBI lineage: Eukaryota > Viridiplantae > Streptophyta > Magnoliopsida > Aquifoliales > Aquifoliaceae > Ilex > Ilex asprella. The sequence continues at coordinate 21,388,461 of CM042184.1, forward strand.
ACCCAGCAGAAACATAAAATTGCAAGAACATTTGAATTAAACTTGATTAAACTAGAATTAAAAGAGATTACAATGCAAGAAATAAAGATTACAAGAGAACTACAACTTATTGCAACAAAATGGGTGAAGAAAATACAAAAACATAAATTTCTCTATGTAATTATTCATCATCTTCTTTCTTGGAGTTGTCTAAAACTACTCCTAAGCTTAGGTAGCCACCCCTTCAAAACTTGTGGAATGTTGAATATATAATGTGTGAGAGACTTCAAATTTTGTCCATGAGGTTCTCCATAGCCTGTATGCAGGCCTCCTATCCACAGGAGGCTGAGTTGATGCTCGGACAAGCTAGGAGAAGGCTAACCTGTAACTCCTCTAGCTGCCCTCTTCTCTTTCGTCCTCATAAATGCAATGGCCTCCAAAGTCCAAGCAAGGGTGTTGGGAGGCATGTAGATGTGTAAGGGATGTCAGGGAAAAAAATGCGAGAATCAATGGTGGGACCCCCAAGCAAATGGAGCATGAGTTGTAGGCATTCTAGGAATTCTGGGCAAAACTTTCTCGAAAGTCAATGCAAACCTTCTGTAAGGTTCATTCCAGTTGGCTAAACCTTCTAGAAGGTGTTCCAGAAGGTGACAGCTTAGGACCAATTTTTGTAGAATTGTCATAACTTTTGATCCAACCGTTGGATTGAGCTGAAATTTTGACACAATACAGAAGACATCCAGATATACAACTTTCATGTTTTGCATTTTTTTAGATTCGAAGTGTGTCAATAATGGGAAAACCAACGTGCTAAACCTTCGAGAAGGTTTTCATCCCAAATCCATTTTTCTTGGTTTCTTCACCTTCCAAGCCTCCCAATCTTCATTTAATGTGTTCAACTCTTCACCACCCATTCACACATAGTTGCAGGGTTCCAAAAGCCGTCATTTACACTATAATTACCTACAACATCAAAATTTCAACTTTATTCAAAACTTTGACTATCTCTAAGTAATTAAATGCAAAGTTAAGTTAAAAAGTATGAAATAAGGCCATCAAACATGCAATATTTTGTGCTCATCAGAATCTACCATGCTTTGGATTATGATTGAACTCCTCTAAGTCAGAATACGGACTAGATGCAATGTGTGCGCCCGTCACTCGTTTGCCGACTAGTAGTAGGGGCCATTTGGCTCCCAGAGGCGCGTGTCTTTAGCCAAGCCCACGTAACGGACTAGACGCACGGGCCGCATTGAAGTACAATTCCCACCTAGCAATGAGTAGAATCCTTTGTAGATGACTTAAATACGTAACGGGGTATTGTTTGTGATAGAGTGGCCTTACTGCCATGATCCACTGAGATTCAGCCCTTTGTCGCTTCAATTCGTCCCTTCCCGTCCTTAACCAATTCCTATATTTCTAATTGGAGGTTAGGACCGTTAAGGAAGGACCCATGTATGGCATTGTTTCATGATAAGTTCCCATGTCGTGCACAATGTTCCCTTTTGCATGCCTTGATTCCTTTTTGCATGCTTTGGTTTATTGCAGCATACCAAGCTGAGGGCCAAGCTTTGGTCGTGTGCCATGTTGCCCTGTTTCAAGTTTCCTAGTTGAGTGCCAAGGTTCCTTCTCGAGTGCCAAGTTACCAAGTGACAAGTTGAATGTCAAGTGCCTTGCCGCATGCCAACATGCCTTGCTGAGTGCCTTACCATGTGCCAACATGCCTTACCAAGTGCCTTGTCGCGTGCCAACATCCCCTGTCAAGTTCCAACATGACCTGTCATGTGCCTTGCCACGTGCCAAGATGTCTTGTCAAGTGCCTTATCACGTGCTAAAATGCCCGGTTGAGTGTCTTACTACGTTCCAAGATGCCATGTCGAGTGCCTTGTCGGGAGCCAAGATGCCCAAACGAGTGCCTTGCCGCAGGCCAAGATGCCTTGTCAAGTGCCTTGCCACATGCCAACATGCCTTATAGAGTGCCTTCCCGCGTACCAGCATGCCCTGCCGAGTGCCTTTTCACAGACAAAAATTCCCTATCAAGTGCCATGCCGAGTGCCTTGCCGAGTGCCAACATGCCCTGTCGAGCTCCTTACCGCGCGCCAGCATGCCTTGTGGTGTGCCTCACCACATGCCAACATGCCCTGTCGAGTGCCTTGCTCCTTGTCCAGATGCCTTGTCGAGTGTCTTATCGCATGCAAAGATGCCCTATCGAGTGCCTTGCCATGTGCCAAGATGTCCTACCATGTGCCTCATCACGTGCCAAGATGCCATGTGGAGTGTCTTGCCGCATGCCAAGATACCCTATCCAGTTTCGTATCGCGTGCCAAGATGCCCTGCCATGTTTCAAGATGCCCTGTCGAATGCCTTGTCACATGCCAATATGCCCTATCAAGTGTCTTGTCACGTGCCAAGATTCCCCGATAAGTGCCTTGTCGCGGACCAAGATGTCTTGTTGAGTGTCTTGTCGCGTGCCAACATGCCTCTTCGAGTGCCTTGTCATGGGCCAAGATGCCCTATCGAGTGCCTAGCCACGTGCTAAGATGCCACGTTGAGTGTTTTATCGCGTACCAAGATGCCTTGTTGAGTGCCTTATCGCGTGCAAAGATGCCTTGTCGAGTGCCTTGCCGCGTGCAATTACGCCCTGTAGAGTGCCTTGTCACGTGCCATTATGCCCTGCCGAGTCCCTCTCCACATGCCATTATAACTCTGCCAAGTGCCTTCCCGCATGCCATTATAACTCCTCAAGCATGGGATGTCTATTCACGACACTTTGATTTTGCTTCCTAATGAAATTATAGGGGTTAGAGTCATTTGCAAGCCTTGCTCGACATGCCATATTGCCTTGTTACCTTGTTGCGTGCCTTGTTGCCTTGCCACTTGCCTTGTCTCGTGCCATGTTGCCTTGCCGTGTGCCTTATTGCCTTGTCGTGTGCCATGTTGCCTTCCCCCGTGCCTTGTTGCCATGCAACGTGCCTTGTTGCCAAGCCATATGCCTTGTTGCCTTGTTGCATGCCTTGTTGTCTTGCCACGTGCCTTGCTTCCTTGCCATGTGCCTTGTTGCCTTGCCCACCGCATGGCTTTGACTTGTAACATGACGTGTCATGTTTCCTTGCCCAATACACTGCATGGCCTTGACTAGCAACATGACATGCCATGTTCCATTGTCACATGCCTATCCTCTCCCATAACACCGCATGGCCTTGTTTAGATAGCAACATGACATGCCTTGTTCCCTTGTCGCGCGCCTCTCCTCTCCCAAAACACTGCATTACCTTGCTTGGCAATATCATGTACCTTGTCGTGTGGTCATGTTTCAATTTTTCACTATTTTCCCTATTTTTTATTATGCCTAATAATTTTAATCAATTAATTTAAACAAATAATAATTACTCATATTTTTTTGTGTGTTTTCTCTATTTTTTCCTATTTTTCTCTAATTATTTCCTTAAAAAATAATAAATAATTATTTTCCTGCACAAAAAATATAATAACTATTTTTCACAATGTGAATAATTTATTTGTTTACATTTTTATTGGTTATTTCTAAAGAAAATGAGTTTAACTTCACAAAACATCCATTATGACTTCTCGAGCAAAATGATGTCTTTTCCTATCACTAGGTTTTTGCTTGCTAATGCTATTATAGGGGGTGAGGTCTCTCAGGGGCTTGGCCCTTGGAGGCTGCCTCGTGCCTCTCCCAACACACCACATGCACTTGCACGACAACACTAACATGCATTTCCATCTCTCAAGTTGTGGGACACCGATGTCGACGTCGACGCCGATTTTTAATTTATTAATTATTAAAAAATTATTTAATTTTTTTAAAATAATAAAATTATTTTCCTTCACTTAAGTATTAAGTATATTCATTTATTTTAATTGATTG
>CM042184.1:21404735-21424869 GCA_023539305.1 Ilex asprella
ATCAAAGGCTCACCAACTCATCCACTCTCAACCCTGTCAAACCGAACTATTTGACTCAAAAGGGAGTAATGAAGAAGAGTTGTAATGGAATCCCCAAGAGGAGATCTTCCCTTGGATTAACCAACTTAAAATCTAGCTACTCATGATAAAATGAAAGACAAGCATAATATAAATGGACATAACGAAGAAATGAAGCATGGAACTTAACTAAAAAGAGAAATCTTAAACTAAAAAGAGAAATCAACAATACCCATTTTAAACTAAGAAATGAAGAACTTGAAAGCATAAATGGTGAAATCTAAGTTACACAACTAAACTTGAAATAGACTTGAAGTAAATGACATTAAGGTAATAAAATGAAGATTACAAGAGTATGAAAGCTTACTACAACAATAGCAAGTGAAATGAGAAAAAAAAATGCAAAAATAAAATTTACTATTCATCATCTTCAACCTTAGAACTCTCTCTCTATATCTACTCCTAAGCTTAGGTAGCCAACCCCCCTTAATGTTGAATAATGCTGAATATATTGGAGTGTGTGTGATCCCTTTTCGTGCATGATGGTCCCCAAGGTGTAAGAGCAGGCCTTCCCATCCATAGGGGCTGAGTGATGGCTCTTGACAAGCTAGCCTGCAACCCCATGTACAGCCCACTTTACTCCCATGCTTCATTAATGCCCAGCCTTTAAAGTCTTCTCAATGTGTAAGGGATGCCTACTTTTGTGTAAGGAAATGTTGGGGGGCAAGTGAGAGAAGTGTAAGTGGGACTCCCAAGCCTCAAATTTGAGTTACAGGCTGTTTTTCGGCCAGAAGGTTCGTGGTACCGGTACTAGGTACCGGCACCATATGGTACCGGTACTATTTTTTCTGCACTGGACCACCTTCGGTACAAATGGCATAACTCTTGATCTAACCGTTGGATTGAGCTTAAATTTTTAAAAAATATATACGACATCCAGATCTACAACTTTCATGTTTTGAACTTTTCCCGATTCTGAGTAGATCATGGTCAAAATTCTGGACAACCGAGGCAGTGCTTTCCAGTGACGTGGCAGCTGGTGCCTTTGTTCCAAAACACCAATACCTCCTTGATTTCTTCACTTTTAAGCCTCCAATTCTTCATGTATTGTGTCCATGCCATTACCACACATCCAACATAGTTTCAAGGTCCTAAAATCCTACATTTAAGCTATTAAAACATGCAACATCGAGAATTCAACATTATTCATAAAATAGGCTAACACTAAATAATTAAATGCAAAAGTTGAGTTATAATGAATGTAATGAGGCCATGAAATGTGCAATATTATGTGCTCATCACCTTGTTAACTTTCATGCCCTCAACAATACAATGTGACCTAAGACAATGCCTTGTGTTACCATGAAAAGGTATTTCTCCCAATTGAGCACCAAATTGGCTTCTTTGCACCTTATCAACACCTTTTCTAGGTTGGACAGACACAAATCAAATGAGTCGCCATAGACAGAGAAGTCATTCATGAACACTTCTAAAAAAATTTTAACTATGTCACTGAACAAGCTTAGCATGCATCTTTGGAATGTTACAGGAGCGTTACAACGTCCGAACAGCATCCTTTTGAATGTAAAGGTGCCAAAGGGGCATGTGAATATGATTTTCTCCTTGTCATTTAATGCTTTTTCAATTTGATTGTACCAAAAATACCCATCTAAGAAATAGTAAAATTCAGGCCTGTAATTCTTTCTAGAACTTAATCTAGAAAAGGAAGAGGAAAATGGTCTTTCCTAGTCACCAAATTGAGTTTTTGATAGTTTATGCACATTCACCATCCTGTGACAACTCGAGTTGGTACTAGTTCATTTGCATCATTTTTTACCATTGTGACCCCAAACTTCTTGGGCACAACTTGGGTTGGACTAACCCATTTGCTATCGGAGATGGGAAAGATTATCCCTGCATCTAAGAGTTTGAGCACCTCAATTCTCACAACTTCCTTTATGTGAGGATTCAGTTGTCACAGCATTTGACGAGAGGGTTTTGAATCCTGTTCAAGGTATATAACATGATTGCAAATTAAAGGGCTTATACCATTCAAGTCAGCGATGGTCCACCCAATGGTGCTTTTATGGCTTTTAAGAACTTCAATCAGTTTAGACTCTTGTAAGTCTATGAGATTAGAGGAAATTACCACTGAGTATGACTTGTCCTCTCCTAAAAATGCATATTTGAGGTCAGATGGGAGAGGTTTCAATTCAGGCTTTGGTAGTCTATCACTTGATGAGAATGATTTTGTGCCATTTGGTGAAAGTTCCACGAATTTTGGTGCCCATGTCTCAACAACATTAGTAGGGCAACTTTGTGAATTTGGGTCATCATTTGTTGACTCAGATGAGATAGACTCTAGCAGGGATGATTCAGTAGGATTCTCACAGAATGTGTCATTCAGATGTTCCTTTATCAAAAATTCAATGGAGTTTACTTCCCCTTCTTCTTTGTCCTCTCCTAGGTGTTTGGCAATATTGAAAATGTTCAGCTTGAGAGTCATATTTCCAAAGGTTAATTTCATGACTCCATTCTTGTAATTAATTAGTGCATTGAAAGTTACTAGGAAGGGTCGACCAAGAATGACAGGAAATTTGATTTTCTAAATGCAGTGCTGGCTGAGTATCTAAAGAAATGAAGTCAACAAAGAAGAAAAATTTGTCTACTTGGACGAATACATCTTCAACAATGCCGCTACGGATTTTTACAGATCTGTCTGCCAATTGGAGTGTGACACAAGTGGGTTTGAGTTCACCCAAACCCAACTACTGGTAGACTGAAAACGGGAGCAGATTGACACTAGCTCTGAGGTCTAACAATGCTTGTTCCATTTTGAAGTTTCCAATGACACATGACACTGTTGGATACCCAGTGTCCTTGTATTTTGGAGGAATTTTGTATTAAAGCAAGGCACTAGCTTGTTCTGTCAAGAAGACTCTCTTTTGGACATTCTGGCTTCTCTTGATTGTGCACAAGTCTTTTAGAAACTTGGCATAAGACAGAATTTGTTTGATAGCTTTAGTTCGAAGATCTGGGCATGTAGTTAATCATCTGGTTTATTATATTTATGCTTGATAACTTAAATAACTCCCGTGACAACAACAAGTTAATCGAAAGATAAATATGGACTGTGAGAATTAAGAACATGATTCTGATGTCTTTCTAGAAGTTTACAAGAATTGTCTGTGTTGAAACTCAAGTCGTCTACAAACAAGCAAGTGTTTCTACAAGACATCCAACCATGACGTTAATATTCCATTCTATAAATGAAGCACAATAATGGAGAGAATTTAAAGGTAGTTATGAAGATCTAGCCGGGGTACTTGCCTTGAACCGATGATTCTTTCTATGCAAGAGACATCCGTGTCATAAAAAGAACCACACGATTATATAAAGCACCTTAGCTTTGCTAGATGAAATCAATCATCCAATAAGCAAGGAGATAAAACATTAAGCATAAGAATAGTGCACAAGTATAACTTCCAAATAATTTTTACATACCCTTCACCTCTTATTAAAGAGTGAATGAGAAACAACTCTGTAACGCCCCAAATACCACCTTGGACGACATTACATTTTGAACACCATTCATTGCATGAGAGCACTAATATAATCCATAAATAAATGAGACTTGAGTCATTCTCCGTAAAATACTTACAACATTATTCAAAAGAATATGCCATATAATGGCATTTACATCCCAAAAATCAACTAAGGCAATACAGCAGAAATTCAAAATAAAACTAGACCCCACAATATCTCCCAAATTAATTTCCTAGTCTAGCATCAAAAGGAAATAAAGTTCTAAGCATTTACATTGGGATCCACCTGCCCGTCTATTGGAGCTTCCCAATGCTCCGGCACATCAACTCCAAGCTCCTCCTCTAGAGTATAATATGAAAAATAATGGTTGTAGGGGGTGAGCACGAAGCTCTGTAAGAAAATTCTTCCAAACCCAAACAAGGTTTACAAGAGCATATAAAAGCGGTCGGTCTCATTTTACAAATAGCATATATAATCTTTGAAGTAAAGCAGATACATTTTAAAGTAGATCTCAAGTTTAACAATAGCAATAAATGTGATGGAAAAAAAAAAGACAGATCGCAACAATAAATCGTATGTATATTGGTTCATCCTCGTGCCATGTATGTTGATTGCTTCTCAGGAAAATACCCAAAGATTATACCTAGTCCACCCATCATAATCACTAGCACTTTGGAAAAGGGTGTATACCATCCCAATGGCATTAATGAATCCTTCCCTAGGAAATGTGTACCACCCCTAGTTCGAACTCCAGTGAACAATAGTGATTGCATTACTAAATGACAACCCACTACAAGTGTTAGGCAACCATCTCACCCCCATTGAGATAGACTAACCTCTAATACTCTATGGTATCTCTTTAAGGCAATTCAATTCTGTCACAACAACCATACAAATGAGGAAACCAACATATTTTCAATGAACATACAATTCCAAATTATTAGCAAAATCCCCAATTTTTCCTCGAGTAAATGTACAATGGGCAATATAAGAAGACGTACAAGAGACCATCATAAACACCATTTTGTTGTTCATTATGAAACACTAAGGTTTTGACATCAAGAACAAAAAAAAGATTTAGAGAAAAGTTCACCTCTACTCAAAACTAGGGTTTTGAGTCAAGAAAAAAGATTTAATGGTTAACCAACCATTAATATTGTGTAAAGCATGACAATATTCACAAGGATATCAAGAATCAATAATTCTATAGCATACATATAAGATTTTGAGTGAAAATAGTACATATATGTTAGTCCTAGCCTCAATGTAAGAGAATAGGAAGAAAACTTCTACCTTGAATCAAAGATTTCAAAGTTCAAATCAAAAGTCCAAGCCCTAGAGACCTCCTTTCTCCTCTTTCTTTTGTTCCTTTCTCTTCTCCTAGGGTTCTAAAATGTTTAGGGTGAGAATGGAATGTAAGAATGGGGTAAAATATAGGGAAAATTGATGTTTTAAATGGTCAAATCCTGACTTTTACTATGCAGAATTCGGGTTTCTTTCGGGCGTATAGGTAGGCTATTCCGGTAGGGTTCCCTTCCACTAGGCTATTCCAGTAAGGTTTAGCTACTGGTGTCGGACGTACCGATAGGCTGTTCCGGTAGGGTTTGACTGATAAATTTTTGCTACGACTTTCAGTGCAGTTTTGACCCATTTCAAGGTCGAATTAAAAAATTTTCGTGAAATATACTTTTGTATCTATAGATGTCTACTATCTAATGTCCAAATTTCAAATCAATTGAAGATCAGAATAAAAATTTATGACCTAAATACTAGACAGTGTCCAAACTCATTTTTACCCAAATTCACCCTAAAGTGTATATTAACTCCAGAATATTTTTTAACTTCTAATATACTTCATATTACCTCTCTCAATGTTTATCGACTTCTGGATTCAATTGAGGCATTATTTTGACCTAAAAACATTTAGATACTTATCTAATCACCCTTTTCAAGTTTAAACGTATTCAAAACTTACACTTTCCAATCAAATTGCCTCCCTAGTAGTTATTTCTACGGTTACAATTCATATGGTTTATTCTTACATCACTATAGATATGAGAATTACTAAACAAGTACATCACTATATTATTATAAACATGTGGGGGTTTACAAACTCACCCTTCATGACTTTGGTAAAGCCAGAAAAGTGAGTGATGCTTATCCCTCCAAGTAGAGGAAAAAAATAACTATAAAAAGGAATCAATCTTCAAAGAAAAATGAGTAAATCACATTTCACCCTTCACGGCTTTGGCAAAGCTCAAGAAAAGTGAAAGAGTTTCACTCCTCTAAGAAAGAAGGAAGCTCAAGCTATGACAGTGAAGGACATAAACAATAAAAGTAGAAGAAAGCTAGTCACTTTTGGAGGGTGGCTTCCTCAACCAAGAAATGGAGGGTTGCTTCCTCAACCAAAAGATGAACTATTTTTCTTCTTACGAGCAATTGAAATCATAAATTTAAGCCTAATTTCATAACAAACTAAGAAGTGTTGGTCTAAATCCAAACTAACTTCAAGAACAACTACAAGTAAACATACAACAATTTTACAACTAGCTCTTATGATTGGGAGTCTAAGCCTCCATCAACCTCTCTACTAAATCTCCTACCAAGCACCCCCTTGAAGGCTCCTAAAGTGGGAGTATTTATAGGCAAGGAGGGGGAGCAGGAGGGTGAATGAATAGTGTATGATGCCCTAGTCAAAGTGAAAAGCCAACCACTCTACAGTCAGTTTGTAGAGGACGTTCGAACGTGATATGGCGTTCGAACTTTTTTTTTTTTTTGTTTTTGCATTATGGGCTTTCAAACATTGAATTATGTTTGAACGGTTCTTCTGTCTTTGCTTTAAAGACGTTCGAATGTTGACTGGTGTTCTGACCTTTTCACTTAAGTGCCCTGTGATCTTTAGTAGAAAATCATTTTCATACTCCATGCATCAATCTAATCTTCAAATGATTCAAGGGAACGTTCGAACGAGGTACTCAAGTACCTCGGGCTCTTCCTTCTTGGCTCAGGGTCTTCTTTGTTCACTGCAACACGCCATGTCTCAATAGTCTGATCTTCTCATGATGTAAGATAATGTTCAAACGGTGATTATCGTTCGAACGTTCTTGCCTTGGTCCCAGCTTTTCCAATTTTATTCCATAATGTACTGGGGTTACACACAAATGTGATCTTTGTTGTTCTTGAAGCCTTTTTCACTTTAGGACTTGAAATGACATCGCTTAAATTCCATCAAAGTACAATTAGTCGTAAAAAGGCATTGTAAAATGATACTTTTAAGTACTAATTAGCGTGCATGGCTCATGAGGCAGTACCTACATGTTCGGATATGGAACCTTATGTGGGTAATGGGGTCTTCGACCTTTGTTTATCTTGACTAAAGTGATCTTGCTTGGTACAAATGACGGTTGTGCTCGTCTTTACTAGTTGTTCATTTGGTCGGGTTCATGTGGTGCCAACATGAAGGAGGAATGTTGCATGGTTGATCCTGTCTGTAGTCATATGCTTGTCTCAAAGATTAAGCCATACATGTGTAAGTATGAACAAATTTAGACTGTGAAACTGCGAATGGCTTATTAAATCAGTTATACTTTGTTTGATGGTATCTTCTACTTGGATAATCATAGTAATTCTAGAGCTAATACATGCAACAAACTCTGACTTCTAGAAGGGACACATTTTTTAGATAAAAGGTCGACGTAGGCTATACCCATTGCTGCAATGATTCATGATAACTCGATGAATTGCACAACCTTTGTGCCAGTGACGCATCATTCAAATTTTTGCCCTATCAACTATCGATGGTAGGATAGTTGCCTACGATGGTGATGACGGGTGATGGAGAATTAGGGTTCGATCCTTTGTATTTTCTTTTTTGGTAACTCCCAGTATTCCATCCTCCTCCAACACAGTTCAGATAGAATAGAGTAATCTCCTCATCTCCCCCTTTGTCGTTTCCTCACTAGTAATGTCACTTAGGTTTCCTAACCCTAGGAAACACCCCTTCATATTCCCCCTTTCATCTTTGAGACATGTCGAGATGTCACCCAAGCAAGAAAATTAGGCCGACGAGGCTAGTTCTTTAAGGTCCAGAAAATACACTGTCAAGGGCTGACAGCAAGTAGTTAACTTTAGAAGCCACTATTCCACTCTCCCTGACGTGACCGTGGACGAATTCATGGTCGGTCATCATAGTGCCACTGTCAGCACCGAGGATGAGATGTCTTTCTATACCAAGGCCATCATAGAGCGAGGCATCAGGTTTCCTCTTCACCCTCTTCTCCTTCGCTTCTTGTCCCAATTTTGGCTCTTCTTGGGGCAATGTTGTTTTAACACGTTCAGGATCATCATGGGTGTGGTCGCTTTGAATGAACGAATACAACTTTACCTCGGTCTGGACGACATTCTTTTTTGCTATGCCTTGGTGAGGGTCATGTGATTAGCACAAAAAATTGCATAGTTTTCTGTTGCTTGTTATGCCCTTTTGTACTTGCTTTTGTTGTGAAATTAGGGATAAATGCAGTTAATCTACGTTTTAATAAAATCCTGTGTGAATGTAGGTGAAGAATTGAAAATGGTTTGAGTTAAGCCTCCATTGAAGTGTTTGAAGTCAATGAAAATGAGGGAATAGCTTAAAGGAAGGATTAGAAGGTAATGAAACCAAGAAAAAGGCAAATTGGATGAAAACCTTTCAGAAGGTTTGGCCATAAACCTTCCAGAAGGTTTGCACTTGGTATGCCTATTCATTGCCAAAACCTTCCGGAAGGTTTTGTCTACTGGATTGAACCTTCTGGAGGGTTTGCATCAACCTTTCAGAAGGTTTAGCTCATTGGACTGCTTTTTTAATTGTTCCTGCACAAACCTTTCAGAAGGTTTACATCAACCTTCCAGAAGGTTTAGCTCACTGGACTGCTGTTTTAACTATTCCTGCACGGACCTTCCAGAAGGTTTGCATAAACCTTTCAAAAGGTTTAGCTCTGGACTGTTGTTTTAACTATTCATGTACAAACATTTTGAAAGTTTTGCATCCACCTTCTAGAAGGTTTTACTATCTAAATTGCTATTTTAATTGTTCCTGGATAAACCTTCCAAAAGGTTTACATCAACCTTTTGGAAGGTTTTGCCCAAAAATCCCAAATAGTCTGCAACTCAAGCTCTTTCACTTGGGGGTCCTACCTATGCTTCTCCCACTTGTCCCTTGACATCTCTTACACACATACAAGCCTCCCTTCACTTCAAGTTGGAATTTGGAGGCCAATGCATTAATGTGGAAAAGAGAGAAGAACCAACCCAGGGATGTGGTAGGCTAGGCTTGTCCTAGCCTGCCCAAGCCATCAACTCAATCACTCATTGATGGGAAGCCTGTCACACACTGGAGAAGACCTCCATGAAAAATTATACAAGCATTATTGGACATTATTCAGCAATGTAGAGGAATATAGAGGGAGAAGCTCAAGGAGGAAGATATAGTTTTAGAGAGAGAAGTTAGATTTGTATTTTCTTCTACCCATTTCACTTGTAATCTTCTGTAAAAGTCTTGTAAGCTTCATTTATTACTTTTAATGTCATTTAATTCAAGTGCATTGTAAGATTAGTTACACATTTAGATTCTACCATTGTTGTATTGAATTTTTCATTTCCAAGCTTTTAAAATGGGTAATAAATGCACTTCTTCATAGTTTAATTTTTCTTGCATTTAATGCGTTCATAGTCCTTCAGAATTTAGATAAAGAAAATGCGTTCAAAGTTGTAATGTCCGACCTTCCCCGCATCTCCCTAGGTCTCATCAAATAATGAGCCACCCTTGTAGCTGAAAGGGGCTGAGGGTCCAGCTCTAACAACCCTCCATAACCACCCAGAAGGATGTCTCCTCTTCCTCCTCCTCCTCCTCATCTCTCTCACTCCTTAGTGCCATTGAGATCAACCAGTCGCAGTCGAGGCTACACCAGGGACCCTGAGCCTAAGGATGAGAGAAGGGTCAGGCAAAGGCACGATGGTGTCGGTCGTGGAAGGGTCATTCCTACCCCTCCTCTGACATCAGTACCTTCAACAACAACAACAACAACATCGACAATTCCAACTCCTCTACCAGTGCAGACAACTCAAGCTAACGAATGGTACCCTCGGGCTCAAGATTGGGATTGTGATAATAGGCCGATTTGGGTCTCAAATTCCATCATTCACTCCCCTCACATGGCCTATGTCATGAGTGAGACGCTCATGTTCTATGCCAACATAGAGGAGCATCGGGGGAAGGTGACCAACCATCTCTTCCGCTCTATCATCCAGAGTTCGCTAGTGGTAAGGCTCTAAGTAATAGTTCTCTTTTTTTTATATTGGTGTAACCCCTCTTCTATTCTTTTAACAGACTACTCAACAAGCCTTGGTCATTGCTGACTATTTCCACACTCAGCGGGAGAGGCTCCAGTACCTTGATAGACTGAAGGCCGACTTGGAGAAAGCCTAGGAAGATTTCACCATTGCGAAGGATGTGGTGGCTCGGGACAAGACCTTGTCCTCTCAAGCTTCCCAAATCGCCGAGCTCCTCAAGGAGAGCAAGGCTACGAAGGGGAATGCTGAGAATAGGATAATGGAGGCCACCAAACAACTCTTGACGTCGAAGGCTAAGGTGAGGGAGTCAGAGCAGACCTGCTCTACTCTTACTCAAGAGTTGGAGAAAGTCTGAGCTGAACTGGAGGCCAACAAGAAGACTCGACAAGAAATTGTGAACCAATGTGTCGATGACGTTCTAGTGGACTTCGAGGAGTAAAAGAGAGAGTTCTTCAAACAAGGACGGGATGAAGCCCTCAAGGCTGAAGGTGTCCCCATGGAGTCCCCTCTATTCCTAGAGTATGAGTACATCCCTTCTGCGGTGGTGGTGCAAGCTTCAACTGAGGTTGCAGCTGAAGACGTTGAGAATGCTCAAGTGTTGAACTCGGCACCAACTACTAAAGCTGCAGCCTCGGCTCCACTCGACACTACTCTTGTACATTATTTTCCTCTTGTCTTGGAGCCGACATCGATCTCTACTCCTGCCCTTGCTCCACCACCACAGGCCAACACTCCTGTTTTCAACTCCCTCTCCACCATCATTGATGAGCTATTTGAGGATATAGGTGGTGGTATAGACGGTGAGGTGAACAGGCTTCCTCTGGCATTGTGGACTTAAGTTTTTTTTATTGTAATCATTCTTTTCTTTTCCTTTGCAATTTTTGTAGCCTAGAGGACACAAAACCCCCTTATTTTAATGAAAAATGACTTTGTCCTATCTGTGTTTACTATATCCTTTTCATTCTTCTTAACTTATTCTCTAACTTTCTTACTTGTAATTTCTAACTTCGAAACTCCTAAGTGCTCAACCTTAGGGCCGAGGCATACATTCTCAAAAAAAGATCATCTCCTCCTCGAGGGAAGCGGTCTTCCTCGACCATTTTCCCCCTTGGGAAAAGTGGGTACCCTCGTGGACGGGTTTTCCTTGAGGCCTAGCCTTTCTACATGGGATACAATTGTCCTTCAAACTTTCAAATGTTCCCCCTTGGGGGGATTATGTTCCTTCCAGGAGGCCATGCTCCTTTTTTTATCTGGAGGCATGAGTCCCAAGACTCCGCCTCTGGGGCCATGCCCCTTTTAGGAGGGCTAGGCTCCTTTGTTTATTTGGGGGCAAGAGTTCTGAGACTCTGCCGTCGAGGCCTTGCCCCTTGCAGGAGGCTAGGCTCCTTTGTTTATTTAGGGGCAAATATTGAGACTCTGCCTCCGACACCATGCCCCTTTTAGGAGGCTAGGCTCCTTTGTTTATTTGGAAGCAAAAGTCCTAAGACTCTGTCTCTAGGGCCATTCCCCTTCTAGGAGGCTAGGCTCCTTTATTTATTTTGGGGCGAGAGTCCTAAAACTTTGCCTCCGGGGCCATGCCCCTTCTATGACGGTACACTTAAGATGAGTTTATGCTTCAAAAATAGAATTTCTTCAAATTCATTACATTCCAAGGCCGAATTACAGTATTTTCTTCCATATCTTCTAGTTTATACAACATGGAGCCTCCTCCTTACGTGACTTTATATTGTCCTTCCTAGTTAGGTTCTATCTTTCCATCTGATGGATCCGGGGTGTTCCACACTTCCCTCCTAAGCACCAAGTTGCCTACTTGGAATTCTCAGGGCTTGACCCTTTTGTTGTAGAGTCTTGACACTCCTTTTTGATATTTAGCCAATTTTAAGGTGGCCACTTCTCTTCTTTCCTCCACGAGATCCATGTCCAAATTGAGTTGGTGATCATTGTCACCGGTGTCAAAAGCTTGTGTTCTTATGGTTGGGAGGCCTACTTCTAACGGGATAACCGCCTCTACCCCGTATGCTAGGGCGTAGGGTGTTTCTCCTCTTGAGGTTTGAGGAGTGGTCTTGTATGCCCAGACGACATTTACAAGCTCATTCACCCACTTTTCCTTAGCCTTTTCTAACCTCTTCTTGACCCTATTGATGACAGTTTTGTTTGAACACTCTGCAAGCCCGTTAGCTTGCTGATATGCAAGGGTGGAGTAGTAGTTCTGAATTCCAAGATGCTCACAAAAAGACTTAAAGGGCCTGCTATTAAACTATGTCCCATTATCTGATACAAGCACACGAAGAACCCCAAATCTCATCACTATGTTCCTCCATGCAAACTTTTTAGTGTCCATATCTATGATGTGAGTAAGCAGTTCCGCCTCGACCAACTTTGTGAAGTAATCGATCCCGACTATCAGGAATCTCTTGTCCCCAAGAACCCTTGGGAGGGATCCAACCAGGTCGATTCTCCATTGAACAAACGGCATTGGACTAGTTAGCAGGCACAAGTCTCTGGCATTCTGTCTGATGACTAGAGTGAACCTCTGACACTAATCACATTTTCGAACATAAGCCTGTGAATCCCTCTATATGCGTGGCCACCAATACCCTTAGGACATGCTGCGATGGGCCATTGATCTTACACCTGAGTGCCCTCTACATATTCCATCATGCACGTCGTACAGAAGTGGTTCAACTCTATCCTCGTAGACGCAAAGCAAGTATGGTCCGGAGAATGACTTTCGGTACAGCTTCTGATCTAGGGAGGCCCAGAACCTTTAAGCCTTTAACTTTATCTTTCTAGCTTCTTTGGGACATTTAGGGAATTCTCCAAAACCTTTAAGCCTTTAACTTTATCTTTCTAGCTTCTTTGGGACATTTAGGGAATTCTCCAAAAGGGAGGAACTTAAGTATGGATTAATCCAACTGGGGAATGCTTGTGCATTTTTCGTGTGTTCCTAATCTCCGAACATGAACTGTCAATGTGTGTATGGCTTATGTGTGTGAGTGAGTGTCACTCTCACTCAGGTTCAATGCAAGAAATGGGAAAACGGATGTGTGGAATGAAATGTGTGTGTGTATGAACAAATGTGCTCCTTAAGCGCAGGGAGACTTTCGAGTGTCGTATTTTACTTGAAAATCGTATTCCAATGTCGTCTTCTCAGGGAAGTAAGTGAATCGTGTTGAAGGTGATTTTGGTAAAAAAAAAAAGGAGAAAAGTGTAAAAATATTTTGTTAATTGAGTTTGGTTTGTGATTATATATTGTTGGAATTGAAATGGAACAAGTGTTGGCTAATACGAATGGGTCATTCCAATGGGAATACCAACTCAACTCAAACCTTCCCCCAATGGTGTCTAGATGATTGGTTGATTCGTAGGAAGCAAGGGACTAGGATGGAGGTGAGGATCCAAGCATACCCCGTGAAAAGTCTATGGGATATCAAAGACTCAACCACATCCACACTTAACCCAGTTAAATCGAATCAATGTACACTATGAGGAGGAATGAAAATGAGTTAAAATAGCATACCCAAGAGAAGTTATTCCTTGGATTAGCCAACTTAAAACTTAGTTACTCATATTTAATGCAAGAACATAAATGAAATGAAGAGACATTGCAAAGAAATGAAGATTGGAACTTAGTTTAATGCAAGGAAACTTAAACTAGGAATAAAAATATTCAATACCCATTTTAAAACTTGAAATGAAGAAAACTTCCTACAAGAATGGTGAAATAAAAAATGAAAAACTAAGCTTGCAAAGTACTTGTAATAAATCACATTAAAGACATTAAATGAAGCTTACAGGAGTCTTTTGAAAGATTACAAGTGAAATGGATGAAAGAAATGTAAAAATCTAAACTTTCTCTCTCTAACAATGACTTTTACCTGGAGCTCCTCCCTCTACAATGCAATACAAATGGAATTTTTCATAATGCCTCATACATTTTCATCCATAGAGAGCTCTATAGGTCTGTGACAGGCTTCCAATCAAAAAGGGGACTAACTTGATGGCCTTAGGCAGGCTAGGACAAGCTTAGGTTGCATCTCCTAGCTCCTCCTCTTTTCTCTACTCCTCATAAATGCCCAAGCCTTCATAGTCCAAGCATGGGTGATGGGCTGTAGATGTGTAAGAGATGTCAGGGGACAAGTGGGAGAAGTGCAAGTGGGACCCTTAAATGGCAAAGCTTGAGTTGTAGGCAATCTAGGCAAAACCTTCTGGAAGGTCAACACAAACCTTCTGGAAGGTTTATGCTGGAACAGTTAAAATGGAAAACCAGTAAGCAAAACCTTCTAGAAGGTTTTCATCTAAATTGCATTTTTCTTAGCTTCTTCACCCTCTAAACCTTCTTTTAATCCATCCCCTCATCTTCATTTATTTCAATGGGGGCCTAACTCAAACCATTTAAATTGTTTTACCTGCATTTACACAAAACTCCATCAAAAAAGAAGATTAAACGTATTTCTTCCCAATTTTACGACAAAAGCAAATATAAAAAGGCATATTAGCATACAATAAATATAATATTTTTGTGCTAATCAGGGAACTCATCCCCTTCCTAGATGACTACCACTCTAGGGACTTCATCTATGCTGGAGTTGGAAAGATACTCCACGGTGATCCTTTGTGTCATGTCGAAATCCAGTGTCGAGGCCAGATATGCCAAGGCATCGGCTTGGGCGTCCTTATCTCGAAGAACATGCTTGACTTCAACTTTTTTGAACTTGTGGAGTAAGGTTATTGCTTCATGGTGGTAATCTTTCATTCTAGAGTCTCTTGCTTCAAACTCCACATTGATATGGTTGACCACTAACATAAAATTGCAGTGGACAGTCAACTTTGCCACTCCCGCTGCATCGGTAAGCTTAAGCCCTGAAATAAGGGCCTCATACTCTGCTTCATTGTTGGACGCCTTGAAGCCTAGCCGGATGGCTTGTTCTATGACCAATACCTTTAGGGAGACTAACAGTACCCTAAATCTAAAACCCTTACTGTTGGAGGACCCGCCCTTGCAGAGACTCCAAGAGCGTTCTGGGTTCCACCTCAGGGAGAGGCGGCTCCCTTTTGGTAAACTCTGCTATAAATTCCACCAGCACCTGCCCCTTTATGGAAGTGCAAGGCTTGTAAGAATATCATGTTCCCCTATCTCCAGCACCAACTTGGCTATTCTTCCCGAGAGGTCCGCCTTCCTTAGAATTGCTTTCAAGGGTTGATCCGTCAGGACAGTGATCGAGTGTGCTTGAAAGTAATGGCTCAACTTTCTTACAGTTGTGATCAGGGCCACTAGGGGCAAGTATCTTGTTTTCGCCTCTAATAGAGTCTTGCTCACGTAGTACACTGGCTTCTATTTGCACTCATGTTGGTGGACTAGTACACCACTAACAACAAATTCTTAAATGGCCAAGTAAAGGAATAACATTTGCCCCTCACTGGGAAGGACAGGGTTGGGAGAACCTTAAGGTACTCCTTGATCCCTTCAAGTGTGTTCTCACATTCCTGATTCCAAGCATCCTTCTCGGACCTCCTGATAGTTCTGAAGAAGGGCTTGAACTTGTCCGATGATCGAGAGATGAAGCGATTTAGTGTAGCTAACATTCCTGTGAGTCTCTAGACTTCCTGGACTATCTGAGGGCTTCATATGTCCATGATGGCTTGTATCTGCTCTGGGTTGGCTTCGACACCACACTGACTTACTAAGTATCCAAGGAACTTCACCAAACCACCTCCAAAGACACATTTGCCACATTCAGTATCAGTTCATACTCTCGGTGAATGGAGAAGGTGTCTTTCAGGTCTGTAATGTGATCATCCCTTCTCCTGCTCTTGACCAGCATGTCATTAATATACACCTCCATGGTGTTCCCTATCAGCCGCTTGAACATTCAATTCAAGTCTCTGGTACGTAGCTCTTACATTCTTTAGACCGAATGGCATGACCATGTAATGATAAACCCCCTTAGAGTGATGAAGGAACTCTTGTCCTGGTCAAGCGAATGGAGGGGAATTTGATAGTAGCTAGCCCTAGCATCCAAAAAGTTCATGCGCTCGTGCCCTGCTGTGGCATCCACTAACTGATCCATCTTTGGGAGGAAAAAGTCATCCTTAGGACAAGCCTTGTTAAGGTTAATGAATTCAATGCAAATGCGACATTTCCCCCTCTTCTTATTTGCGTAAACTGTGTTTGATAGCCATTGTGGGAACTGCACCTCCCGGATGGCATTGGCCTCCAGGAACCTCTCTACTTCTTTATCTACCGCTTGGGCATGATGCGGTGCTGTTCGCCGAGGTTTTCGTGGCTTATGCCCTTCATCTCTATGGCATCCCATGCAAACACATCTATATTCCTTCTCAAAAAATTAGCCATCTCTTCCTACGCTACTGGGGACAAGGTGAAGCCGACCAGGAAGTACCTTTCTTCATCTCCTTCCACTAGAAATACCTTCCAGAGATCCTCCACTGAGTAGTCTGTTGGATCAATTTGTGGCTTGTCGATCCCCAGCCGCCCAGACTATAATTGATATTTATTTAGCACCTCCTCTAGGGCTTGCTCCTTCTCCTTGGAGGTGACCCTCGCCTTCATCGCTGCATAGAAATAACTTTTAGCAGACGCCTAGTCCCCGCAAATTTCCATTACCCTTTCTGGGGTGGGGAGCTTCAACTTTTGATAAGATGTGGAGTGTAGTGCCTCAAGCGCATGTAATCAGGTCCACCCCATGATTATATTATAGGGCGAATCAGAGTCGATCACCACGAACTCCGTGTCGGTTGTAACGGGTCTCGTGGTAACTGACAGTGTGATCTTACCCAAGGGTAAGGTAAACGAGCCATTGAACCCAGCGAGGGGCATTCTGACTTTGTTGAGATCTTTGGAACCAAGGCCGATGCGTTTCAAGACTTCGAGGTACATCACCTCCAAGGAACTCTCGAAGTCCACCAAAACTCTTTTGACATTGAAACCACTAATCTTCAAAGTTATGATCAAGTCGTCCTCATGGGAGAGGACCACACCTGCCAAGTTGGCATTGGAGAAAGTGATACCTTCCTAATCCATCCAAGGCCTCTTACTGAGACGACCCTCATCTCTTTCATCCACCTTCCTTGCAAAGGCTACTCTCTTAAGGTCGGACCTGAGGATATTAGTTGAAAGGTGATCTAGTGGGCAAACGTGGATGACGTCAATAACATTGTCACAAATAGTGGCTTGATTATCAACACCATAGGTCTCCATTGGCATTGGTTCCTCAATATATTCCTTCAGGTATCCCTCTTGTACTAACTTCTCCAGGAAGGACTTGTAGGCTCTACAATCTTTGGTGAGATATCCCACGTCCTGGTGGTATGATCATCTTACTTTTTGGTTCCTAGTGGACGGATCGCTTTGCATCTTAGGCGGCCATTTGAAGAAAGATTCTTTCTTGATCTTGTGTAGCAGTTTATGAATGGACTCCTTAAACACAATATGGACACCTTTGAAAGAACTCCCTGATGTAGGCATCAATCCCTTCTAGGGAGGGGCCCCTTCTATCTCATTTTGCCTCTTCTTTGGGGTCTGAGACTTTCTTTTGACACCCACCATTTCATCATCTATCCGGGAATACTTATTGATTCAAGCCATTAGCTCCCCCATGCCTACCAGTGTTCTCTTTGTTAAGGACTTGTAAAGGTCTGTGTCCAGAGAGAGACCAAGTTTAAAGGAAGCCACCGCCATTACCTCAGAGCATCCTTCCACCTCATTCACTTCCTCCCATTAGCGAGTGGCGTATTGGCAGAGTGTTTCTCCTTTCTTCCTTTTGAGGGTCAGCAATGACCCAACATCTTTGGGGCGCTTGCTTCCTCTGATGAACTGAGCAAAAAATTATTTGGTCAGCTCCTTCCAAGACCCTATGTTGTTGGGTGGAAGGGTTTCGAACCATCTTATAGCAGTATCCCTCAGGCTTATTGAGAACACTCAGCACAACAATCGATGATCTTAGTGGTATAGGGACATCATTTGCTTGTATTGTTTGAGGTGAGCCTCCGGATCAGAGCATCCGTCATAAACTTTGAACCTTGATACTGCGAACTTCTACGGCACCTCCATCTCCACAATATTCCTAGTGAAGGGAAATTATATATCTTTGTCATTCGTGTCATCTTCTGGTGTGGCTTTATCCCTTATCACATAATCCAACCGTGCCTTGAGGTCACCCCCTGGTTGGGGCACATTTCGCTAGCTTCTCGGTGTCGGTCAACATACCCCCCAGTTTTGGGATTCTGTATAGAGAAGGTTGACCCCTCCTCAGATTCCTTCACACCCCCCTGGATAGTTTTTGACGAAGGTTATTCCAAGCCAATGTTCTAGTTTTCTTGGCTGGGACCTCCAGGTGTTGTCCCTTGGCTCTCGGGTGCTTCGGAGCCTTAGAGCTCCCATCTCTGCCACTCAGACTGTTCCTCAAGTCCTCGACTCCCACATTCCTGATGGAGGGCTCCCCTGACTACTGCAAGTCTCAAGATCCCCCGCCGGAAAGTGCAAATTCATCGAGTCGATTTAGAACGTTCACATTGTCCTCCTCTAATTTTCGTAGTCGATCTCCCAACCATTCTTCAATCACATTAGCAAGCTGACGGGCAAAGGGGGTACCCCTTCCAGCCCCGATACTCATACTAGTTTGGAGGGTCCTTTCTCTAGAATGTCGAGGACACGTGACAACATCCTCCAAGTTCCCTGATGTCCTTGGTGCCGAGGACATGTGGCAACAGCACGAACACCTCATGACTTCAGTGCCAAGGACATGTGACACCACTCTCCAAGTTCTTGATGTCCTCAGAACTGAGGACACATGTCAAAATTCTAGGCAATGGTGACCTCGGTGTCGAGGACACGTGTCAATCGTTGGTGGAGTCTCAGGAGTGTCCCATCATTAGCTTTTAAGACCTGGCATGGAAGTCAAGCTCGAGAAAAACCAATGTAACATAGAAAATTTGTAGTCATTTTCAACGGAAGTTCACTGTGTTGAAACTTCAAGCATCACAGAATTTTTGTTTAGAATTTGGCTATTCAAATGCTACAAAAAGAAGTTGCACTATTTTTTGATTCATTTGGCGTGGGGATGGCATGCACCAAATAACCGATTATAGTCCTCTCACTACCCATAAATCTCCCCCAACCTAATATCCTCTAAGGGGATGGAACCTTGCATCTTTTAAGTAGTAGGAATAAAACCTAAGCTAAACTGCTAAGTGCTGATGTTTGATTACGCTTTCCTGCATGTTGATGGTAGCAACAATTTCTTAGGCCAGCTTAACACTAGAAGAAGTAGAACTCATTTTTTTATCAATTATTCTTTCTTATGTTTACACATGCTTGAAGCATGTCTGATTTTATATCATATGTTCTTAACTTAATATCATATGGCTTGGCAAGCCGCTTCTTGAATACTCAATTACTTAACAGCCTTGCCATATTTAGGTCCAACGACATGTCCTATTACTGATATTGACAACAGTGTGGTTTACTTGCATATCCCTTTGCCTATTACTTACTGATGCATTTACATTGACAATCATGTATGGTTTACTCGCATGTCACTATCCTTAGAATATGGTAGTTTACTTATTGTCATTGATATTGCATAGTAATAGCCGAAAAGCAAGTTATCCGTCCTTGGCGATGCGTCATACTAGTTGATCGATGGAGCAAATATGTGAAAATTTAAAAGCTCAGTTTAACCTGAGACTTAGTTTAGTTGCCGCTGATGTTTGACATCTATATTAGAATTTGGCTTTACGCCATGGCAGATTGTTCCTTGTCTACTATCAGATGAGGACAGTAACATCAATGCAATTACAAGGCAAGAAGAAAGGGCATGTTGAACAACCCTTGGGTTATGTTGTGAAAGGGCAAGGAGAGAAAGTCTTGAAATTAAAAAAGACTTTGTATGGTTTAAGCAAACACTAAGGGCTTGGAATAGTAGACTTGACAAGTACTTTCAAGCAAATAATTTCACCAAGTGTCCCCATGAACATGCTCTTTATGCAAAGGTGAATGATAAAGATGATATACTCTATGCTTGTTTGTATGTGGATGACTTGATCTTCAAGGAAAATTGTCCAAGAATGTTTGAAGATTTCAAGAGACCAATGACTAAAGATTTTGAGATGATCGACATTGGGCTTATGTCATAGTACCTTGGCATTAAAGTGATGCAAATAAAGGAAGTTATTTTCTGTAAGCCCCCACATTTTCTTTTTATATATGTATATAGATATATAG
>CM042184.1:21425269-21459726 GCA_023539305.1 Ilex asprella
TTCGTGCTCATCCCCTACAATTACATATTTTCAGATTTTGTGCTAGAGGAGGAGGTGGGAGTAGAAGAGCCGGTATACTGCGAGACTCGGCTAGACGGGAGTGTGGATCCCAAGGTGGACACTTAGAGCACCACATTTTTATCCACTAGACTAGGATATTCTTTTGAAAATGATGTAAAGCCTAGTTTATTTTTGTTATATTCCGCTGCGTTACATTAGTTATTTTGGTTGGGATGTAAGGACTTAGATGTGCCAATTCTTTTGGGGACAATGTAGTAGACATTTATATATATAATGAATGAAATTTCTTTATAGATGTATTATTTTAGTGCTCTCATTATGTAAATGATTTTAGAATATAATGCCGTCCAAGGTGGTTCTTGGGGCGTTACATTTTCATCTCTCAAGAAGGTTATGCTAAAGAAATTTTGGCAAAATTCAAGATGCAAGATTGTAAGTCGGTATGCACACCCGTCAAATATGGTGTAAAATTGTCAAAATATGAAGATGGAGAGCATGTGGATTCCACCCATTTCAAGAGCCTAGTGGGAAGCTTAAGGTACTTAACATGCACAAGGCTGGATATTCTTTTTGGTGTTGGTTTTGAAACTCGTTATATAGAAGCTCCTACCATGACCCATTTGAAGGTGGTAAAAAGAATTCTTAGATACATCAAAGGTACACTTGATTATGGATTGCTATATTCTTGTTCTAACAATTCCAAACTTACTGATTATTGTGACAGTGATTCGATCGGAGATATGGATGATAGAAAAAGTACTACTAGATATGTTTTCTTCATGGGAGATACCACATTTGCTTGTAGTTCAGAGAAGCAACCCATTGTGACTCTTTCAACTTGTGAAGCCGAGTATGTGGCGGCTACATCATGTGTTTGTCAATCCATTTGGCTTAGAAATTTGTTGAAGGAGCTTCATTTGCCTTAATAAGAATCAACAGAGATCTTCATTGACAACAAATCGACATTAGCTTTGGCAAAGAATCCGATGTTTCATGATCGTAGTAAGCATATTGACACAAGGTTTCATTTCATTAGAGAGTATGTGACCAAGAAATAGGTGGAGCTCGAGTTTGTGAAGTCTCGTGATCAAATTGTCGATATTTTCACTAAGCCTCTCAAAGAAGATGTCTTTTGCAAATTGAGAAGTTTGCTTGGAGTTGAGAAGAAAAATTATGTTTAAGGGGGTGTTGGAAAAATAATAATAAATATGACTTTTCATGTTCTAGGAGTTATTTTTATGCATTTAGTTTTTTGTATTAGTGGGTCATCAATTTGGTATTAGTGGGGGACAAAGTAATTGTGGTATTTTAATTCTCCAAGTAATTGAGGAGTGGGGTCTTTATTATTTTTATTGTTGCATTATGTAGTGGGGTTATTTTGTATGTCATGTGTTATATATGAGAGTCTATATATATATCCTACGTAATACATCCATTTGAATATGAGTGAATAGAAAGAGTTCTTCTTATCTTCAATAGTCTCTTCCATTATTATTTTTTTGTGAGTGTGTGAAAGTGCTCTAGATTCCAACATGCCATCCATTCCAAAGATCATGAGAAACCCCCGAGTGCACCAAAGCAACTTAAGTAGACTGTTAGTGACATAAAACATGAGGTCCAATCACAACTACCACAGAGCCGTCAAACTGTCTTCAAGGTACAGAAAATTGTGAAGAGGGTAAAGAAGCTCCACATTCATGGGCTCAACAATGCCATAAACTCAACAGCTGTTGCGGCTGTCCTTATTGCTACTGTGGCTTGTGCAGCCATCTTCACTGTGCCTGGCCAATATGTCGAGCAGAAAACAAAGAGATTTTTGCTTGGGCAAGTCAGCATAGCCAAAAATGCAGCTTTTGTAATCTTCTTTCTGTTTGACAGTTTTGCATTGTTCATCTCTCTGGCCATTGTCGTAGTCCAGACATCTTTGGTTGTGATAGAACAGAAAGCAAAGAAGCAACTCATGTTTGTAAACAAGCTGATGTGGTTGGCTTGCCTGTTCATTCTTATGTGGTGGTTGGCTCTGAGGAAAGGTTGCTTGCTGTGTGTGCAACTGTAATTGGTGGGTCAATCATGCTCACGACAATTGGCTCAATGTGCTAGCTCAAGTGATTGGTGGGTCATTCATCATAGGTTGGAGTCAAAGTTGCAGAACATAACGAGAGCTAAGACCCTTTCTCGTTCTTTCTCGAAGTCTATGGCCTCGGATACACAGACATGGAATGAAAAACATAAGAGGATGTATGCTGTTTAGGGTAAATGCATTCAGTAGTAGCTAGTGAAAAGGTAAAGATTGAATGCTCTGCACTAATATCTATATGCTCCAGTAGTTAGCCCAAGTAAACTTCCAAGTCTTATATAACCAGCTGTACCTGGTTCAGAAATTGAATGGTGAATGTATGATGATTACCTTGGTTATTTTCACCTCTTGAATGCTATTAATGTTATCAGGAGGTCAAATCCAAGATTCAACCAAGTAGATTGTTTGAAACAACTTACCATCAGATTGCAACCCAAGGGACAAGGTGTTTGGCAACGACTGAAGCTTACACTAGAGGTGTCTACGCATCGTCCATCTCTTTGTGCAACATGTTGACAAGAATGATTTTCTTTTATCTTTATTCTTTGATGTGAGATTCATGCTATCTTTTGTTAACAATTTGTTTACATTTTTGTCAGTATTCAATGGCATCGAGTAGAAGATATCGAAGAGTCATTTTTGTTTCAACGTGGAAACATCATCTAGGGCAACTAGATTTCCAGTATTACTTATTTTAGCATTTTTTCTTTAAGGTAATGAAAATTCTTAGTTCATGCTCCAGATTGACATTCCTGAATGATTGGAGCACCAACGACTCACATTTTGGAGGGTGGACTACGGAATTGTAATCAAATTAACGGTCACGACATTCAGACCCTTGTCTGGTTCTGGTCTTTTTTTTTTTTTTTTTTTTTTATGATCTGTACTTTATAGCACTGCATTCACAATCCTTAGCCACTACAATAGAGGTGAATGTTATATGTATTAGTGATAGTTAATCTTGTTGGAGTAATATGATCAAACTTGTTGAGTGTTGCAATAGACGTTGGTTTCTGACCCCTGCCATTTTCACTGTAATTGCCCCCAAGCCTTTCGCTAGTGAGAAATTAGTTGATCGTGGTATAACTAAATGGCCAGAGCGTCTAGGAGGAGCAGATGAATTAAGCCGCAGAAGAACCAGCCAATTCTGGGGCTCCCACACTACCGTCACCTGCCCAAATTCTTTTCATCTCATCTTCTCCGTATCCATGTCTGCATCAATTTATTGCAATGCATGTAAATGTAATATGAACACTAAATACATCCTTGTTCCTGATGCAGCAGTAAATTTCAAAGTAATTTGTTGCTAAATTTACAACTTATTTCTAAGACTTCAATAGCAAAAGCAGAACCCAATTGACTCCATCATCCAACATCCATGGTAATTGAGATCAATGTCCTATACCAATTAATTAACTTCTAAACTTCTACACCTTATATATTTCCTCACTAAATTATTGAACAAACAGTTTGTCAGTGAATTACAAAGGGATTTTAGCAGAATGCTTTTCACTGAAGAATTAATCAACATAATAAAATTTGGGCCTAGTTCTAATCATAAGATATCATGATAAAAAAAATTGGAATCTGCACCAAGAAGCATGAAATGGAGATGGAGGTCCATGAATTTACAAATAAAATCCTAAATCTATCTGAAAGAGGAAAATGTGTGGCTTTGCATGAGAGCACTTTCCTTTAAAACTCCCTCGGGTGATGTACTCATTTCTGAATGTCGTATAATTGCAGTCCTTTGATGTATCTTCAAAGACCATGTAAATCTCGATGGTCATCAACCATATCAGAGGCACTGCCCATGTGTCGAAGCGCAGACCGTTGATGGGAACTTCCTTGGTGTTTTCTGGAACTACTTTTAGAGTCGATTCGGACCGTCTTAGTGGCAAAGCAGTGACGCACATGAACTCGATGAGTTCTTGTCTGAGTCGAACTGCTGCCTCTTACATTAACTAACAAAACCACTTCCTTGTCTCGAGTGTCTTCAGACCACCAGCTTTGTGGAATCCCATCCACAAACTCTTCCAAGGTACGAAAATCCTCATGATGTACCAAGACTTCTGCAACTTGATTAGGTTTGATTATGCCAGCAGCCGGTGTGACCTGAACCACAAAAACACAAGAATTAAGTTATAAAGACTATCATTGGAACTGCCCTGCTGAACATCCAGCATTGTTCAAAACCATCAACAATAATGTGGCTGCATTGATGATACCACATAAAACTTACGCAAATGGCTATATCTTGTAGTAACTTCGAAATTTTTTTGATGGGATACATGTTTTCCTAAAAAAGTTCTCATAGCAATTTTTCTAACCCGGGCCTGGTCATGGTTATCAGCATTCATAAAGCTTTTCAAAGGGTTTCTATTTGACAGTATGCTTTGGTCCAGAAAGATAGGGTGTCTGTCTGATTGTATGAATTGGATCTAAAGATGATTTAGGATGAAATCACCACTCTTTCTCAAAGAGCTTAATAATTGGAAGGTACAGCTCCGACTTTGTTGACCATCTCCTGAATACTGCACTTCTCACAAATAAACTGATAACTTGGCAAGTCATTGTCTAGCTGTGTGTGTCTACCTAAAGACGGATGACTATGGCTTGGAACATCTTACAAATAAGTGAATAAGAAAAAGCAAAAAAAGAAAAGCATTTTGTAAGCTGCGTAGAGTAATTGATGTCTCACATCAATTCGAATAAGACAATATAGCTTCTGATTGTCAACCCATCTTGTTGGCTGGCCAAACTGGCAGAGAGTTACATTATAAGTCCGTTTTGGCACAAAACGGCCAATTTCCATGAATGTGCATGTTTAAGCTTTGGTTAAAGGTTGAACACAGTTAGGATTGGATTTATTACTTTCTTATATATTTCATTAGTGTTAAGTTTAGAAAATAGAGATAGACTTAACACAATATGAGAGAGGCAACGAGTGGTCGAACTTGACCGACACCTTCTCAGGTTCGTAGATTTTTCCTCAACTATTGAGTAAACATAGATAGTAGAGACCGAGTTTAAGTAGCATCACTAGAAGGAGGATTTTATGAGGTTTTTATACTCAAGGCTTTTGTATCTGTTCTAGTTCATCAAAAGAAGGGGTTTTCAATGGCAGAACATATCTCAGGATACAGCGAACCGAATTTTGATCTATTTTTGCTACTTTTTTGGGCTATGATTCATGTGATGGTCTTCTCTTACTGAATGTTTTCGGTGTTGATTTAGATGGGGAATATGAATAAAATAATTCTCTTGACTAACTGAAATCTAATTAAACGATTTAGAAACCTTCTTGAGCAAACACTCCCAGTCAAAATAGGATGACTGAGCAAAGCAACATACACATCATAGAGATTGTTTGTTCATTGCTTTTATCTGCACCCATTCCCAGCTCTTTTGGGCAGAGGTGGTTCTCGCTGTTATTAGGCTCATTAACCGTTGGTGGTCGGATGTCAGTGGGTATATAAGACAAACTAAGGTTGATGGGTGCTTTTGAAGATGTAAGGCCAATTGATTTTGAATTAGATACTTCAACATGGTATCGGAGCTAGATATTTTGTGCTTTTGGTCAAATCTCTTCTTCATTTGAATTTTTTGGTATTCATGTATGTTTGTTTGTTTATTAGCCCCATGAGTGAGCCTGCGTCCCATAAGAGGGAATGTAAAGAAAGCTTATATCCCATATTCAATGATTATATGGTAAAGAAGCCTCTTCATTCATTGCCAATTGATTTTTTTATTGGATGCACTAACAGAGCACCTCAAAAAGAGATGGTACTCTGGTCAGCCATTGTTGTGCTCTGCTAAAGTCAAATGGAAGGAAGAGTGCAAATTTTTTTGAAGATATGGCAGCCTTCTGCTATGTTTGGAAAGCTAATCTATCAGATTAAGCATGAAAACCAAGTTTTGAAATTGAAGTAGTAACAGCATCAACTAAAGATAACAGGGAAATCAAAAGAAAAAAAGATAAAGTAGTATTTGCACTTAAAATAATAGCATCAACCATTACCTCAATCCAACGGGGAAATCCAAAGGCACCTCTCGGACGGTAATCCCGTGCTTGTTCATCCTCATTGATGGTGGACTGACCTTCACAAACAATTTGAAATATGACTTTGTCATTCCCATTTTTGTTGGTTATTCTTAGGCCACAGGTGTCTTGGTTTTGAAGGACTATATTGTTGGTACTAATAGCTGTTTCTGGAACATATTGTAGCTCTTCACGCAACCCTCTGATTTTATCATTGGACAGAAAAATTTTCCCAAACTCTTGTCTCCTCACTGATCTATCAACGTGGGCAATTTCAACATGGAATTTGCAACGGACAGGTTTGTGGTCACTTTCTGTTACATCCATGCAAGCCTCATACCTGTCATATAGAAGAAATTTTAAACAAAACTAGAAAGAAAAAAAAAAGAACCTAACAAGAAACAAGCCACGCATGACCCCTACTGTAAAATGGATGTGACCACCGGGCACTCTAAACTGCACTCGGATGTTGGACCCGACCGATTGTCTCGATATAGTATTCTATCACACCAGGCGGGAATGCGCTTCTTCTCCCCAGAATCATATCCTAACAGTGATGGGCAGAAACTTTTAGTTTTTATGCTGAAGCAACTCAACTCTCAATTAAAAAGAAACATTTGCAATGCAATATCAACTTCTGCTCCAAATGAAAAAAACAGAATTCCTGGCGTTGTATTTAGTATGAAGCCAGATGGGAAAAATTACACACACTAACATTATACCATACCTCCTAAACCTGGTTTTCCTCTTTCAAATTTGTAAGTTGGAGGAAATCTAATAAGTGCCTCGCGCATTCCTTGGAAAACTTTACCAGCTTTCATTTCTGCTCTCAGCTGATCCTTTTCTCGAAGCCAATCAAAGCATCTTTGGGAGACAAAGTCCCTCGCTTCGTCATAAGATATTCCAAAAAGCCGATAATTAAAATCACCACAAAAAACGACCATATCGGCTTCAGCCAAATCAGGCTTTCCCTCTTCAGGACTGATTCCTGCAGCCTGTCGGTGAAAAAAAGGGCATTGTAACCAAAGCTAGTGATCAAAATTCGAGAATAAATTGACCTAAGTATAAGCAATCAAATATATTCATACATTTGTACCACGAAGCGTCTGAGCAGCACTTGAGACACCAGCTGCAACAGAGAGTACCCATGGCAAGCCAGAAGAATAAAGCAGCCAAAATAAACATGTAGAGAAGGCAAGAGAGCAAGACAAGAGCAGGTATGGCAACATACCAGCAGCATTGTTAAGTAGGTTAGAAGATCGGCTGAAGGTCATTGTTCGAAAAATATGATCAAAATCAGCATTGCGGCGATTGACTGCTTCCAAATGTGCAGCCAAGTGACAGTTTGCAAAGCACATAATCCGATCAAACACTCTCAACCTCAAACCCACACCTCCCTGCTTAGAGAAATGGAACTGTAAGTCACTTATCAAAGAAGAAGAAAAAGAAAATATACACATAAACTTAATGCATATGTTGTTTGAAAGGCCATCAACTAGCGTTGGGGTGGGCTAGTAAATAGACCCATCCTTGGTTACTACTTTACTAATACTAATAAAAGTTTTGTTTCCTATCAAAAGAAAAAGGATTGACTTCAAGAAGACCCCCTATACTTAAGGGCGGAAGCAGATTGTTGACCCTATGCTTGGTTAAGCAAAATTTTGATGATAACAAACATTCTTGTATCACTAATTATCTTCTTGTGAGTTTGGTCGAAAGTGTTGCACAGGTTTAACACAAGATGTAGTTAAATGGAAAATGAGTCACACTAGGTATGAACAACCAAACGAGAAGATGTGCATAGGTTAAATGCTCAATTCGATGATTGAAGATGCAAAAAAATGAAGAGAGTGAGCATGGCTAAAGTAGTTGATTTAAGATAAGAAGATGCTACATGAAGAGAATGGGAATACATAAAGTGATTGAGTGAAGATGAGAAGAATTAAGCATGAGAAGCTTCTTCAACAGAGCTCAAGGATCATTGTTATATGATACTTATTTAAGTTAGGATGATTATTATGATGTTAGAAAATAAGATTTGAAGGATTAAGCCCTGTTGAAGAAACAAACCAAGAAAGAAGAATGTTCAAATAAGTCAATTTGACATAATCTCGATTATGTGGGAATAACTTTGGAAACAGATGTCCAATTGACTTGATTCAAGTGTAGCTGGAAAGAAGATTTTAAGATCTACAAGTTGATATGAAATGGCAATTTCAGATTTGAATGTCTTCTAGGTGAAAAAGAGCATGGAAGTTGAAGGTGGTGCATGCATGCTGACAAAAAGGAAAATCAAACATGGTCTCTGAATTTGGGACATCTTTTTACTCAGATGTTCAAATGACTTGATTCCAACATGGTTAGCAAGTAGACAACAAAGGCTACAACTTTATCTAAAATAAGCGTTGGCAAATTCGAATGTTTTGAGGGTCAAAATCGCCTTGAAAATGGACGGAAGCACACAGTGTGAAACTGGATCCGGTCTACCGAGTGGGAAATCCGACCTACATGATAGGAGTATGTATAGCCTTCCGGATTGGGGCAGAATGTTTGAGTTGGCTTTCAGATGTGCATCCGGTCGACCGGATAGCCCTCCAGATGTATCCGTTGGGCACTCTAACGACTAGTTTTGGGGCCATTTGGTTGTCCATTTACTTCCTCTATAAAAAAGGATTGTGAGGCTTGAATAAACATGACTTTTGAGAGAGTTCTTGGAGACTTCTTGAGTATTCAAAGGGTTAAATACACATTGAGTAAAGATTGTGAAATTTTGGCTAGAAAGCCAATTGTGATTTTCCGTCTCTTATATTTTGTATTGAGTGAGCTTAAAATTGTATCATTTAAGCTTGAGATTGTGAAGGTGTGTTTTCACCTACCAAAAAAAAAACAACACTCAGAAGGGATTTGATCTTCACCCGTTGAAGGAGATCGATGTAGTGAAAGAGAAGCTCCGTGGAGGACAGGAAAAAAGGAAGTAAGCCATCGTGGTTGGGGTCGAAGCTCTATAAATCTTGTTTGTCCTTCTTCTTCCCTACTACTTAATTGCATCATTTATATTATATTACTTATCATATAAATTGTCTATCACACACATAATCATGTTGATTATCCAATAATTTACATCACATAATTTCTCATATATTTGTTTACATAGCATGTATAGTATAAATACATGTAAGCTAAAAATTAGGTATTAACTCACACAACCTAATTCCCCTCCCCCCCCCCTCTTCTTAGATTGCATTGGGCCAACAATTGGAATCAGAACTAGGGCTCTAAGCTATATATTGTGTAACAACAATGGAGTTAAAAATTATGGCAACCACATAAATTAGTTTAGCTGAGGGACAATCTATTTCTAGACCCTCTATTGTTTGATGGAAATGATTATACTTATTGGAGAGCTACAATAAGAATTTATATGATGTTATTAGATGATGATGTGTGGGATGTGATTGAAGATGACTATATAGCACCAATAAAACCAAAGAAAGAATGGGATGAAAAAGATAAAAAATTGTAGTCTTTAAGTGCTAAAACTATGCATATTTTATATTGCGCTCAAATAAAAATGTATTTGACATAATTTCTACTTGTGAGATGGCACATCAAATTTGGCATACATTTGAAGCCAACCATGACGATACAAATCAAATTAAAGAATCAAAAGAGAATATACTTATACATGAGCATGAATTGTTTGAAATAAATCAACAAGAATCTTTCATTAAGATATGCATAAAATTTACCAATATTATCAATGTCTTACAATCTCTTGGTAAATCTTTTTCTAATGAAGATCTTATGAGAAAAGTTCTTTGGTACTTACCAAAGGCATGGAA
The DNA here is from genome assembly GCA_023539305.1 of Ilex asprella. Classification (NCBI taxonomy): domain Eukaryota; kingdom Viridiplantae; phylum Streptophyta; class Magnoliopsida; order Aquifoliales; family Aquifoliaceae; genus Ilex; species Ilex asprella. Next base: position 21,435,252 of record CM042184.1, read on the forward strand.
TGCTAAAGTGACAACTATTCAGAAGCCAATGATTTTAAAACCATGCCATTCGAAGAACTTCTTGGATCTCTCTTAACATATGAGATGGGCGTGACAAGCAACAAAAAAGAGAGGAACAAGAATATGATTTCAATATGTGTTTCATATCCTTGGAGGACAAAGTGAGGTACACATTTCATCCAATAAAAATGAAAATATATCTTATGACCAAATCTGTGATGCTATGAAGGAATTGCATGATGATTTACTTACTCTCACTAGGAAACATAAAGATCTCAAAAAGAAGTTGAATTTTCTATCAAATGAAAATGATAGTTGAGATCGAAAAATTGTGATTTAAATTTCTGCCTCAAAATTTACTCAAGGTAGTGAAAAACTAAAAAAAACCAATTTCTAGTAAAATGTGTGATTTTGATAAAGTCAATTTGGGACATAACCATGTTCAAAAACAAAATGGGTACAAAAATATTTTTGTGAAATAGTTCAAATCAAATGCTTTAAATTCTTGCTATTATTGTCATGGAGTTGGTCATTATGCTTATAATTGCCCTATGAGGAGATCACACGAAAATTCAAGGAACAATATGGATTCTAAAGGATGCAAGATGATTTGGGTGCCAAAAGTGAAAAAAAATAGTTGGCATTGAAAGCATGACCTATAGTTCTTCTCTATGGTAAATTTGGGTTTTGTTTAATGATTTGAAATTTAACTTACTTGTGAAATATGTGATATATCTAAATCTACATTTGAAGCTAATAAATGAAAATATGTTTGATGATTGCATTAGATTTGTGGCTAAAACATTTTGAAAATACATATATCATTTGATAAAATGCCTATTTATAATTAAAAATGAATCGTGTAAGAACATTAAACTTGATTTATTCTTGACTTGCATAATCAGAATTTAGAAAAAAAAATTATGCATTATGACATATCTACTTGATGAACTACTAGATCACATGCATACTACGACTCGAACCACAAGAGTTAAGTAAACCACCAACGATAGTTTTGAAGAAAGTCCTAGAAAGAACTATATGAAAAAACTATATGTAAGACTATAGAACAAAAGGAGCTAAAAAATGCAAAGGCAAATCATTTACTGCAAAAACTCCTCCTAAATGAGATTAAATAGGCTAAGTGATATAATTATGGAAGTGTATAAGCCTTGAATGATTGTGTATTTTACCTCTGAGGATCATTCAATTAGCAACTATTCTACTTAGTATACCAAAATATATATCTTTTCAAATCAAATGAAAAAGGAATATTATGAATTAATGTCTACGGAAAACCTTAATGAGTATATCATATATGTAGACTTGGGTTATATGTTCGTTTCTAAGTACATGCAAAATTTGGCAGTTGTGTATATTGGTGTTGCATTGGAAAATCTTATTAAAGCACTTTACCACATTTGGGGTATCTTAGGACTCCTTAATTCCAAATCTTCAAACCAAGTGTAAGACCCATCTTTGCCTAGGTTACTTTTGGATACATATAAATTTAAGTTTAACATAAGCAACTTGGAAGATTTAGGTTGTAGAAACTCTTTTTATGCTCTAAGTAGCATAGCCAAGGAAGCATAAGGTTAAATAGTTATTAAAGGGAAGTCTTTTCTAAGAAAGAAATATTTGAATAATGTGATAATATACGCATCCTTAAGACACTTGAAATTAGAAAATCAAAGAAAATAAATTTTGGAAACTCAAGTGACGACACTTCAAGACTTCAAGAAGATCGATGAAAATATAAATGAAGGAAAAAGTTATAAGATTAAAACACTTGGACGATTTTATAGTTTTAATGCATTTCCCTAAGAATAATGGCAATGACTATATAACCTACATTCATGTTATAGGATGTTATCATTATGAAAAGGTTAATAATCACATCTCTTGCACTTAAAATGAATATATTTGTTAAGAGATGGCTAAGAGAGATAATATGGACTTCACGGATTAAAATGACAAAGTTTATATTGTGAAATTGAGATTATTTAAACGCTTTGTCTCTTACATGATAGATTCTCTCAAAGATTTAAGATGTGCTAAAAATGAAATTAGAAGAATAATATTAAAAAGCACACTACATAGAAAATGCACTTCTAAGCTTAAAGATGATTTTTATGGATGGCAAACATAGCCACCTAGAACAAAAGTACATCATGAAGAAGAGAGCTCCTAAGTGATATATTGAAAACATGACTACTCATAGGCCTTGATTTATTCCTTCAATTAATCAAGGTTAGACCAACTTGGAAGTTAAGAGATTATCATTTGTGTCTAGAATTCAAAAAGATCTAAGAACGAAATGAATTGGTATTCTTAATCATAAGGCTTATACTCTTGTGAGGTTAGTATGATTAATTTGCACACATAGATCACACACCCCACGGTGCTTTTATGATGCTAGATAGTTTTAAGCACATCATGTAAGTCCCTTCAAAATCAAACCACCACATAGTTGTATTTGAAACTTAAGGAAGATGCTTGTACTAGCACTTCGGTAGGACATCAAGTATATTGATATTAGACATTCAATGTCCATGTGGTTTAGTGTTTTCTAAGTGAATCGGCTCTCTTGATAGATGTCACTTGCACAATTGACAAGTTGTGAACTTAAAGCCAAAAATGATCATTTGTGTTGAAATAAATGTGAAAAATGGAGATATTGAATTAGAATGTGTTAACAAGGTTTTTTATGACTCTCCAAACTTCGAAGATGATTTGATATAGATTTTTGTATTAAATGCGCTAAATTTGAAATCTTTGAAGGTCATATACTACATTGATATATCTTTAGACTATGCTTTGGAACATGAATATTTTATGGTCTATAAGAAATTAAAAAATGAGTACTTGATGGACCTCATTGTTTTGTGACATATATAAGCATGAATTGCTTCAAAAAGGAGGAGCATAGATTCAAGTAGAAAAGGGGAGAATTGTAAAATTGATGTCTGATGTTATGAATGTTTTTTTTTTCCGGAAGGTCTCATGTTATGAATGTTGGAATTGATAATAGCACAAAAGGCGAGAAATAAGACTTTAATTCAAAGATGGTGAATATGCATATGTCTAAGAGAATCATAAATTCATTGGCTTAATGTGATATGATATTTAATTTTTTTGGTCAGACCATCTGCTATCTGAAAGCCACTTTGGACTCTGACTAATCCGGATTCGAGCCGGATAGGACCACAAGGGCGGCAAAACTCTCCCTACCGAACGCAGCTGCGTTCCCAAGACTTGAACTCAAGACCTTAGTTAAGGTAGAACTGTCCCTCACCAACTGATCTAACGCTCGGTGGTATGTGATATGATATTAAAAACTTTGACATTAATAGGATATGGATATGCTTAGGGAGAGCATATTTTTATGGATATAGGTTTTGATATTAAATATGCTTTTGAAGATGTCAAAGGAAAATTGAGAAATAGCAACATTAATATACATGCACATTCTTAGAGGGAGCCTAAGTCTATTGCATTAATGTGATTGATATATGCTTGATGATGTCAAAATGGGGAGAAATATTGCAATAATATATAATACATTTGACATCGTAAATGTGCATATGTTAAGTACGAAGACGAATTATATGCATCATTGGTTTATTGTGTTTGTTATCATCAAAAAAAGAAAATGTTGACGCTGTGCTTAGTTAAACAAGGTTTTGATGATAACAAACATTCTTGTATTACTAATCATCTTCTTGTGAGTTTGGTTGAAAGTGTTGCACAGGTTTAACACAAGATGTGGTTAAATGAAAAATGTGTCACACCAGGTATGAACAACCAAAGGAGAAGACGTACATAGGTGAAATGCTCAATTGGTTGATTGAAGATGCAAAGCAATGAAGAAAGTGAGCATGGCTAAAGTAGTTGATTTAAGAAAATAAGATGCTACATAAAGAGAATGGGCATAAATAAAGTGGTTGAGTGAAGATGAGAAGAATTGAGCATGAGAAGCTTATTCAACAACCTTGTAGGTGATGATTATAAAGGGAGAACTTGAAGAGCTTAAGAATCATTGTTATATGATACTTATTCAAGTTAGAAAGATTATTATGATATTTGAAAATAAGATTTGAAGAATTAAGGCAAATGAGTGGAAGAAACAAACCAAGAAAGAAGAATATTCAAATAAGTCGATTCGACATAGTCTCGATTATGTGAGAATAAATTCATAAACAAATGTCCAATTGACTTGATTCAAGTGTGGCTAGAAAGAAGACTTCAAGATCTACAAGTTGATGTTAAATAGCAATTTTTAGATTTGAATGTCCTCTAAGTGAAAAAGGGCATGAAAATTGAAGGTGATGCATGGATGCAGACAATCAAGAAAATTAGATATGATCTCGGTATTTGGACATAAATTTTTACTCAAATATCCAAATGACTTGATTCCGACATGGTTGGCAAGTAGACATCAAGGGCTACAACTTTTTTTAAAATAGGTGTTGGCAGATTCAAACGTTTTGAAGGTCAAAATCACTTTGGAAGTGGACGGAAGTGCACAGAACAAAATTGGATTTGGTCTACCGGATGGGGAATCCAGCCTACCAGATGGCTTTTGGATTGAGAAAAAATGTTTGGCTTGTCTTTCGGATACGCAACTGGTCGACTGGACAGCCTTTGAATGTATCCGTTGGGCATGGCTAGTTTTGGGGGGGCATGGCTAGTTTTGGGGGGCATTTGCTTTCGAGGCTTGACGAAGCATGACTTTTGAGGGAGTTCTTGGGGACTTCTTGAGCATTCAAAGGGTTATATACACATTAAGTAAAGATCATTATTGTGAGATTTTGACTAGAAGACCAATTGTGATTTTCTCTCTTTGAGTTTATTTGAGTATTTTTTATTGTATAAGAGAGGGGAATATTTTTGCATTGAATGAGCTTAAAGTTTTATCATTTGAGCTTGAGATTGTGAAGGTGTATCTTCACCTACCGAAGAAAACAAAGCTTGTAAGCGGGTTAAATTTCACCTATTGAAGGAGATCGAGATAGTGAAAGAGAAACTTGATGAGAAGAGAGGACGTAGACCATCATGTCTAGGTTAAACCTTTATAAATCTTGCTTGTTCTTCTTCTTTTCTACTACTTAATTGCATCATTTATATTATATGACTTATCATATAAATTCCCTATCACACATATAACCTTGTTGATTATACAATTATTCACATTATATAATTTCTCATATAATTGTTTTCTTTGCATAAATAGTATAAATACATAAAAGCTAAAAATTAGACATTAACTCACACAACCTAATTCAACCCCTCCCCTCTTAGGTTGCATTTGGGCCAACACTAATGACCACCCTTAACTTTAAACTTTTGCACTAAACCACCCTGAATCTAAAAACAAGATGCAAAAATAAGGATTCCCATCAAATTTGATGGTGCGTGTCTCACACAAGCCAAAAACTCATTTGACTTGTTAATATAAAAAATTACAAAACTTAAAATAATATGGGAGGAGATTACAATTTTATCCTTTTAGCTAAATTTACCCATAAGAGGAGAGAAAATGTATGCTTTCTCCCCAACAAAACTTGTCAACTTCCTCCACATTTTTCTCACACAAATCACACACATCAATGCTAGTAGGTCACTAATGTACTGGTCTTTAGGTCATATGTGCATCTAAATCCTTTCGTATGCGTTTAATTGGTGAGGGGAAGAGAAAGTGTGTTGTTTGTTTCTTGGGTGTTTGTCCGTTGGGTTTTTTGGGTATGCTTTAAATTGGAATATATATATATATATATAGAGAGAGAGAGAGAGACAGAGAGTTGTTTGTGCCTTGGATTTTTTATCAATTGGGTTTTCTTGGTATGAGAGAGAAAGAGGGAGAGAGTTGTTTGTATTTGGATTTCTGATCAATTGGGTTTTCTTGGTATGCTTGCAATTGGTGTATATATATATATATATATACAAACAGGAAGGGAGAGAGAGAGAGTTGTTTGTCTTTTAGATTTTTATCAATTCGGTTTAGTGGGTATGTTTTGAATTGGAAGAGAAAAATGGGTAAGAGATGTACTGGGTTGTTGAATTGGGAAAGACATAAAGGGTTAAGAAAAAGAAATTGTTCTCTCAAATGGTTTTTGATGTTTAGATCGTAGTTTGTACTGGCTGTGTATTGAATTTGTACCGGGTATGTATTAGATTTAAGTGATTTTATGGATTTTACTATGAGAATGGAAAATAAAGTAGAAGATGAGAGACGAAGAGGTAGAGAGTCTAAGATAACGATAAGGCATTACCTTGAAAATTGAATTTAATGACAAGGATACTTTGGTATTTTTATACATCCAATAACAGGCATCCACTTTTGTACTTTGATCACAAGTTCAGGGAGGTTTATTAAAAATGTTATAAGTTGAGGGAGGTCATCTGCTTCCGCTCCCAAGTATAGGGGGACTTTTTGCAATTAAACCCAAAAATAAAATAGACACACCCTGTGACTTTATTGCAACAAACTCGCTGTCCTCATATTGAAATATGGTTTCTTATACATGAAAACCTGTTCATTCAACCATTACACGAGACAATGTCACAAGATTTGTCTATTTTAAAATATGTTCGAGATATATATTCGGCAAATTGGAGTTCCCCACAAATATTTTTTTTTCCTTTTAAAGGGAAAACAATAAGCATTTTGAGCCATATGGTAAAGGAAAACAAATCTTATATTTTCCACCATAAAGTAAGGTAATTGCAATGGCCTCTAATATCATATGGTGATCATGATAAAAGCAACCATAAATAATAGTGTAAACCACAGTGCAACCCCTATGGTGTTTGACAATTGCATGGGACACCTTTATAGTTCTTAAATTACATCGTTGGTGTTGATAGAAGCAATTCAATTACCATTTGACCAGTAATTGAAAGCCAAAATACCAAACATGTCTCTTTATATAATCCACCTTCCTCTTCCACCTTTTATGAAAGAGATAGAGAGAGAGAGAGAAAGAAAGACCCCCCAAATGGCCCAAACCCAACCCCACCCTATTATTTATCTCTTATTTTCTCACCAAAAACCCCGACAAGAACCCTTACACCCCCTCCCCTTCTCGAAATTCAAGCTCCCATCAAACCTCCCTACCTATGAAGCATACACTCTCAAAAAGGTGACGTATCCGTATCGGACACTAACACTCCTCGGACAATCTCGAACACATGTCCGATACTCTTTAATCCGTGTCCATAATTAAATGATAAAACTTTAATTTTGGTCATGTGCCCGATATTTTTTCGACTACGCGTCCAACACTTATTTAAAGAGTTTCTAGTACTAAATAATAAACATCCATTGGCATTCAATTAAAAAGCTTAAAAATTTGACTATTAAATATCTTATACTATGAGAGAACATATAACAACCAAAACTAGACATGTTAAAGTTATACTCAAAATATAACAACAAAATCAAAAGATACATAAAAAAATTAGAAAAGAGCAATTGAGATGAGAATATATGTATAGTACACATCTACAAAAAGTTGATTATTATTGATTATTATGATGTTAGTGTAAATATTCACACTAAATGATTAGAGATAACATTTACTTATCATAAAAAACTAATTTTTTTTATGAATAATATACCACTATCACTATATTTATGATAAATTATATAATTTTATATATAAAACAAGATTATTTGTGACGTGTCTGTATCCTACTTTTTTTAGAAATGTCGCGTCTACGTGTCCATATTACTTGAGGTTTCTAGTTTGACGATTGTGAATACGATAGTGGGGGTGAGGCTTGGGAATGGTGGATTCTAGTTATCGATTAGCGTTAAAGTGGACCGACTTGAGGTGGAAGGGTTTCCAACTAGGGTGAGGGGTTGAGTCCAAGGGGGGTTTGTTGGCTTTGGGCTTTTGTAGACAAAGGGCACTGGAGTGGGTTTCCAAGGACGGGGTTTTGTGATGGAAAATCCAATGGAAGGGAAGGGTTTTTTATGGTAGTAGTCCTATAGATTTGGGTTGGATGTTATGCGGGGTCATTCGGTTAGGTTTCAAGTTGAGGAAAAGTTCAACTTGTTTTCAATTAAAGTCAATCAACTGTAAAGTGTTTATTGGTTCAACTTGTTTTCAGTTAAAGTTAGCCAACTGAAAGGAGTTATTAGGTTTTTTTTATTTCGAAAAATTGTGTTTTCAACTTTTTTTTTTTTTTTTTGTAACTCGTAAAGGTAAAATTAGGTATTTTAAAGAAAAAGTGTGATGATATCATCAGTAGTCAATTAACCATTGACTAACAGTGAGGTACCTCATAAAATACAACCCAAACTACAAAGGAGTTTGTTGTAACTCTATAAACTATGAAGGTACCTCTTGCAATCAGCCCGGCTCAACAAGGTTATGAAAAAAGCTTAGGTTTTAGACCCCATTTTTAAAGAAGACCCCAAATTTTTAAATATCATAAATTGTACATATAAAAAAATTAAATCTATAAATATTTTAAATCCTACAAAAAAGTCTTATAAAAATAAAACTCCAATCAAAAAAAATTTAAGGCCTCATTTCAAGTAAGGCCCATAATTTATAGGTGTACAGTAACGGTCCAAACAAAAAATTTAAATTTATGTCTAAACAAAATATTCCAATTTAAATAGGTTGGGCCTATTAATTCAGTCGTAAAATTAAAAGGCCCTAAAATTTATTTTTTAAAATAAAGAAAATAAAACTATCTGTAAAACTAAATCTGCTAAAAAATTTAGTTTTAACCCCAAAAAAGTCAAGTTTAAACTTACCATCATAATTTTTCAACCATTTTTTCTCTCTTACCATTAAGTTCAAATATGGTAACAAAAACTTGAATATAAAAATTTAATTAATATTTTTGTATTTAAAAATATTAAAAATTAAATTTATTATTAATATTAAAAATAAAAAAGCCTTATTTATTGTTTCTGCTTTAGGCACCAAAAAGTCTCGGGCCACCCCTGCTTGCAATAGTCAAATTCCGTAAGGGATGCCATAATAATTTACCCTGAATAATGACTTCTCCTAATAATCTAAGAAACAAAAACAATAAAAAAACACTAGTGATTGAATCATTTAGCTCAGGCAATGGGATACATAGTATGTAAACCAAATTCAACATACCCATAAAAGGGTAGATTCGGGCTCCCTCTTCCAAGTGCATCATATGGTACAAATCTAAGTATATTTACATAACAGCAACTCCTGATTGTTGACACCCAGCAAGATAGAGCTATGTCTCATTCCTACTTAACTTTCCTATCAAATTAGCAATTGATGGCGTTGTACAACTGCCAGTAGAGAATAGCCTGGCAGTGTGCTAGCTTGTTGTAACCATATTAGACATTGAAAGGAAACAGTTGACTGAAACTGAACTAAGAAATTCCCAACCTGCTTCTTCATTTTCATCAGCCTCAAAGGTACTAAATTTTGAACCATTCATGCATGAAAAATGAGCTATGTAACAAAAGACCTGCATACCTTGTTACCAATTGCACGACCTAAACCACAAGCCACCGCTGCAACATCAAGGTCCCCAACAAATGTTCTAACAGTCTTTCTTACCCTGGCCGATAAATAGCAACAAGTAGGATGAGAGTGTAGTATAAACGGTATAAGTGTTACGAAGATCTGTTAGGCATAAAAAAGATGCCATAGCAAAGATTTTTAAAGGCAAGTTGATATGTTATTACATATGATAAGATAATTAATCAAGAAATAAAAAAACGTAACCAGATCATCAACAAATAGTGGACATTACCAAATCGCAATGAGCAAGCCTGCCAGTTGCCTAGATCCTACACGTTCAAAAGTTGTTCCCTCATCTAAAGTCTTGCCTATAGTGTCTTGCCACCATTGACCAATAGAACTCCCTTCAAGTCCTACCTACAGTTGACACGTCAGCAATGAACATGTGTGCATGTACAAAGACACACATCAGGAAAAAAGAACTTGAAAATACAGATATTGTATGGAAGAAAATGGGTAGACCGGTGGTGGGAAGTAAGGCCAATTTATCCTGTGACTTCATGGAATTCATGCTACCACAGAGAAACCGTCAAGTCCTGCATAAATTATACCGGAAGAAAATCCAAATCTAGTACTTAAAGAAAAGACAATGAGGTAGTGAGGTATGACAATTTGACACTTAATTTGCAATCAACCATACTAAAAGCAAATGCTAGTTTGTATAAATCACCATAATTTGGGAAACTGTAAAATAGTTATGAAGAAAGACTGAGAATTAACAGATCTCACATCCAATGATGGAATGGGTTAATAATACTTTAAAAAAATGTAAGAAAAGTTTAGGATGTGGGCAAATAAAAATTACATAACGTCGATGGTCAAAACTTTAACCTACTTCTGCCTCTGCTTACATACTATCTTTAGTTCTTCATGTTTGTGAAAAAAAAGTGAGGAAAATACCAAAACCCCCCAAAAACGTTTTCAAATCCAAAAAGCCAAAAAAAAATTGATTATCCTGAAAACCCAAAAAAAGAATTTTCAATACCAAAAAACACAGATGCAATTTTGGACCCAAAAATTAATTTCATTTTGAGTTATAAATTTAGAGTAATGCTACATGGACTTAAAAAGTAGACTTGAAAATCACAATCATTGACTAGGCAGTGGGTCTCAATAAATACTGGACCCTCAATGAAATCAATGATTGTAATTATCAAGTCTACTTTTTAAATCCATGTAACATTGTTCATAAATTTATAATAATGATGAGACCATATAAATGTACTGGGTCTTCCTTAAAGATAAGAGTTACCATGATTGTATGTCAAAATGAAAGCCATTAGTCCAAACCACTACCAAAATGAAGCATTTTCAATATGGAGATGCAATGTTTGGACTAAAATTACTTACATTTTGAGTTAAAATCATGACGAGACTCGTATAAATGTACTAGGTCTTCTTTAACAATAGGAGTTATCATGATTGTTTGTCAAAATGAAAATCATTAGCCACACAATTAATTTTTCTCACGTTATTTAGGATTACATAAGTACTATTTAGCAACTTCATTGAGTACTTTCTAAAAGCAAAATAGAAATTTATCAAATTGCTTTTTCATAAAAGCAAAAGCACGTTTGATGACTATTTCTCGAAAGTGATATTCATGCATATTTTTTTACAAGTAACATGTTTACATATTGTGCATAAAAGTACTAACTACACAAGGAAATTCAAACAAGAAAAAAAAAAGTTGATATTTTTTGCTCTCCAAAAAAAATTCTATTGTTTTTCAAAAGATACTTTTTTACCCAAAGCAAAAGGTAATTGTTGCTTTTTTGCTTATAAAAACATAAAAAATGCATTACCAAATGATGCCTTAGTAATTGGACGTTATGGGATCAAAAACTCTTCTTTTGAGTTTTGTGAATAAGCAACGGATTTTTGGGCATTTTTTGGATTGAAGAATTTTTTTGGGAGAGTTGTGATTTTTTTTTCTCAAACTAATAATTGAATATAATTGCAAATCAACAAAAAGTAGAGAATTTGGAACTTTACCAAATAATGAGATACATTTGAAAAATTACAAAATATATCAAGCAACAGATTATACTTCATGTTTATCAAAATAAAAATAATATAAACTAGGGGTGTCCGTTTGTGTGACTGAGAGAGAAAGGGGGGAGAGAGAGAGAGAGACTCCAAGCACACTCATAATTTTAGGTAAAATTTCCACTCATCCTCCAGATACTAAAGTAGCGACATCTCAAAATAAAGTCCTTCTCACGGATAGACTTTATAAAAATGAACTTTACGAAATGGACTTTCAAAACATATTAGATGTTTGGTGAACATGCAAATTGAAATTGCTTTTGAATCGAGAAGTATAATTATTTACATAGAGTATGTTTGGTGGTAATAGCACAAAAGTAGAAAATAATACCGATTTTATAATGTCACCCTTATCCTTATCTATGTTTATTTATGAATTCAATGTTAGTTATCGAATGAGCTTTTACACATAATCTAAATAAAAGATAAACTAGGCTATTCTGGATCCATGTAATTTCTTAAAATTAATATCAACTTTTTCGAAACGTAATTTAATTCTAAATTAATTAAGCTTTAGTTTATTATATATTTTGATCTAACACAAGTGTATCACAGATATATCAAACTTTGATGCGTAGTGGTTTTTATTTAATTGAGACATTGAATTTGAACAAAATATGCGAGAAAGAGTTATAGACAAAAGGCTTGAAATTGAATCTCAAGAATTATAGTTTTCGACTCGATAATCAAAGGCTACCGGGTATTTGTTGTAATAGAGATTTAAAGCAACTTAGATGAGGGTGTATATATACATATATGATACACTAATATATCTAAAAAACTATTCATGTACTTATAGAGATACAGGTATATGCAGAAAGAAAAAGCGAGAGAGAACAATCCACTAATAAGTCATAATGGAAGGGGTGAAAAAAGTAATGTTCTGGGGTTAAAGTTGAGATTGCCTTAGAAAAAAATGAGGGTAGAACAGGAATTCAATTTTATCATTTAAATGAACATAATGACTTCGCAAGAAGTCAAGAACAGGCTGTTTTGAGAAGTCAGCCTACTTAACTTCTCTAAACGGGCATTTCACCAATGGACTTCTGGCCAAGAAGTCAGAAGTGTAGGCCCACCAAACACTAAAAAATTATGTGAATGAACTTTTGGGTACGAAAAGTCCATCTGCTGTGCATGCCAAACACACCATAAAAATGCGTAAGTCCCTGTCAGACATCTGCAACTTGCCTAGATTGCCCCTCAACAAATGATAAACATGTGAAAGCAGATAATTTAAAGCTAGAATATGACATTACCCCTAATATAGCCACTGCATAATTTAACTCTTATGTCAGGGAAAAGTAGTGAAGTTGTCATCATGGAAGGTACTACAAGGTCAAGCCTAAGGGGTCTAGAAAAAAAGGTTAGGGTGCTTGTATTCAATAATTCTAAATGCAGTTCCACAACATCAATACAGTATATCCAGTTGGATAGGATGCAATGACTAAAGCACAAAAGTATGTGCACCTTTGCAGTTAATTGCTTCTAATTTTTTCCTACTTCAATAAACGTTTCGGTGCAGAACTAATTGATGAATATATATGTGGGGCAGAGAGAGATTCATACACAACGAATATGAAAATACCATGTGAAGAATATTTATAAGATCTTACAGTTTCTTTTGCAGCAGAAACCGCAAGGAAACCAGCACCCATTTCCACTTCTTGCAACCCAACAACAATAATGGCAACATCAGATACTGCAGAACCCAGCCATGACATAAGCGCATCCTGAGATGGTTTCCCTTGACCAACATTCCATGTGCCGATTAAAATTTTAACATTTTCTCGTCTCATGTACATAAATTCTTTCTCAGCTAACTCTGGTCGTAAGATGTCGTCAATTGGCCCAGGAGAAGTGATGCTCCATCCACGTATACCACCATGAGTAGCCAAACTAAAAATATAACCATTCCCGACGACCAGTTTTATAACAGGGCTATTGTGGGCAACCCAATCAGCAATCAGGTTTCCCTCTAGATCTATCACTTGGATCATGCCACTTACATAGCCAACCCATATTCGTGACCCAAAAGTGCAAAAGCATAGAACAGCACATGGATGGTGATGAAAATCTTGCAAACGGTTGCCATTTCCATCCCACTGCACAAGTAAACCATTTGAACAACCACTCCATACCATTCCATCTGCAGTAAGAACCAGTGCTTCTGTTTTTTTAGTATCTTCTACAAATGCACCTGCACCCTTAGTTGCAACTCTGCGAACAGCATCTGCAGCTCCCATTATAGCATTACGTGATCGCTGCAGAAAGCTACTTCCTTGGGATTTCTCCTTTTTTGATTTGGAGACAAACTTTACATTCATCTCATCTTCAACTACTTGGTCTTGCACTGTTGACATATCGACTCTATTCTCAATCTGACCATCTACATTATATACTTTTAAAAGTTCTCTTGTACGAGCATCCCTGCAGATTGCCAATAACCAGCATAATTAACATTTCCATCACAAACAAGGACTTAAGGCGGTATGATGTTTTCCCGAATTTAAATTGAAATGATGAACTGATATAACAAGAAACACATCTAACATAAATGCATAACAAGAATGCAACATTATTGGATTGTCAGTGTCAATCTCATTACATATTAATGTGCAGACGACAATGTGTAAAGTGAAGTATACCACAGTGAGAAGGACAAAGACCCAGCTGCCCAAACTTTAGCTCTAATATTATCGGATAACAAACTCTTCACATCTGTGGAAGATATATTACAAACACCGTTAACAGTGACTTGACTTCTGATGTCAATAAATGACCTCTCCACTAATAAAGCAGCCATGTGTTTTTCCTCTGGTGATAGAGAAAGAGATTTTTCAACGGCTTCCCATGGCCAGACCTTAATAATACCACCCTCAGACCCTGACCACAAATCACCTGAATCCAAACAGCATAAAGTTTAAATTGGCAATGATAAAGTTGAACAACATGATCTATAAAAGAATTTCTAGAACACATGCTTTGTGTTGTGCATTTTTTTTTTGTGATCACCAGCCAAGATAGTAAAGCAACGCATAAGTGCCTGAATAGACACAGCAGCACGACTAACATAATTTACAAAATACAACATAACTAACACAATGTTATTTTTTAATTTTGTTGCAAGTCACCAGCAAAAAACTGTTTGAACTAGTTTCTTGGATGGTTAGCACCATCATATGCATAAAATTCATTATACATATTACACAAAAACAGCTTTGGGTTCCATCAACATCAAAATAAGCAAATAAAATACTAGTAATACTTTTCACTTTGCATTTCATTCTCCTTTTTTCCTTTTCATTTCCGAGTTTTGAGGTTAATATGGCTCCAAATAAATGCATTTGCCTTGTTTTTATGATGACTTCACAATTTTGTGTTGCTAGGCAATCAGCTCCAATTGGTAGCTCGATCTATTGTAGATTTATCCATAATTTGCAAACAATAAAAGTAATAGAAACTAAAATCCAAGCGATGCTTAATAGATTGTTAGGATAAGGTTTTGTTGCTCTAGTCAATTATAACAGTCAAAAGTAATCATCAGGTGAAATCCAAGCAAGTAAACTCCTACAACTCATGCTTAAATTATCCTCTCTCTGATGTGATACTATCAGTGGAATAATATATGAAAGACTGATTCTGAAAAATAAGTTATTACCATAAGAAGAAATCACCATGGAAAGAACTGGACCACGATGAGCCTGCCAAGAGAGACCTTCTTTGAAAGGAGTATCATCCGAAGGTTGATCCACCCTCCAAGACTTAATCTTACCATCCTTATGCCCACTCCAAACCAACTTACTCCCACAATCAACCATCAAACAAATTGTGGACGATGTATTCCCAGATTCATGAAATGGCGCCGCATCCTCGTCCCCTCTCCGAGCCCTGCCCCCAATCCCGATCCCGGGCTCATATGCATCCGAAAAATACCAAACCCTAACCCCAGATTCTTGCCCCGCCCATAATTGTGTCTCCGTACAAGCAATTGTCCTCAAGAACTTCCCCACCTGTGATGATGTCTATTTTGTGTATCAAAAATTGTAAACGTATTCGCAAAAGGAAAACAAACACATGAAAAACACTTCCTCAAGAAATTCCCCGCCAAAATCCTTTGAATACGCAAAAACATAAAATCTTCAAAAGATTAGCAAACTGATAATTAACAAGCAATTGTAAATTCTCACATATTCTTAAAAACCATAAAAAATAGAGAGAATTACACCCGGCCCCTAAAGTTTTTCACTTACTCGTACTCCTGACATTTAAAATATTATACACAGACCTCCTTAAATTTGTATATAACACTTAGACACTAGTGTAAATATATCCGATAATAAATTACAAGCAGATCTCTTGAAATTTGTAAACATATATTACTTAGATTCGTTAAATTTAATATGTAATACTTAGACAAAAAATACTTCAATTAAAAATAGAATATCAAATATTTTAAATTTTACAATTAAAATTAATGTTCTATTGTACTATTTATTGAAATAAAATCAAAAAAAAATAATTGTTTTTAAAAAAAATTGTAATTTGTGTACAATTATATTATTTATTGAAATTTAATTTAATCGTTTAAACAATCAAATTAAAATATCAAACTACATGAATTAAACCTAAAAGATGTTGTGTCCATTATAGTTTGACCCATTATTTCTTTTTTTTTTAATTTTATTCTAATAGATAGTATAATTGTATGCTAACTATGATTTTTTTTTTAGAACTAGATTTTTATTTTTTATTTTATTTCAATAGATGGCATAATAGAACTTGAATTTTAGTTGTAAATTTCATTTTATAATATGAAATGATTTAGACCTTTTGTTTGATTTTTTAATTTTATTCCAATAGATAGTATAATTGAATATGAATTTTAGTTGTAAAAATTAAAATATTTGATAATTTATCTTTGATTAGAGTATTTTTGTTTAAAAATAATATTTTAAACTTAAAAAATCTAAGTATTATATACCTATAAATTTTAAAGAATTTAATTATAATTTATTAATAAATATATTTATAACAATAGTTTAAATGTTAGGCACTTATAAACCTTAGAAATTTATATGATTAAGTGACCATATAATTCTCCCTGAACACATTTGCACCCACCTGAGTCTCCCTAAGAGGATGTGGTCTCAGCTCCAGACAAGCCGGGCGGCCTGGGTGGACCGCGGAACGAGAAGGAACCTTGAAGATTCCTACTCCGCCACCGTTCCCGACGAACTCCGGCAACGATTGGTGGTGTTCGTCGGAACTGCCCGCCGTAGATAGGCTCTGGTCGAGCCTCTGGCTGAGGTGGTCATCGTGGCGATCACTGACACCTACGACGGTGGCTGAGGGGTAAAAGTCATCGTCAGAGGAGTTATCGTAGTAGCGGTCGACCATACTCTGGGGAACTCGGCCCTCGTCGAGGCTGTGCTTGCGGAGTTGGTGGTGGCGCTTGACGTGTGTCCCGGTGTTAGTGCGTAGTTGCTGGCTGTAAGAGTGGGCTTTCCGGTGCGGTGGCGTAACTGCAAGTGCAGCCAATGCGTCTGTATCGTCTTCTTCGATTCTTTCCTCCATAGTTTTGGATTTGGTGAGAAAAAAGTGTATTTGTATGCGTCTGTGTGTCAAAGCTTCATGATTGACCCGAACCTAGAAGAACCAACAGAAGAGAGACTGAAAGCTAGAAAGAGAAAGAATGAATGTTGGAGTAGGGGAGAATAGAGAAAGAGAGGGAGAAGGAAGGAGTCAAAATTGGAATGAGAGAGAGAGAGAAATGGCTGGTGCCTGGATGGGAGTGAGAGCGGGGAGTAAGGCGACAGCGACGCTCGTTGAGAGTGTAGGGATAGGAATGGCCTCATATTTGGAGGTGGGCTTTGTGGTATTTTGAGCTCAAGACTTTGTATTTTCCCTCCGCTACAGCTTACAAGTGTACGTTAACCAAGTGCTTTGACTTGAGAAAAAGATATCGTTGAAGTAGCGAGGGACGTGCATTATATATATCTATGCTAAAAGAAGATTAATTGAAAAAAAAATTATTTACTATTTCACTCTTATAAAGAATTTTAAATGTCATATTATTTTTTTATAATTAAATATTAAAATTATAATCATAACCTCATGTATTAAATATTCAAATTACTATCTAACTTTTCTTTTAATTCTCTATTATTTTTGTATAAATATTAATATCTATCAAAAAAATTTATTGATTACGCAACCCTTAAAAAAATATATACATCATTATAGTTTTCAATAACGTGCTCAAAAAGTCTATCAATATATTATTAGTCTTTTCAAATAAAAAAATAACATTATGTTGATATATATGTATTTTTTTCATCTATACTATTAATAAAAGTACCTTAAAATGAAATTTTTTTGATTCACTATTTTACTCTGATAAAAAATTTAAAATATTACACTATTCTTCTGTAGTTGAATATCTAGATTACAATCATATACTTATGTGTTTAAATCTTCAAATTACTCATAACATGTTTTTTAATTTTCTATTCACTATCTATAAATATCAGTGTTTGAGAAATTTTTTAATTGATTACGTTAACTTAAAAAAATATATGTATCACTATAGTTTTCAAAAAACATTCAAAAAGTCTTCAAAAACTTCATCAGTTTAATATTACTCATTTCAAATATAAATATAACATTACGCTTACATACGTATATTTTTTTTATCCAAGATTTCAACTATTTCATTTTTAAGATAAAAAATGATATTTTATGTAGTTTTTTTTTAAAATAATTTATCTTAAATCAACATAATTTTTCAATTACAGTAAACTTTTCATGTTTTATTAAGAGTTTATATAAGAAAAATTATAGTGTTTTTTTAAGTAAAAGTTGAATTTTAGAATTTTAATATTCTTTTATAATTATATTTTATGGTTAATAGTATTTTTAGTCCCTAAAATATGTATGTTTTATTAGTTTGGTTCTTATTGTATCAATTTTATCAATTTGATCTGTAAAGTATTTAATTAATGTTTAAATGATGTATACACAGACAATTTGTTAAGTGTATGACAGAAGTGATCACGTGTTGATCAAGTGATACTATTTGACGAAATAACACATGATCACTTCCAAAAAAATATATAATGAACTATCTGGTTAAGGACCATTTAAACAAAAAACTGAATATTTTATAGACTAATTGACAAAATTCATATATTGAGGACGAAATTAACAGAAAAACACATACTTTAGAGACTTAAGGTATTATTAATCAAATGAATTTCTAATGAATTATTTTTATCTTTTTTTTCTTATAGTTGGAACAACAAATTGTTAAGAACATACAATATTTTTCGAATTTTATGGTATATTGCGAGTGATAAAAATATAAATTTGATAAATTTCAGATAATATTTAATGTAAATACACATATATTTAATATTTTTTTATTAGTATTTTGTATACGAAAATTATTCACATGCAAAACATGTGTTTTATTGTTAGAAAAAATTTTGATTGACAACTTTAACCCTAAAACAATATATAAAGATAGCACTGGCCTTATTTAATTTCGAACTTATATTAATAAGACTTGATTGATGTTAAACTTATAATTGGACAACTTTACTCTCACAATATTAATATTATTAATATGAAATTCATATTAATACAACTTCATTAATATTACACATATCCAAGTCATTTCATATTCTTTCTATTAAAAGACAAAAAATAATTGTTAAAATAATTAAATTTACTTTTATTTATGCCTATTTATTTGCATTAATCGATGACAAGTTCTGAATTTTCAAATAAAATTGAATAAATGCACTAGAGTATTACTTAATATAAGATTTATTTTAATATAATTTGAATAAGATTATCAAATCCTAACTTTTCATTTTCTTCTCTTTTATGTTTTAGTTTTAATAAATCATTTTTAGTTATGTTTATTGACAATGCTAGAAACTATTTTATTTGTATCGACTAACAATGCTACAAATATGTTTAGTTCACATTAAATTATTTATCACAACTTAAATTTTTAAATTTTCTCAACTATTTTTTTATAATTAAATGACCTTCATAATTTAAAATAGTTCACTTCTGTATTTTTCATAATTTAATAAGTGTAAGTGATACTTTTCATACTATAAAATATATTTCTACCATTACTATGATGTTGTAAATAAAATTAATCTAAATAATTAACTTCACGTGAAAAGTTCTAAACTTTAATGGTACAATTCTTCAAAACTTAAGGGAAAATTAAATAATAAAAATTAATATTTGTTTTGCAAATATGCAGTTTTATGCCCATTACAAATTTTATAATAGGAATATTCAAAAGGTTAGATTTATAAGTAGGTATTTGCTATTATATTTATTTAATTATTTCAAAAGCAAAACTATAACTCAAAAAGTCCACATGCACGTGTGTGACGATCTGAAAATTAACCATCGACACAGGTCATTAATTAGGATTTTATATAATTAAGATTTTTTTTAAGTAGATGGATCACAAATATATACTCTTCATGTGAAAATAAATCAAATGACTATAACTTAGGTCAAATTTCGTAATTCTATAAAGAATGAACATATTTATAAATATATATATATACTCACATATATGTATGTGTGTTTGAACATATAGGTATTTATATGGATATTGTAATGTCTAGGTGGCATCTCCATAAAAAAAAAATATAGACACATGGTCTATTAGAAAAAAAAAACCTTAAATGGACATTTGTCCATATGATGTATTTGATGAGGCCAATGAATGGTGTCAGCCATGAGGGAAGAAGCCAAGTATTGGGCTGGCTCTTCAAACGGCACACCAGGAAGAAACAAAGCAGGGAGAGGGAGGAAGAAAGAAAGGGAAAGAAAAGAAAGGGAGAAAAAGGAAAGAAAAATGGTCAAAATTCTGTCAACCTAGGAGTATGATCTTACAATTAAGAGGTAAGATTTCTTTTATTTTTTACTATCATTGATGTATTTCATGCATATTAGGGGGCTTCATATTAAATCTATTTTATTATTATTATATCGTTTTAATCATGGGGTCAAACTGGAGTTTTATAAATAAGTCGTGATCATGTTGAAAATTTTAATTATATCGAGAATCTAATTATCTTATAAAATCACGTTGCATAATAATTTTTTTTATTATTATTTAATGTTTGACTTGTACAAATATTTTATTATTGTTATTATTTAATGTTTGGTTTTGTTGTTAGGTCTGATTACGGTATAACTTTATTTTGTGATTTTGATGAAATTACTATGCATGCACATAATCGAGGGCATGTGCTTAGTAGATGTGTGATCCTTGCGAGGATTCACAGTATTCCTACTAGTCCTTGGATTCACTGGTTAGTAATATCGATTGTCGTGGTAGCCTGTGTGGCACCACAAAAATTTTCGGTATTGGTGTTTCCAAAAAAGCAAAAAGGGCATTGGGTTCCCTAGGGTGCAAGACCCCAAAGTTTTTCTCCGGAGGCGGTTCATGAGTGGACTAGAGAATTGATGAATTGATATAATCGATATATGCTGAAATTTATTTATTTACTTGAGTTATTATTTTACCCTATTCTTACGATTATCTGTTATTTATTTATATTATGCATTGTTTTAAAACCTTGGTAGTCATTGATAAACGTTATCCTACTGAGCTGGTGAACTTATCCCTATCTAATATTTTTCAGAAATATGAAGTCGGGCAGGAGGATAAGCTGAAAGGACTACGGATAAAGTCTGCTATTATTATTTTCTTTTATGTTGTATCTAGAATATTGAGATGGTTATGTAAAGATTATGTACTCGTATGCGGAATACAATAATATGAGGAAGGTTATTGTAAATTCGATGTGAATTTATTAATTTTTTTATCAGGCCCGGATATTTTTTTTTAAAGAAAAATGAAATTGTTAGGTTGTGATAGAGTGGTATCAGAGACTAGGAATTAGGTCTTGCATGAGAATTATAAATATATATAAAAATATATAGGTATATATAGATTAAACAGTGGTATTAATTTACTTATACTGAATATGTTTTATGGACAGATTATTTGTTTCAACAGAACTAACATTTTATGAATATATGTGTGGCAGCATGGTATGATATCTACATGACACAAACTAACATGGGATCTGCAATAACTAATGAAGTTCGAAGTGATAGATTCAGTCTAGAAGCTTACAATATGCTAGTCCAAGAGGTTCAGGATGTAGCTAATACTTGGCTTTTTACACATTTTGCTGAGCAAAAAAGACTGGTGCATCACCGGCTGACCTCACAATTAAGGGTAATTCGTGAAGTTCTTAGTATGGAAACTAACCCCACCTTTTACCAGGAGATTATAGATGGATTGATAGTACCAGACCTCCAGTGGGCCCCAGTTATAGCTAACATGGGACAACAATTTGAAGCTCCTAACCTGCCTAACACTAATGGATGGTTGAATCTCAGACCTAGCGAACCCAATGTGGGCCCAGATGTTACCACCTGAGGGAAACAATCAAGCAATGTTTATCAGTTCGGTGAATGTGCGCCCGAGAGAAGAGGCGTGAAGCTTTGACTCTCTAATTCCACTTTTGACCTCACTAATTGACTTGATCCGAGATGTGTACACCCAAGTGCAGGCGGTCAAGTTGTAGTAATAATCCGGTTTGAGTTTGGAGTCGAATCCACAGGGAACTTGTTTGTGTTTGTATTTCAAAGTAATCAGTAACAGAGACCAATTGATTGTAACATTGAGATTTTAAAGTTATGAGATGTGGGTGATTTTCTGAACAGAATATTGAATTCTTTCCAAGAAGTTTTCTAGACAAAATATAAGATGAATTCAAATGGTAGGAAAGTCACTCTTTAGTTCGAGGATCGGGACATGTGATTAATTATCTAGTTTATTATATTTATGCTTGATGACTCAATTAACTCTCATGTCAACAAGTTAATCAGAAGATAAAGATGGATTGTGAGAATTAAAATCATGGTTCCGATGTCTTATTAGAAATTTACAAGAATTGTTTGTACCGAGAGTTATCGCGTCCACAAACAAGCAAATATTTCTACATGACATCCAACCATGGCTTTAATATTCCATTCTTTTAAATAAAGCACAATAATGGGGATGACTAAAGTGTAGTCATGAATATCTAGTGGGGGTACTTGCCTTGAAATGATGAGTCTTTCCATGAAAGAGTCATCCGTGTCATAGAAAGACTTTCGATTATACAAATTACCTTAGTTTTGCTAGATGCAATCAATCATCCAATAAGCAAAGGGATATAAACGTTAAACATTAGAACAAATCATAATATAACTTTCGGATAATTAATACGTGTCCTTCACCTCTTACTAAAGAGTTTATCATTCACTCTTCATAGCTTTGGTACAGCTGGAAAAGTGAGTGATGCTCATCCCTCTTAGTAGAGGACTTCGCAAAATAAAAGTACAATTATCAAGGAATTAATCTTCAACTATGAATGAGTGAATCACGTTTTACTCTTCACGGCTTTGGCAAAGCTCTAGAAGAGTGGAAGAGTTTCACTCCTCTAAGAAAGAAGAGAGCTCAAATAATGGAAATGCAAGACATAAATGAAAGCAAGTATGGAATAGCATAAATGTAAAGACTAAAAGTAAATAGAGACATAAATGTAAAGACTTAAAGTAAATCAATAATATAAATGTAAAGACTTAAAGTAAATAAAGAAACTATAACTCTTAAGCAAATGCAAATGTAAACATTAATGTAAAGAAATGAGTGAGAATTTAAACTTCTCAACTCTTCTAGCAAAGATGAAACTAAGACAAAGAAGAGGAATTAGAAATGCTACAAGAGATACAAGTGCTGCCCAAGTGCCTCTAGTGCCAAGTGCTCCTCTTTTCTTACAAACTAAGTGTATTTATAGGCAAGGAGAAGGCAGGAGAAGGGGTAAATGAATAGAGCCTGGCGCCAAAGTTAAAGTGAAAAGCCAACCACTCTGCAGGTAGTCTGTGAAGGCCATTCGAATGGTTAGGGCATTCGAACAGTTTCTCTATCTTTGCTCTCCGTCGTTCAAACGTCAGATGGATTTAGTGCTTGCCATTCAGGTCAGAAGACATGTGGTTCTCTGTGAAAATGTCCCTTCAAGTCCACTGTGCAAATTTCCCTCCAGGTCCTCTGTACAAATCTCCTTCAAAGTCCATGCAGAGTCTGACTGCTCTGTCTCTCCAATAATTCCAGGGACGTTCGAACGTAAATTGTTGTTCGAACGTGGCACTCAAGTGCCTGAGCCTTCTGATTGCAAGTATGCAACACGCCATGACTTCAGTCAGTCTAATCTTGTCATTGCTCCAGTGGACGTTCAAACAGTGGATGGCGTTCGAACGTAGTGCTCAAGTTTCCAGGGCCTTGGTTCTTGCCTGCAACACACTTTGTCTCATCTGCCTAGTATTTCATTAATTCAGGGGAGCGTTCGAACGTTTATTGGCGTTCAAACGTTCTTTGTGTCCTCCAAGCTTCTCCAATTTTGTTCATTAATGTGTTGTTGTTACTTTCAAATGTACTTTTTGTATCCCTTGAACCCTTGTTCACTTTAAGACCTGAAATGTCATCATTTAAACTCCTTCAAAGTATAATTAGTCCAAAAAGGGGCATAAGAATATGCTAAATTTGAGTACTAATCACTAATCTAGGAACTTTTGTTTGTAGATATAATAACCCCTAGAATAGTGAAAGTTTTATATCATAACGCACCACCTGACTATGACTATCCTAGATTTTTTGTCTATATGAAATAGTAGTATCTGGGATAGTAAACTAAGTGTGACTCTTTTGTTAATTAAGATATTAAGATGCATAGGCTTTTTTTTTTGCTAACTATCTGAAATTATTTTTTTTTCTTAGTTTTTGAATGAGGTGGTAATTATAA
>CM042184.1:21460126-21476586 GCA_023539305.1 Ilex asprella
TTTATTTTGAGAAGTCCTCTACTAAGAGGGATGAGCATCACTCACTTTTTACAGCTTAACCAAAGCTATGAAGAGTGAGTAGTTTCTCATTCACTCTTTAGAGAGAGGTGAAAGGCATGTATTGATTATCCGAAAGTTATATGATGCTTTATTCTAATGCTTAACGTTTATATCCCCTCGCTTATTAGATGATTGATTGCATCTAGCAAAGCTAAGGTACTTTATATAATCGAAGGTCTTTCTATGACATAGATGACTCTTGCATGAAAAGACTCCTCGTTTCAAGGCAAGTACCCCGGCTAGATCTTCATGACTACCCTTTAATCATCCCCATTAGTTTGTTTTATTTAAAAGAATGGAATATTAAAGTCATTGTTGGATGTCATGCAGAAATACTTGCTTGTTTGTGGACGCAATAACTCTCGATACAAACAATTCTTGTAAATTTTTAATAAGACATCGGAACCATGATTTTAATTCTTACAGTCTATTTTCATCTTTCGATTGACTTGCTGTTGACACGGGAGTTAATTGAGTTATCAAGCATAAATACAATAAACCGGATAATTGAGCACATGTCCCAATCCTCGAACTAAAGAGTGACTTTCCTGCCATTTGAATTCATCTTATATTTTGTCTAGAAAATTTCTTGGAAAGAATTCAATATTTTGTTCAAGAAGTCACCTACTACTCACAACTTTAAAATCTCAAAGATTACGATTAATCAGTCTCTATTACTGCTTACTTTGAAACACCAAAAATACTAGTTCCCTGTGTATTCGACTCCGGACTCAAACCGGATTATTACTACAACTTGACCGCCTGCACTTGGGTGTACACATTTCAGATCAAGTCAAGTTTTTGGCGCCGTTGCCAAGGAGCCTTGTAAAAGTGTTTTACAGGTAAAAGGTAAAAAGACCTTTCTTTTTTTGTATATATTCTTCAGTTTACTATAAACAATTTGTTTGTTTCCATTTATTTTATGTCTGAGAATGCTCTTCACTATAAAAATTTGCCAGCAGAATTTTCTGAATATGTGAACCAATCTGAACCAAATTTACCTAGATCACTAGCAGACTTTTGCGAGAGTATTATGACAAATAATGATAGAAATGGAGAATTTCCCATGAGGGAAGATGAGGTGCCTAACATTCGAAATTTGAGGGATTACTTAAATCCCACAAAAAATAGTGTCCCCTCATGTTTTGTATTTCCTCCAGATGCACCCCCCTTTACTGTAAAGCCAGGGACTGCACAGTTGTTACCTGTTTTCCATGGATTGGATACCGAAAATCCGTATCTGCATATGAAATATTTTGAAGAAGTGTGTGGAACATTTCAAGACAATTCGAAACTTGCCAAGATGAAACTTTTTCCTTTCTCTCTAAAGAACAAAGCTAAACAACGACTAAATTTTTTAAAATCTCTTTCCATGCCAACCTGGCAGATCTTTCTAAATGAAATTTTCAGAATTTTTTTTCTCTTACATCGGACCAACACACTCAAAAGGCAAATCATGAATTTTTTGGTGAAAGAATGGGAAATATTTTACTAAAGTTGGGAAAGATTTAAAGAACTACTCCAAGCCTGCTAACACCATACTTTTGAAAATTGGACTCTCGTAGGATTCTTCTATGACTCCTTACCCACTAGACTGCGTCAATTTGTCAAAATGATGGCCTTAGGAGAGTTTATGGGTAAAAGTCCGAAGGAGGCATTCTATTTCTTTGACACCATATCTGATAGTTCTCAGATGTGGGACTTAGCCTCCCCTACCACTAGTGAAGCCAGACCATCCACTTCTCAAGGGGAAAAGTATGTCTTGAGAGAAGATGATGACCTGAGAACAAAAATATCTACTTTATCTCAAAAGCTTGAAGCTTTAGAGATGAAAAAAATTCATTAAGTTAAAATGGGCCCTTCCACAAAACAAATGTGTGGAATCTGTGCGTTGATAGGACACCCTACTGAGGAATGTCCCACCATCCCTGCATTTAAAGAAGTCTTTCTGGAACAATCAAATGCAATCTCCAATTTGAACAAGCCTTACTCCAACCCATACTCTGAAACATACAATACAAGGTGGCGAAACCACCCGAACTTTAGTTGGAGGAACACATAACCGACTCCCATGAACCAACCCCAAAACTCATAACCACCATCCCAAGGACCTCCTACATATCAACCATACCTACCACCACACAAAAGGAACCTTGAAGATACACTGAACCAGTTCATGCAAACTCAAATGAACTTCAATGCACATTCCACCCAATCTTTTACTAAGTTCAAAGCACATACCACCCACTCCTTTGAAGATCTTAAAAGCCACATTTAAAGGCTGACCCAATCCATGAGCACACAAGAAAAGGGCAAGTTTTCATTCCAACCAAAACCTCCACAAGATCAAGCTCAAGTTGTCACTACACTGAGAAGTGGCAAGGTGATTGATAAAACTGTCATAAACATGCTATTTTCAAAGTCAAAACCTGAGTCAATCCCAATCAACTCACCAATTGAGCCTGAATTTGTAATTGAAAAAGAGCCTGAGCCTATAATAGATCAAGAACCAGAACCTTCTAAGGAAGGAGGACCTTCATGTTCAAATCCCGCTCCTTTTTCGCATAGACTCAAGGCTACCCAAAAGATGAATCATCAGCCTGAAATTTACGAGCTTTTAAAGCAAGTAAAAATCAACAACCCACTTCTGGATGCAATCCAACAAGTACCATCTTATACCCAATTTCTAAAGGACTTGTGCATAGTCAAGAGAAGCCAGAATGTCAAAAAAAAAAGTATTCCTAACAGAACAAGCCAATGCCTTGCTACAATACAAAACCCCTCCAAAATACAAGGACCCTGGGTGTACAACTGTCTCATGTGTCATTGAAGATTTCAAGATAGAACAAACACTGTTAGACCTTGGAGCTAGTGTTAATCTGCTACCTTACTCCATCTACCAAAAGTTGGATTTGAGTGAATAGTACTCAAATGTAGCATATTCTTATGCCCCTTTTTGGACTAATTATACTTTGAAGGAGTTTAAATGATGACATTTCAGGTTCTAAAGTGAAAAAAAGGTTCAAGGGATATAAAAATTGCATTTGAAAGTAACAGCAGCACATGAAGTAACAAAAGTGGAGAAGCTTGGAGGACACTAAGAACTTTCGAACGCCAATAGACGTTCGAACGTCCCCCTGAACTAATGAAATACCAGGCAGATGAGACAAAGTGTGTTGCAGGCAAGAACCAAGTGATTGTTTGAAAAATTGTTGTTGTTCCTAAGCTCCTAACATGAACCCTCAAATATGTATATGACTTTTGTGTGTGGGTGAGTGTCACTATCACTCGAATTCATGCAAGATAAAGGGCAATAGAATGATGGTGATAAAATGGAATGAACAAAATGTATGAAATATAAAATGTGAACAAAAGTGCTCCCCAATCGCAAGGAGTCTTTTGAATGTCGGTGTTTTACTTGGAAGAGTATTCCAGGGTCGTCTCCTTAGGGAAGGAAGGTAGAGTTGTGTGAAGGTAATTTTGTTGCAAAAGAAATTTATGTAAAATCTTGTAGTTGGTTTTGATGAGATTTGTTCTTAATAAAAATGCAATGAGAAACAAATGTTGGCAAACCCAAGAAGTCACTCCAATAGGAATACAATTTCAACTCCAATCCCTCATCCAATAGAGCATGAATGAACGATTGATTCAAGGGAAGCTAGGGATAAGATTGATGAGTATCTAAGCATAAACTGTGGCTAGGCCTACGGGATATCAAAGGCTCATCAACTTATCCCATCTCAACCTCGTCAAACTGAACCATTGGACTCATAAGGGAAGGAAGAGAATGAGTTGAAATGGAAAACCTAAGAGGAGGTCTCCCTTGAATTAGCCAACTAGAAATCTAGCTATTCATGTTTAAAAGGAAAGACAAACATAATGTAAATGGACATAATGAAGAAAGGAAGTATGGGACTTAACTTAAAGTAAGAAATCTTAAGCTATGAAGAAAAATATACAATACCCATTTTAAAGCTAAGAAATGAAGAAAAACATGAACAACAATGGTGAAATGAAGAACGTGTAATTAAACTTGAAATGAACATGAAGTAAATGACATTAGGGTGCAAGAGTTAAAGATTACAAGAGATTAAAAGCTTACTACAACTTGAATGGAGAAGAAAATGCAAAAACATAAATTTTCATTACACTATTCATCATCTTCTTCCTTGGATTTCCTAAGCTTAGGTAGTCACTACCCTTGAAATGGTTGTGTAATGCTGAATATAATGGCGTGTGCCTTCAATTTTCATGCATGGTGGTCCCTAGGGTCTGTGTGCAGGTTTCCCATCAAGAGGGGGTTGAATGGATGGACTTTGACAGGCTAGGAAATCCTACCCAGCAACCCACATGGCAGCCTTCTTCTCTCCCATCCTCCATAAATGTCAAGCCTCAAAAGTCTTCAATTTGTGTAAGAAAGGCATGTAAATGCGTAAGGAAATGTTGGGGGCAAGTGGGAGAAGTGTAGGTGGGCCCCCAAGCAAGTGGAGATGGGTTACAGGAGGTTCGAGGCTGTTTCAGGGGAGCGTACCGGTACTCCATACCAAAACGGTTTGGCTACTGGATTCGAAGTACCGGTACCGCGTACCGGTACGGTTCCTTCTTTGTTCTGGACTACTTTTCGTAGAATCGGCATAACTTTTGATCTAACCATTGGATTGAGCTAAAATTTTGACACAATACATAAGACATTTAGATCTACAACTTTTGTGTTGTTTACTTTTTCAGATTCGAAGTGGATCATGGTCAAAATGGAGGAAAACCGAGGCTCTGCTTCCAAATGATGTGGCAGCTGGTGCTTTTGTTCCCAAGCACTAATACCTCATTGATTTCTTCACTTTTAAGCCTCCAAATCTTCATGTATTGTGTTCATGCCTTCACCACACATCCAACATAGTTGCAAGGTATTAAAATCAATGATTTAAGCTATAAAAAACATGCAACATTAAAAATTCAACATTATTCATAATTTCGTCTAACACTAAGTACTTAGAGGCAAAAGTTGAGTTAAAATGCATGTAATGAGGCCTTTACATATGCAATATTATGCACTCATCACCAAGGCCATAGAGACTTGAGCACTACGTTCGAATGCTATCCACTGTTCGAACGTCCACTGGAGCAATGACAAGATCAGACTGACTGAAGACATGACGGGTTGTAGACTTGCAGTGAGAAGGCTTAGGCACTTGAGTGCCACGTTCGAACGACAATCTACGTCTGAACGTCCCTGTAATTATTGGAGAGACAGAGCTGTCAGACTCTGCATGGACTTTGAAAAAGATTTGTACGGAGGACCTGGAGGGAGATTTCCACAAAGTACCATGTGTCTTTTGACCTGAATGGAAGGCACTGAATTCATCTGACGTTTGAACGACGGAGAGCAAAGAGAGAGAAACCGTTCGAATGCCCTAACCGTTCGAACGGCCTTGACGGACTGCCTGCAGAGTGGTTGACTTTTTATTTTGAATTTGGTGCCAGACTCTATTCATTTACCCCCTGCCTTCTCCTTGCCTATAAATACACTTAGTTTGTAAGGAGAAAGAGGCACTTGGCACTAGAGGCACTTGGGCGGCACTTGTAGCACTTCTAATTCCTCTTCGTTGTCTTAGTTTTATCTTTGCTAGAAAGTTGGGAAGTTTAGATTCCCAATCATTTCTTTACATTAATGTTTACATTTGCATTTGCTTAAGAGTTATAGTCTATTTATTTACTTTAAGTCTTTACATTTTTGTTCTTGATTCACTTTAAGTCTTTAAATTTTTGCTATTTCATATTTGCTTTCATTTATGTCTTACACTTCCATTATTTGAGCTCTCTTCTTTCTTAGAGGAGTGAAACTCTTCCACTCTTCTAGAGCTTTGCCAAAGTTGTGAAGGGTAGAACGTAATTCACTCATTCTTAGTTGAAGATTAGCTCCTTGATAATTGTACTTTTATTTTGCGAAGTCCTCTACTAAGAGGAATGAACATCACTCACTTTTTCAGCTTTTACCAAAGCTATGAAGAGTGAGTAGTTTCTCATTCACTCTTTAGTCAGAGGTGAAGGGCGTGTATTGATTATCCGAAAGTTATATGATGCTTTGTTCTAATGCTTAACGTTTATATTCCCTCGTTTATTGGATGGTTGATTGCATCTAGCAAATCTAAGGTACTTTGTATAATCGAAGGTCTTTTTATGACACGGATGACTCTTGCATGAAAAAACTCCTCGTTTCAAGGCAAGTACCCTGGCTAGATTTTCATGACTACCCTTTAATCATCCCCATTATTGTGCTTTATTTTAAAAAATAAAATATTAAAGTCATGGTTGGATGTCATGTAGAAACACTTGCTTGTTTGTGGATGCGATAACTCTCGGTACAAATAATTCTTGTAAATTTCTAATAAGACATCGAAACCATGATTTTAATTCTCATAGTCTATCTTTATCTTCTGATTGACTTGCTGTTGACACGGGAGTTAATTGAGTTATCAAGCATAAATATAATAAACCAGATACTTGACCACATGTCTTGATCCTCGAACTAAAGAGTGACTTTCTTGCCATTTGAATTCATCTTATATTTTGTCTAGAAAACTTCTTGGAAAGAATTCAATATTCTGTTCAAGAAGTCACCCACTACTCACAACATTAAAATCTCAGAGGTTACGGTCAATCGGTCTCTGTTGCTGCTTACTTTGAATCATCGAAACTACTAGTTCCCTATGGATTCGACTCTGAACTCAAACCGGATAATTACTATAACTTGACCGCCTACACTTAGGTGTACACATTTCAGATCAATTTAGTCCCCCTACCTTCCAAGGAAGTACAGAGACACTTGAGGCAGAAAAATGGCTTCGACAATTAAAAAAGGTGATGGATGGTATGGATATTATCACAGGATTACAAGTTACCTTCACCTCTTACATTTTTGAGGGTGAAGCCGATCATTGGTGGGATACAGTCAAAAGAATAAGGAACATAGACTAAATTACATGGACTGCATTCGAAAGAGTGTTTAATGATAAGTATTTTTCAGAGTCCGTAAGGGATAAAATGTTCTCAGACTTCCTGAAGTTACAACAACGCAACCTAATAGTTACGCAGTACGAGTCCAAATTTGTTGAACTCTCTCATTTTGCTACATAATTAGTTTTCATTGATGCCAAGAAGGCCAAACGATTTGAACAAGGCCTTAAGCCTTCTATCCGAGGACGCCTCGTAGCGCATCGACCGAGGAACTATAAGAAACTGGTGGAAAGGGCTATGTTGGTAGAAGGAGACCTGGAGGATACCTAGAATAGCAGAAATCGTCAACAAGGCAGAGGAAGTTAGACAAGAAATGGTAGCAGCAGTAGTAACCAAAAAATGACCCCATATCGACGGCCAAGACAAGATACCAATGAAAGGAGAAATACGAATCAGGGACAAAATTCTGGAAATTGGAACAGAGAATTTAATGATACAAAATGATGTTTCAAGTGTGGGCAAACTGGACATTTTAAAAACCAATGTCCCTTCACGTCCTCTCAAGGGTCGGCCAACCAAGGTTCTTATTAGTCATTCAACTAACCTCGTCCACAACAACGCCCTTATCCTACTCAGGCGACAGGACCGACGACCCAAGTTGGACCTTCGTAGTCATTTCTAAATTAGGCACAACAGAAAAAGCCAAGAAGTAAAACAGCAGTTACCGAAGGCCAACCTCGAATCTATGCAATGACTGCACCAAGTAACAATGCCTCCAATGAAGTGATTGAAGGTATCGTCCTTATTTATAATTCTTGGGCATGTATTATGTTTGATCTAGGGGTAACCCATTCTTTCATTTGCACTTCATATGCTATTACATTAGGGTTAGAATTCGAATCTTTGGGCTACACATTGTGTATAAATCTACCTATGAGGGATTTCTTGGAAACGGCTAGGATATGCAGGAATTACATAATTCGAATTGAGGAGAGTGAGTTGGTTATGGACCTAATTGCCCTAGAAATAATTGGATACGACATAATTTTCGGAATGAACCTACTATCTTGCTATCATGCCATCATGGATTGTTACGGTAAGAAAATCAAATTCTATACCTCGGGAGATGTAAAGTTCAAAATAGGCAAACGTCACTATTCGCATCCGTTCTCTACAAGGAACAAAAGTAGTTTGGAATTTCTTGCCAACTTAATTGGAGAAGAACTAGGTAAGATCACAGTTAATGTCATCTTGGTAGTGTGTGACTTTCTTTACGTATTTCCTGAGAAATTACCGGGACGACTCCCAAAAAGGGAGATAGAATTTACTATTGAGATATATCCGGGTACGGAGCCAATATCTATTTCTCCTTACCATATGACACTATTAGAATTAAAGGAATTAAGAAAATAGCTGGATGAACTTCTTTCTATGGGATTCATTCGACCTAGTACGTTGTCTTGGGGTGCTCTTGTACTTTTCGTGAAAAAGAAAGATAATACGTTGAGACTTTGTATTGACCATCGAAAGCTGAATTGGGTCACAATAAAGAACAAATATCCTCTACCACGCATTGATGACCTATTTGATCAACTCAGAGGTTCTCGCTACTATTCCAAAATTGATCTTCGAACTAGATACCATCAATTAAGAATCAGAGAGAAGGACATTCCCAAAATAGCTTTTCGTACTCGATAAGGACATTTTGAATTCTTAGTGATGCCCTTTAGACTTAAAAATGCACCTACAGCTTTCATGGACATGATGCACTGGGTATTCAGTCCTTATCTTGATAAATTTGTAATCATTTTCATAGACGATATTCTCATTTACTCAAGGTCAAGTGAGGAGTATATACAACATCTTCGCCAAGTGTTATTAACACTAAGGGAGCACAAGTTGTATGCTAAGAAAAGTAAGTGTGAGTTCTGAGTGAAAGAAGTCAAATTTCTTGGACATGTAGTATCCGAAGAAGGAGTGATAGTGGATTCAGCTAAGGTTGAAGCAATAATGAATTGGGACTAACCTAAGAATGCAACAGAAGTTCGAAGTTTTCAGGGATTGGTAGGATACTATTGAAGATTTGTGGAAAGATTTTCTTGAATTGCTTTGCCCATGACCCGACTCACCCGGAAAGGAGAAAAAATTGTATGGACCAAAGAGTGTGAATAGGCGTTTAATATTCTAAAAGAGAAGTTGACCATGTCACCTATTCTTACTATACTCGAAAGTGGTATCGGGCATGATGTTTATACCGATGCATCATTACAAGGACTTGGGTGCGTATTAATACAAAACAACAATGTGGTTGCCTATGGATCAAGACAATTAAAAGCTCATGAACGAAACTATTCTACCCATGATTTGGAACTCGCGACTATTGTTTTTCCTCTAAAGTTATGGCGTTGTTATCTATATGGGGAAAAATTTCAGATTTACTCGAATCACAAAAGTCTCAAGTATATATTCACTCAAAAAGACTTGAACCTCCGACAACGACACTGGATAGAGTATCTCGAGGATTACGACTTCACACTTCAATACCATCCAGGAAAAGCTAACGTGGTAGCTGATGCATTGAGCAGAAAATCTCGAAGTGCAGTGCTCAACATGATGAAAGACAAATGGCAATTGAGAAAGGCACTAGAAGACTACGACATCTGGATGAGTGAAGCAGAAGGTCAACTACGTCTGTTTAATCTCGTTGTTCAACCTGTCCTCCGACAAAAAGTTGTTGAATTGCAATGTTCGGATTCCTACCTAGAATCCATCCGCACCCAACTGGAAGAGGGGAATGCTCCTAAAAATTGGGAGTTACAAAAAGGAGAATTATTATATCAAGGAAGGTTGTGTGTACCCGATAATGCTCAGTTAAAAAAAGAGATACTCAAGGAATGCCATCACTCTAAGTTTTTCATACATCCTGGTAGCACGAAAATGTATCAAGATATGAAGTGCCAATATTGGTGGAAAGGAATGAAGAAGGATGTGGCTAAATTTACAGCTCAATGTGCCATATGCCAGCAGGTAAAAGTAGAGCATCAGAAACCTGGTGGGTTGTTACAATCCTTACCTATCCCAAACTGGAAATGGGACCATATCACTATGAATTTTGTGATTGGATTGCCTAGAACTATAAATGGATATAATGCAATATGGGTTATAATGGATCGACTAACCAAATCAGCCCATTTCTTAGCCATGAGGAATACTGACACTCTGGCTATGTTAAGTCAGCTTTACATACGGGAGATTGTGAGATTGCATGGGGTACCTTTGTTAATTGTGTAAGATCGAGATACTTGTTTTGTGGCTCAATTTTGGCAAAATTTACAAAAAGTCATGGATCGACTAACCAAATTAGCCCATTTCTTAGCCATGAGGAATACTGACACTCTGACTATGTTAAGTCAGCTTTACATACGGGAGATTGTGAGATTGCATGGGGTACCTTTATTAATTGTGTAAGATCGAGATACTTGTTTTGTGGCTCAATTTTGGCAAAATTTACAAAAAGTCATGGAAACTGAGTTGCATTTTAGTACTGCCTACCATCCCTAAACAGATGGTCAATCTGAAAGAGTGATCCAAACATTAGAAGATATGTTATGAGCTTGAGCTCTAGATTTTAAGGGCAGTTAGAATGAACATCTTTCACTAGTAGAATTTGTTTACAACAACAACTATCAAAGTAGTATTGACATGGCCTCGTATAAGGCTTTGTACGGATGACCTTGCAGATCACCTTTATGCTAGGCCAAAGCAGGTGAGAGCATTTTATTTGGTCCAGAAATTGTCCGAGAAACCACTGAAAAGATCCAAGTGGTTCCGGATCGGCTACGCACGGCTCAAAGTCGACAAAAGAGCTATGCAAATCAAAGGAAGAGGCCATTGGAATTTCAAGTGGGTGATTATGTATTCTTGAAGGTATCCCCTAGGAAAGGAATATCTAGATTTGGAAAAAAGGATAAATTGGCTCCCAAATACTAGAAGGGATATGCACACATAAGTCGGATAATTCATTCAAGTCTCTGCTC
The DNA here is from genome assembly GCA_023539305.1 of Ilex asprella. Classification (NCBI taxonomy): domain Eukaryota; kingdom Viridiplantae; phylum Streptophyta; class Magnoliopsida; order Aquifoliales; family Aquifoliaceae; genus Ilex; species Ilex asprella. Next base: position 21,471,178 of record CM042184.1, read on the forward strand.
AGCGCTTTGTTATTTTTCAATGCCCTTTAAATCAATTCCTCTGTCCCTCTTTACAACAAAAATATTTGTTATACCATCTTTCAAAATTTTATTTTAATAATTGTTTCTCAAACTAAATCCCAGTGACCTTCCATATGTGTTATAAAATGTATAAGCATCTGGCTCAAAATCCAATTACATAACAATACGCGGATTGTTGTCCTTTACATCAACCCCGACACACTACATGATAGTTTTTATCTCCTAAGATGAAAAAATTTCAAAGTAATGTAAATACATGATCAAATAATCATTTGGTCCAATGGCCCCCAAATATTGGACCAAATATTTTGTGGAAAAATTATTCAAGCTTGATGCTCAATTGACACTAAAAAAAAACTTACAAATTAAGTTAAGACACTAGTTGATTTACCAAAAAAATCACTGGTTGGTTGGGAGAGAGAAATTTTGAGTGTTGACACCGTTAAGAATTTTTCTAAATTCATACAAGCAATAAAATTATAGTTACTCATATGAAAATTATAAAAATCTTAGGAATTTAATTAGATCAACTCATATTTTGCAATGAAATAAATTTAACTTGTACAAAAAAATGAAGAATGAATGTCTTGATTTACTATTACCTTTCTCGTATGTAGTGTGTTTTGTGTTGCCTTTTACCCAAACACTTGTGTAGAACCACTTATTCAAGGGTTAGTGTAGGAGACAGAGAGAGAGAGAATTTGATCCCAAACCAGATAAGGAAATAGAGTTAAGGAGGGAGAAATAAACTAGAAGAGTTTTGAGATGATAAAATTTTATCAAACTCGTTCACTGCAAAAAGAATGGACAAAAAGGTATCGCATGTTCTTTGACCCAAAATAACACAGTGTGCTATTGGTAACTTACCATAGAGTAGCCGAACCCAACTACTAGGGGCACGACTCCTCTACGTTAAGTAAAAAACAATGAAGTCTACTGTTACCCCAAACGTCGACGTTTCTATATGTTTAGCCTAGTTAAAATACTTCTTCAAAAAGAAAGCATTCAAGTCCTTTCTCCTTTGCTTGTCTCCTCTCTCGACAAGTTACTTTTTAAACTTCCTTCCACAAGCTCTTTGCAAATTTAAGATCACACATTATTATCTTTTTCTTAAATTTTGTTTCTAATTTTTTTGTCTATAACTATCCCCTCTATATAATTTTTTCCAACAGTATTAAAAAGTGATAATTTTTGACACATCACATTTACACGACATAAAATTAGTGGGTTAAGAGTGACTAATTCAATATGAATCTAAAAATCACAGGACTCTCAAACATGAAAAATAAAATGGTTAAACTAGGATCAAATACAAATAATTCACATTTGACATGATAAACACATTTAACTTGTATTGTATGAATTAAATGTCAGATTTTTCTCATATTTGAGTAGGTATACACATGAATCGTTACAAAATGAGTTATCTTTTCATTTGTTTTTTTATTATATGAATTTAGCTTATTTTTGGCTTAATATTAAACTATTAGTGATAATTTTAATCAGGGGTGGCAATTGTGTCGTGTTGTGTCACGTCATTGCGGGTTTTTGTCTGGTGCTAATAAAATCTAACTCAACCTATTTAATTAATCGTATTGTGTTGATTGACCTATTTATTTTCATGTCGTGTTCGTGTTCATATCCGACCCATATAAACCTTGAATAAAGAACTTGATGCTAAGATTTAAGTTTAAGATTTTATTATCAATTAATTGACTCCATGTTCATACTTTTCTATAAATTAAAAATTAACTTAATAAACATAACAATAATAATGAGTAAAAATATCTTTTTTTGTACAATAATTATGTTAATACTTAATAAACAATAATATATAATCAACATTTTATTTCTATAATATTAGTTAAATGTGTTAATCGTGTCAATTTCGTGTTGTTAATGTTTGGCACTAACTTGATCCATTTATTATTTATGTTAATGGATCGTGTCATTTACAAGTTTGTGTTGAGAAATGATCAACCTTAACCCACTAATTTCTCGTCGATTTCGAGTCATGTTGTTGTGTTGTGACAGAAATTACCACCCCTAAGTTTAATCAAGAAATAATGAGATCCTTGTCTTCGATTTTTAAGTCAATGGTCATGTCGATCAACCAAAATACACTCAACAATAAATAGTTTTGGTTAATGCTAAGACATCCAACACGATTAATTATATGATTTGAGTTGAGATTCAACACGAACTTGAACAATAGATGACACAATTCGATTGCATCCATAAATGTTATCTCACACATAATTCTATCAAGACCCACAAAAGGACACTTTGCACCTAAGCAAATTTTTACAATATATAGAGATTGAGAGTCTTAAATTGTCCAATATTTAGAGATTGTGAGTCTTGATAGGATTTTAGGGGGTACTATCATTGGTTTGTAGAGAGGGGATCTTGTAGGTAAAGATTAGTAGCAAAATTGAAAGAGAGAGAGAGAGAGAGAATCGTACCTCTTCAATGTTAAGAGAGATTGTGCAAGGATTTTAGGGGTTACTAGCATTGGTTTGTAGAGAGGGGATCTTGTAGGTAAAGATTAGTAGCAAAATTGAAAGAGAGAGAGAGATAAAGAGAATCGTACCTCTTCAATGTTATGAGAGATTGTGCAAGGGAGTATTGCAAAGGAGTTTTGTAAACCCCCATATTTCTATCGTTATATAGTAACGTACTTATGCTATGAAACTGCTAATATATATATATTGATGTATGTATGAATTATGTGGATGGTAAGATTAGGTATGAAAATGTTAGTTGAGGTAATAAGGTACGTTGTAGAAGTTGGAAGCATTCCAAAGTGAAAGCACACTTAGGGAGAATTTGAATAAGAAGGAGCTTAGATACTGCCTTAATGTTGGGATCATAACTTTTTATTTTTATGTCCATTTGATCTGAAATTTTGACAGTAGATAGTATACTTCTAGGGCTACAAAATAGTATTTCCCAAAAATTTTCTAAATCGACCTCTAAATAGGTCAAAACTGCATTGGAAGTTACAGTAGAAACTGGGACAACTCTTCGAACGTTAAAGTCCGTTCGAACGACTATTCTCTTGTCTGATGGAAAATTCAAAAGTACTGGGAGCAACCAACATTTGAAATTCAAGGGACGTTCGAACGGTAACGACGAATCAGAACATCAGAATTAGGTCGGCTGAGATATTTTCTTCCTCTATAAATATGTAAGGTCGCCTCCTTCAGACTCCAAACACCATTTACAACCTTAGGAAGTTTTGAGAAACAAGAGAGAAAGGGGGGAAACGTAAGATCAAAGGGAATTTTCATCTTGAAGTGAATCAAAAACTCAAGTTCTTCAAGAATTCTAAGGAAGAAGAAGATAGGGGAATTCTTCCACTCTTGTCCATTGATACTTAGGCTTATATATATACATGTTTTGACTCTCAAGATTATATATATGTATTGAAATCGTTGTTTCTTGATTGTTCTTGCAAATCCTACCATATTTTAATGGAAGTATAGATTGGTATCCATTAAACCTTTGTTCTTGACATCCAAACTTTAGTTTTTCAAGAGGTATGGATTTTTCTTGTTGATATTCATTTATTCTTGATATCTACACTTGATAATTGTTAGGTATTGGTTTCAAACCTTGATATTCCTTTATTCTTGATATCCAAAGCTTGATATTCATGTGTTATTGGTTTCAATACTTGAAATTCATTTGTTCTTGGCTTCAATACTTGATATTCCTTAGTTCTTGATTCTAAATCATGATATTCATTAGATATTGATTTCAAAACATTAGTGATTTATTTGAAACAATAAAAGTATATATTTTGATGATCTCTTGCCTATTTTTCTTGAGATGTGATATTGGAAAATACCTATGAAATTGGGGGTTTTGAATTTACTTGTAAATTAAGAAAATGGTTGGTATTACATCTCTTGTATGGTTGTTGTGATGGACTTGGATTAACTTAGAGAGCTACCGTACAGTGTTAGAGATTAGTCTATTCCAATGAGGGTGAGATAGTTCCTAACACTCGTAGTGGATTGTTGTTGTGACAACCATCACTATTGTTCACGTAAGTTTGTGTCTGGAGGATGGTATACCTTTCCTGAGAAGGATTTCGTCATTGCCGTGAGAGACGGTACGCGCCCTTCCTAAAGTATTTGTGACTTGTCCCTACGGGGAATGATTGTGATGGGTGAACGAGGTAGAATCGTAGTGTAGATTCATGGGAAGCAACTAACATACATGACCATGGAAAGTGACCAACCTACAAGTACGGATATGGATACATATTGTGGGATATGGATACATATTATGGGATATCTATACTAATAAGATAGAACCTATTTTGAATTTTTTTTCACTTTAAAATTTATTTTAATTTATTTGGGAAAGCACAAGGACGGCTCAGATTAAATCTACTTTTAATTCAAAGGCCCACATTTCATCTCACATATTCCATTTCAATCGAATGACTTGCAATGCATCTCAATCCAAAAAAAAAATCCTGTCCATTTTGAACCCAAACACATGCCACCCCCAGTTAAACCCTCTGCCTCTCTCTCTCTCTCTCTCTCGCTCTCGCTCATCTCCCATGGAACCATCCACACAACCCTCCTCCTCGGCTCCTTCTCTCTGCCATGGAACTAGCAGCACAGCCCAGGTACACTCCCTCTCTCTCTCTCTCTCTCTTTCACTACACATACCCCCTCTCTCTCCCTCTCTCTCTTTCACGACACACAGCAGACACAGAAAACACACTCAAATCAGTAGCACACAAACACAACAAAAATTTGTGCGATTTGTGTTTGAGTTTTTGAATTTGGGTTAATTTGGGTATGTTTAATTTGGGTGTTTTTAATTTGTCTTTTTTTACTTTTGGTGTTTAATTTGGGTGTTTTCAATTTTTTTTATAGTTATAGTTTTTGGCCGCAATGCTTTGGCCGGGATATATCTCCACTTATATGTGTACGGACATTGGAATGTGTACGAACATTGAGCTCTCGAAGCTGATATTCAGCTTGCCAATACTCTATAAATCTCTCTCTCTCTCTCTTTGATTTTTTTTCCCTCTGTTTTTTCATTCTCTGAAATGAATGTTGTTGTAAAGCTTTATTATGCTTGCTTTTTTTCATTCTCTGAATTGAAGGTTGAAGAAACATTGAGGGTATTTCTTGCTTTGAGCTTTTTCTTTTTCTGTGAGGCTGGAATGTGAGAACTTTGATCCCACCATTCCTCATACCAATCAGCGTAAAACAAAAGATTCTTCATCGATTGGATTGAGGGGAGTAGAAATTTTTAATCCTCATACCAATCAGATTTCTTTGCGAGCTTTACAAACATAGAGTAGTTTGAAAAAAAGGTTAGGTCAAAATACCCAAGCTCACTAGAGTAGTTTGAAAGAAT
>CM042184.1:21481586-21498151 GCA_023539305.1 Ilex asprella
CGAGCGGTAGTTGTCATTCTAGTGGCTAGCGACTACCGGTATTCGAGCGGTAGTTGCTATTCCAGTGGCCAGCAGAATCCAGATTCCTCATTCTTCAAGAACTCCTCACAATTACTGTCAAAGTTTGTATTGTTTATTTACATAAAACCAAATATTATCAATATACGCTTAATCAAAACAACACTCCTCATTTTAATCTCCAAAATCAAATAACTGAGATGATTGGCACAACAAAATATACAAAGATTTGTGCGAATCAATGGGTTAATATGTGGGCTCGAGAAAGCTGGACCTAAGTTTGGCTGAGTTGCATGGGTTGTATTAAAAACAAGGGTTGGATTTAGAAAGAAGGGCTAAATTCTCCCTCGGGTACAAGACCCGGTAAGTTAGGATACCCACTTCTATTAGTATTGAGTCCATAAAGTGTGTCAGCGTATATGGCACCGTTGGTGGAAGTCCATAGATGCCGTGTCGATTGGGTACTTGATTAGTACTGAAAAGTAGCATTTTTCTATGCCTTTATTGAGACTAACTAACTATGATGGAGTTTTAAGTGATGTCATTTTAGGTCCTTAAGCGAACAAGGATTCAAGAATAACAAATATCACATTTGAGGGTAATGCCAACACATTAGGGAACAAAAATTGGAAAAGCTTGGACCAAGCCTAGAATTTTCGAATGTCAAACAATGTTCGAACATTGACTGAAATCATGTGAAGTTTAGAGTGCTGAGACATGACGTGTTGTAGTCAAGAAGGAAGACCCTGAAGTACTTGAGTACCACGTTCGAACGTCAATCAACATTTGAACGTCCCCTGAAATCATTTGAAGATTAGACTGATTCATGGCGTGCTGAAATAGGATTCCACAGATGACCACAGGCCACTCGAGTAGAAGGTCAGGCCCCATCTGGCATTTGAACACCCTTAAAGCAAAGACAAAAGAAACATTCGAACGTCATACAACATTCGAAACTCCATAATACAAAAACCGCAACAACGTTCGAACGTTGTCCACGGGCTGGCAACAGAATTGTTGGCTGTCACTTGGACTTGGGCGGCAAACACTATTCCTTCACCCCCCCTCTTGCTCCTTCTCTTTGCCTATAATTACTCCCACTTTGGGAGCCTTCAAGGGGAGCTTGGGAAGAGACTTGGTAGAGAGTTTGATGGAGGCTTGGACTCCCACTTATAAGAGCTAGTTGGTATATGCTTACATGTAGTTGTTCTTGAACTTAGTTTGGCTTTATGCTAACACTTCTTACTTTGTTATGAAATTAGTCTTAAATTTATGCTTTCTATTTACTTGTATCAAGGGAGATAGTTCATTGTTGGGTTAAGGAAGCCACCCTCCAAACATGACTAGCCTTATTTTAGTTTTTTTTTTGTCATATTTTTCACTTCCATTGCTTAAGCATCCTTCTTTCTTAGAGGAGTGAAACTCTTCCACTTTTAAGAGCTTTGCCAAAGCCATGAAGGGTGGAACATGATTCATTCATTCTTTGATAAAGATTGACTCCTTGTTTTTTGTTACTTTATTTTGTAAGTTCTCTACTTGGAGGGATGAGCATCACTCACTTTTTTAGCTTTACCAAAGCCATGAAGAGTGAGTAGTTTCTCATTCACTCTTTAGTAAGAGGTGAAGGGCATGTATAAATTATTCGGAAGTTATATTTGTGCTTTGTTCTTATGATTAATTTTTATATCTCCTTGCTTATTGGATGATTGATTGCATCTAGCAAAGATAAAGTACTTTGTATAATCATGGTTCTTTCTATGACACAAATGATTCTTGCATAGAAAGAATCATCGTTTCAAGGCAAGTACCCCATCTAGATCTTCATGACTACCCTTCAATCCTCCCCATTATTGTGCTTCAGTTAAAGAATGAAATATTAATGTCATGGTTGGATATCTTGCATAAACACTTGCTTGTTTGTAGACGAGTTAAGGCTCGGCATAGACAATTCTTGGAAACTTCTAGAAAGATATCGGAACCATGTTCTTAATCCTCACAGTCCATCTTTATCTTCCAATTAACTTGTCATTGAAACGAGAGTTAATTGAGTTATTAAGTATCAAAATAATAAAATGGATGATTAACTACATGTCCAGATCCTTGAACTAAAGAGTGACTTTCTTTTCATATGAGCTTATCTTATATTTTGTCTAAAAAACTTTCTTGGAAAGAATTTCATATTTAATTTAGGAAAATCTCTAAACCTCACAAATATAAATCACAAAGATTACAATCAATTGGTCTCCATTACTGCTTACATAGAAAAACTAATACAAAGTTTCCTGTGTGATTCGACTCCGGACTCAAACTGGATTATTACTACAGCTTGACCGCCTGCATATGGGTGTACACACTTCGAATCAAGTCAGTACCCATTCGTGGAAGTCCATAAATACACACCCCAAGAAAGACCTGTGAATTATAAATTGTGATTGAATGTGTAACATCAATAGCAGGGGCTTGGAATTCCTGGATGCATACACATGACACTGCTTGTGTTATGAGAGCCAGTGGAAGGCTCGGGTTGCATTGCATGTGTGAGTTCCATCTCATGACATGGCATGATATTGTGATATTCATTTATGAATTGCATATTCTTGAATGAATGTTAGATTGTTGAATTGTATGTGAACATTTCATATACATCTGGGTTGGAGAATAACCTCCTTCGGAGATAGCTTATTGAGCGTGGCTCACCCTTTATATGAAATACATTTCAGGTGCGGGACAAGTTCCAGTAGACGGCCTTCACTTGGGTCCTTGTTGATGAAGAAGCCGAAATGTGGTTTTTAAATTATATTTTTGTAAATCAATTATGTAAGTTGTTTTGAACTTGTAAATTGTATTAAGGGGACATGTAATGGACTATATTTTAAGTGTAAATGAATGTTATATGAGTTTGGATGAATTTTAAACAAGATTGGATGGTTAAAGGTTGAGAATTGGAAAGATTTTGGGAAAATCTAAGTTTAAGTATCGGTACCTAAGTGATTAAGTAATGGTACCACGCTATCGGATGGCCTAGGTGGTAGTACCTTCAATTACAGGTACCAGTACCAGGATTCCAATGGGCTTAGATACTGGTACCAAGCCTTCAGGTATTGGTACCTCAATGGACAATGCGCTCAGGTACCACTACCTAGCAAACAGTGGGCTCAAGTACCTGTACCAAGTCACTCAGGTATCGATACCTTGGAAATTGAAGGGACCTTGTAAATAGAAAGCTCAGGTACGAGTACCACGTGCAAGAGGTACTGATACCTCTTCTAAAATTTTCAAAATTTAAATATAACTTTTCCAAGAGTTCAAATCTTGAGCCCTCTTGTTGGAATGATATAACTAGTTAAACATTAATTCTTAATTGATGGGGATGGACATTGAAATTGTCAAGTGGTTGATATGTGTACAGGTTATGTGTTGGGTAGTGCCCCAATACAAGGAAGACTCTGCCCAAACTCTGTATTTGTTATGATCCTGGTGAAGGGGATGTGATAATGTGGTGTCTGGTTATACAGCATACACGGGTACTTCTGCAAGTTGATGAGTGACCCTTGAATTTTGGGGCATCACAGCTCATGTATTAAATGGTTCTACATAAAATAAAGGGAAACGCATTATGATTTGTAATATGGAAGTAAACACTACACAAGGCCATTGAATTCAAATCAAATAGGTCTCCCTCTTAATCCTCATTCTCTCTCTCTCTCTCTTATACCCACACACATGCAACCAATTATGGGTGTTGTGTGGTGTATATGTGTGAACACACAAAGAAAGAAAGAGAAAGAGAGAGAGAGAGAGAAAACCTTAGCGAGTGTAAAGAGTTAGTTGTAGTGGTGGGCGATTACAGCGTTGGTCTTGTCATGCCCCAATTACTACAAATAGGCATGAACTAAACTATTAATCATCAACCATGAGAGCATAACTAAATTAACCATTGAATAAATTTAACCAACCATCATTCATTATCTAACTAAACAAATCTCCAAATAGACATAATTCAATTATCAAGATTACAACCAAAAACTTTAAATAAACCAAAGTTCTCATCCAACTAAAATAATGTTAATAATATTCACCCATCAAAACCAAATGAACTAAAGTAGACAAGAAAATTCTAAGCCTAAAGAATGGACGCACATCTTAATCAGCCTCAAACTCAAATTCCACATGTTCACTTACAGTGATGTCCTCCTCTGCCAAAATCTAAAAATTTTAAGTAAAGTGTGAGAAAACAAGACTAGTAGAGAAACTTCCTTAAATCTAGACATGATTTAGAAAATTGATAAAAATGGGTAGGTCTAGATTTTAACAAAATAACGTATATAACTTTTGAAATAAAATATGTGACGTTGTAACGATCAATAAGTATACAATTTGTGAGCAATAAATCCATAACATAATAGAATTATTTTAGAAAATTACCACTCATAATAGAATATCTCAAGTAAACAAAAAACCATGACAAACATATCTCATGTACATAGGTTGATTAACTGGAATTCACACAAGCTATATATGGCTCACACTTATATCCAAATCATCAAATCAACTCTTTGAAAGGCCACAACACTTTAGGAAGTGCATATATCGATGCATCAGCAATGATGAAACCCTACTAGGACTAGTATACTAACCCGCAACCTTGATCACCATGATTGAATAATGCAAAATTTTAAAATCTTGTGAGAAACCAATCAACTCTACTACAAGTGATAGGGAACCTTCAAACCCCGGTATGAAACTCATCTAAATACTTTGCGACATACATTCAAGTGTAAACCACGTTTATCATAACCACCTATACAATAGATAATATCCAAACTTTCAATAAAATTCTCATTTCTCACAATTTATAATTCCATAATTCTCAAAATAGAAGAGTCACCCACTCAAAACCTACAAGATATTATGAAAAGAGTTATTCAAGTTGACCATAATCAAGATCAATGGTTTTTCACCAAGAACATGTAATTTCGAAAGTAAATCATGTATTTTTTTTTAAAAAAAAATATACATATAATTGAATAGAAATAAAAACATTTGTTTATCTACCATATAATTGCGAATTGAATTCAAATAAAAGAAACCCTACCTTAATCTATAATCAAATGATCCTAATGTGTTTTGATGCGATTACTACGCGTTAATTCTTCAATATCTTACCTTTTTTCTTCTCTCCAAACTCCTCTTGGCTTCCTAGGGTTGAAAAACTACCTAAACAACCCTAAAACACATCCCTAGGGTATCTATAGGGACAAAAACTATTTAGGCAACGTGGATTTGATCGGGTGTAATCGTACACTTGTGTTTGAACGAAAGTATTAGCATTCGAATAGGCAAACTCTTGTTCGAATGGAGCATTTTTCATTTAAATAAGCTTTGCTCCCAATATCTCCTATTATGTTTGCTAAAAATTCAACAAACCTGTCCAACGTTGGAATGGGACAATGGTGCATTCAAATGGACTCCAAGATTTTGACCTAATTAGAAGTCAATTCATAAAATTTTGGTGAAATGGACTTTTGTAGATCTTAAATTCTACATTCTAATGCCATAAAAATTAGATCAATCAGAAATCAGGGTAAAAAGTTATGACTAATACACTGAGCTAATATCAAATTTCTTCAAAACCAAACTTTCTCTAATATACGTTTCAACTCCAAAACAACTAATATCACCTATCCCAAGTTTTGTTTAGTGCTCTAAACCTATTTTTAATGTTATTTTCATCTAATTATGTTTAGGGTTTCACTAAGTCAATTTATCCAAAAGATTATTAACTCAAAACCCTAATTTGTTCACACCTCAACAACCCCAACAATAACAATTTAACAACTACCTACTTATCGAAACTCCAAAATACATAATAATCAAATATAAATTTAAAATAAATACACGGGAGCTTACAAGTCAATGTTGTCATTCTCTTTACTGTTGTCATTGTTGTTGAGGGGAGAGATAGATATGCTAAGAGAGAAATTGTGTTTTTTTAGAATTTAATATCAATATATAAGGCATGTTTACATTTTGATATTGTAATAACTTGGAATTCAAAATAGAAATTGGATCAGAATCTGGGTGTGTGCACTTAGAGGTTCGGATATTAGACAGTCAAACTATAGTTAGAGAATTGTTAGAAGGTGTGGGGGTGTGTTAATTTTAATTGATATGTTTAAATAAGATAGGAAATGATTTTTTGAGTAAAGATGTAGCTAGAGTACGGATCCAATATGGTAGGTTAAATGAGAATCAGGGAACCAGGGGTGTAGAATGCATGATTTTAAGATATAATAGGATTTCAATTTGAATTTTAAAAATTAGGGGAATATTTTTTTCTAGGGCATGCTTTAATATGTATTTGATTATAAAAAATATTGAAAAATTAATTTCGGATTTGAGGTATTTATAGAAATGTCATTGCATGACATTTCCTTCCAAGCAGTTGCCTGGTATCAGATAAGCCCTCTCGTCGATCACTATCCATCCAAAAGGTTTGAGAAGCTACTGAAGACCTCAGCTAAGCCTCTAGATAAGATAGAATCGCCAAGAAGAGAGAAAAAGAGAGGAGAGAAGTTAGAGAGAGAAAGAAAGTGTGAAGATCAAATTTTCATAAGAGGAGATTCGAGCATCAAGGGGGTATATTTATTACCTAATTAGGACCTTAGAAGTTCATTTTTGGTGTTTAAATCAAGTTTTACGTACTAAATAAGCAAGAATTCATGTTTTGAATTCTTGGGTTTTAATGGGTTTTGAAACAGGTTTGATTCTTAGTTTGTAAATGAATTCTAGGAGTTTTCCACGAATATTGGTGATGCTTTGATGGGTGGCCGTGATTTGTAGAACTGGTATGAGGGTGGTGTAGTTAAAAGATAGGGTTTGGAGTTCTTGAAAATTAAAGTTTTGAATCATGTGTTTTTAAAACGTAATGGGTATTGAGCTAGACTAAAACCAACCCCAGGAATCCATTGGTGACCTTATGAATTGATTTAGAGTTCATTTGGAAGGTGGAAAAGGCAGTTGTAAGTTTGTCCACGAGTTGTAAAACCTCTTTTCTTTTCTTTTTTCAAACTTTGGTTCAATTTTTGGATGGGTTAAAGTTTAATTTGAAGGGACTCACCTATGGGGATCTGAAGAGGGCCATGTGGTGAGTTTCTAGGTTCTAAAAATAAGGAAAAATATGTACTAGTGAGTGAGTTATAGAAGTGAGAAGAGGGGTGGCTGAAACAGAACTTTGGCATCTAAGGCTGTTGGAGGTTGAAGATTTTAAAACCAGGGTAAATTTAATTTTTTTCTAAAAAGGGCAAAATGGTAATTTATCACTATAATACCAATTTAAAATACTCATGTTCTAAAGCTCAGCTGACACAACGAACTTCGCTGTTGGATTCGTATTACGAAATCTACTCACCCTGCCGAATTTCGTCGAATTTTGAGATAGTCGAATTTTGCACGTCGTTCGAGGCGGCTGGGTGGCGGATGACATCACAAAGGTCTCCAAAAATGAAAATTTTAAAATTTCTTTATAATTGAATAAAATTTTAATTAAAATTAATTTGAACTTAAATCGGGATGAAATAAATCGTTTCGGGTGAAAACGGACCCGAATAAGTGGGGGACACTTAGCGCGATTTGAGCCAAGTCTTTAAAATTATAAATAGTGCCTTAAATCAGATTTTTTGGAGAAATATCTCCATTTGTTCAGCCTCACACGTTTTGGAGAGAAGATAGAGAAGAGGAGAAAAAAATAAATCTTCAAGCTTTCTCCTTCGATTCTTGGAGTTCCGTCGGTCGAAATTCGTCAATCCAAGAGTTAAAGTCGATCACCGCGACGAGGGCTACGTCTACGTACTACGAAAAGTGGATTTCACCCAAGATCCAAATAAAATATTTTGGAGAAATCAAGTTCTTGAGCTATTGTTGGTGTTCTTGAAAGTTCTATCACTTCCTCCGCGCTTCAAGAGGTAGGGTTCTTCCTACTTTGGTTTTATTCCTCTCCTTTGGGGCTGTTTAAGGGGCTGAATTATCGACTAATTTTAGGGACTGTTATGGACTGATTTATGGACTGTTTTGGTGTTGAAATATGGGCTGTTAAAGGGCTGAATTATGGACTGATTTTAGGGACTGTTATGGACTGTTTTGGGGTTGAAATATGGGCTGTTAAGTGGCTGTATTTTGGACTAAATTTGGGACTGTTTTGGGCACTAATTAGGGGCTGTTTTGTGCACTAAATATGGGCTATTTTCTGCACTAAATCGGGGCTATTTTGTGCACTAAATAGGGACTATTTTTGGGCCATACATGGGCTATACACGGGCTATTTTGTGGGCTACACATGGGCTGTTTTGTGCTGATTTTTGTGGGTTGTTATGTGTTACCATGCGTCTTGTGATTTAAGTATGTTATTGACATAGATTATGTAATAACATGCTTGTCAATTGTATTGAATATAAATGTTAATACATGCTAGCTGATGTTTTGACATTGTGATGAAATTATGGAGATTATATGTATATGTTATAATTGTCCATGATATATGCTGATATATTGTTTAAGTTGTCCATTTGGCATTCATTGCATGTTAGGCATGAATTTAGCATCACATTCATGGGCATAAGTCAGGAGTGTGGGTGTGTGATATGCATGGTTAATCAAACACCTTGTTTAGTGGCTGGTGTGTGGGCTCGAAAAAAACTGGATCGAAGATCCCCTTTTAGTCGCATGGCTGCATGGACGAAAACTTGTGTCGGGTATAGCAAGTAGGGCTAGACTCTCCCTCGGATGCAAAACCCGGTCACATGGTTCAGGCAATTCCCGACGGTGAAATTCCAGAAAAGTGCTGGTGTTTACGGGACCGGTGGTTGAGATACCCAAATCCATTGCCCAACCAGACACAATATTTTGTTTTGTAAAAGTACTCATTAAATGAGTAATACCCATCAATGATTTGGTTTTATAATGAAACAACTTTTATTTCAAACGATCATTGGATGGATTTTTCATCAAATGACGGTTCATTTCACAAGTGCATTGCATTATGTTGTGGGAGTCGATAAGAACTCGGGTTAAAGTTGCATGGGTGAGTCACTTCTCATTTCTTAGCATGACATAGTAAATTACAATATAGAGTTGCATATTCTTACTTGGAATGTCGATGAGAATAAATGTTGTATGTAAACATTCCATGTGCACTTAGGTGGGGAGTAACCTCTGTAGGAATTACTTTACTGGGCGCGGCTCACCCTATACGGGAAAACATTTTAGGTACGGGTTGTATGCCGATGGACGACACTCACTCAGGCACTTGAGGAAGAAAAGACGACTTGAGGCTTTCAATCTTTTGTAAAATTAGACTTGTAATTAAATTTTGACATGTAATGTATAAAGGAATTGTAATAGAGTTTATATGGGCTGTTTTAATATAACTGTGTATGTTAAATATGAATATGGATAAATGGACCCGGTGTGGTCATAGTTGAATATTGGACCTCATATGAGTCTTGTTATTATATGATGCACAGGTTGTGTTTTGGGTATAGCTTCCCATACAAAGGAGACTCTGTCCGATTTTTTGTTCAATTATGGACCCCGATAAGAGGGGCATCACGACACGATGTCGAGTTACTCAGTATCCACGGATATTCTGCGGGCTGATGGGTAAATAACGGACCCCCAAATTTTGGGGGGTCACAACTTGGTATCAGAGCCTAGGTATACGATTAACCTAGGGCTTGATGGGCATGGGTTTAGACGATTGCATTCCATACGAATTTCATGTTATGTGCTCTACTTGCTACATGTTATGTGTTACTTGTTGTGTGAAATTATATACATGATAGAATGTATATGGAAAATAGGAACACTAGGGTTAGAAAACATAACCTTAGGTTCATAAAAGGGATGAATGGGGTAGTTCAAGGGTTAAACGTCTACTAGTATGTGACACATGTTCTACTAGGGGATAATGAGAGAATTCTCAGCGTTTGTGTTTGATTCCTAACTTTGGGATACTAAATTATTGGTCTATTGCTATCTTATGTGTGTGTAGATAGCATTTAGAGGATGGGGGCGTGGGGGTGGATGGAACAACAATCAACCACCACCAGCCTTTGACCAACAAGCCTTCGTGGAGGCTATTGGTGTTGCCACTGATATTATTGCACAAGCTAGTACTACAGCTGCTACTATTGTACAGACCAGTGAAAATGTGGGTCAAGGAGGATCAAGTAACCTCCAGAAGTTCAAGGCCCACAATCCTCTGGTAGCTGATCATTGATTCCGGCAGGTTGACAAGATCTTAAGTGCTATGGAAATCACTTCCGATGCCACTAAGATAACACTAGCTATATTCCAGCTAGAGGGAGAATCCCAAGTATAGTGGGATTGGGTTAAAGACTCCAAGAACTTGGAGGCAATGACTTGGGCATAGTTCAAGGACCTTTTCATGGGTAAGTACTTCCTGGCGGCTGCTCGACATGCAAAAGCCCGGGAGTTCTTAGACTTTAGGTAAAGAACGATGACGGTGCTCGAATACGTGGCTAAGTTCACAAAATTAGCCCGTTTCACTAAAGATTATGTGGCCACAGACATGGCCAAAGTGAGGAAGTTTAAGGATGGCTTGAAGTTGTCCATTCAGAGCAAAATTGTGGGTCTTCTTCTGCAAGACTTAGACACAATGGTTATGAAAGCTATGGCTATTGAGAGAGAGGTTGATGATGCAAAGAACATCTAGGAAGCGGGTGGTAAAAACAAGAAGAAGGAGGGCCAATCCTCTTCTTCTGGTGCGAGGAAGAAGCAGAGGACTTCTACTCTGCATGGGCATCAAGGGCAGGGCCACGGTTATCAAGGTCAAGGCCAAGGTCAGTCTTCCCGAGGCAGGGGGAAATCAGAGGCCTCCTTTTTAAGCAGGCCAACAGACTTGCTATCATTGCCACTAATTGGGGAATATGAAGCAGGATTGTCCTCAGAGGCAAGGATCTCAGGGCCAAGGGCATTTCAGTTCTAGTCATCAGTGGGATATTCACAGTCTCACTACACTCCTTCCTACCCTACCATAGGCCAAGGAAGTCAGTATCCATTTCAGAGTGCCGCACAAGGCCCCACTACTTCAAGTACGGGGATCCCACGAGCAGGTCAGATGGGCTAGGGCATGGGTCGAGGCTGAGGACAAGGCTCTCAGGCCGGGACTTCGGGGGCCCAAGGGTGTGTCTACGCCATGACACCTCACACTGAGCCGGCAGATCAGTTGGTTTTCCAGGGTACATTTCTACTCCCTCGCAAAGGTGTTATTTGATTCTGGTACATCTTATTCCTTTATTGCTGCATCATGTGTGAAAGACTTGAGCTTAGAGGTTGAAACCTTGGAAGAGCCATTGCATGTGAGTCCTCCCTTAGGTGCTAGGGTGAGGGTTGACCAAATATGTTAGGATTGTGAGTTAGAGATCTTTGAGATTCTACTCACCGTGGACCTTAGGGTCATGGACATGTCGAATTTTGATGTCATCCTTGGGATGGACTGGTTGACGGCACACCGAGTCGTCATTGATTATGATCGTAAGAGGGTCACTGCCTATACACTAGTCGGTATTTATTTAATGTTTCAGGGGGATAAGCATGACGTTTTATCCCAAGTCGTGTACGACTCTAGAAGGTATGGGTAGCTGATGGGTTGGCTAGCAAGCCTTACACTGAAGGATGAGGTGAGATGGGAGTTGGGTTTACCTCGACTGGTTTGTGAGTATGAGGATAATTTTTGGGATGAACTACTGAAATTACCTCCACAGAGGGGTGTAGAATTTACCATTGAGTTACATCCCAGTACATCGCCCATTTCTATGACCCCACATAGGATGGCGTCTGCAGAGTTGCAAGAACTCAAGGTCCAATTGCAAGAATTATTGGACAGGGGTTTTATTAGATCGAGTACCTCACCTTGTGGCGCTCCGATGTTATTTGCAAAGAAGAAGGACAAGACCCTTCGACTATGTATAGATTATCGACAGTTAAATAGGGTTACTATCAAGAATAGGTACCCTTTGTCAAGGATTGATGACTTGTTCGATCAGCTGAGGGCGTGTGGGTCTACTCCAACATAGATCTCAGCATCGATTACCATCAGTTGAGAATTAGGGAGGAGGATATCCTTAAGACGGCGTCTAGGACGCGGTATAAGCATTTCAAGTTCACAGTCAATGCTTTTTGGATTGACGAATGCTCCTGCAGCATTCATGGATCTCATGCATAGGGTATTCTAACCTTACCTAGATCAGTTTATTGTAGTCTTTGTTGACGACATTTTGATCTACTTCAAGTCTGAGGAGGAGCATCAGGATCACTTGAGGATTGTTCTCCAGGCCTTGAGAGACCATCAGTTGTACGCCAAGTTCAGCAAGTGTGAATTTTGGCTGACTGAGATGTAATTTTGGGGCATGTGGTGTTGACTTCGGGTGTATCCGTGGACTTGGAGAAGGTTGAGGTAGTCATAAATTGGGAGAGACCAAAGTCAGTGTTCGAGATACGTAGTTTCTTGGGATTAGCAGGATATTACAGGAGGTTCATTGAGGACTTCTCCCGACTGGCTGCACCTATGACTAGATTGACCAAGAAAGAGGTTAAGTTCGAGTGGAATGATTCTTATGAGAAGGTATTCCAGAAATTAAAGAGGAGGCTTACTTCAGCTCCTATTTTGATAGTCCTAGAAAGAGGACAGAGGTACACAGTGTATTATGATACCTCTAAGGATGAACTCGGCTGTGTGTTGATGCAGTCCAGGAGGATGGTGGCTTATGGTTCTTGACAGTTAAAGAATCACAAGCAGAGTTACCCTACGTACAACATGGAGTTGACGACCATCGTTTTTGCCTTGAAGGTCTGGCACCACTATCTATACGGTAAGCAATTCGAGGTGTTTTTGGACCACAAAAGTCTGAAATACATCTTTACACAGCGGGACCTCAACATGAAGCAACGCAGATGGATGGAGTATATGGAGGACTATGACTTCACTTTGCATTACCATCCAAGTAAGGCAAATGTGGTGGCTGATGTACTTAGCCGGAAGTCACAGAGAGTCTTGGCTAGCGTAGCTTCTAGGGAGTGGCAGATGCTCGAGACTGTGGGACAGTTCGGGTTATATTACATGGGACAGGCTCAAGGTACGTTGGGAATTTTAGTGGCTACTCCTTCCCTATTGAGTGATCGAGTCCCAGGGGCGGGACACAGAGATATTATCCATCATGGATTAGGTACGGTCAGGAACAGGTGATGAGGGCCGAACCATTCACTCGGATGGTAGTCTTCGGTACAGGGGAAGGAAATTGGTTCCCTAGTCTATAGAGCTGAGAGAAGAGATCCTTAGAGAGTTCTATTACACTCGTTTTACTATGCATCCAGGTGGTACAAAGATGTACCATGATCTTCGTCGCCAGTATTATTGGAGTGGAATGAAAAGACAAGTTGATGACTTTGTCAATAGATGTTTCACGTGTCAACAAGTGAAGGCTGAACACCAGAGACTAACAGGGTTACTCCAGCCTTTGGAGGTAGTTGAGTGGAAGTGGGAGCATATCATGATGAATTTTTGACTCACTTGCCATGAACGTCGCGAGGGCATGACACGGTGTGGGTGATAGTGGACCGGCTTATTAAGTCGACACACTTTTTGGCTGTGTGGATGACCTTCACACTAGAGGAATTCTGCAGGTTATATATACGACAGATTGTCCGGTTGCATGGAGTACCTATATCTATAGTATCGGATTAGGATTCCAGGTTTACAGCTCATTTTTGGGAAAGTTTTCAGCGAGCCATGGGGGCACACTAGATGATGAGCACTGCCTTTCATCCCCAGACGGACGGTCAGTCAGAAAGAACCATCCAGACTTTAGGGGATATGCTACGGGCATGCATCATAGATCTTAAGGGTATGTAGGAAAAACATTTATCCTTAGTGGAGTTCGCCTACAACAACAGTTATTAGGTGAGCATATAGATGGCACCTTATGAGGCACTATATGGGAGGCCTTCTCGATCTCCGGTTTGTTTGACAAAGGTAACAGAGAGGCACTCTACGGGTCCGAATTTGGTTAGGGACAGCTCTGAGAAGGTGGACTTGATCCAAAAGTGTCTTCTCACGGGTCAGAGCCGACAGAAGAGCTATGTCCACAAACGGCGTCGACCTCTAGAGTTTGAGGTGGGAGATCATGTCTTCTCAAAGGTGATGTCTAAAAGAGGAATGGTCAGGTTCGGCAAGCGGAGAAAGTTGTCGTCGAGGTATATCGAGACCTTCGAGATACTAGAGAGGGTGGGTACAGTTGCTTATCGGTTGGCGTAACCGCCAATTTATCGGGTGTTCATGTGGTATTCCATGTCTCCATGCTCCAAAAATAGACCCCAGATCCGACTCATGTGGTGGATTGGGACGAGCTTGTTGTTGATGTGGATGGGACCTTCGAGGAGGGACCAGTGCATATCATGGAAAACCGGGATCAGGTTTTGCGAGGCAAGACCGTGAGGCTAGTAACGGTGTTGTTGCAACACCGAGGAGTATAGGAGGCAACATGGGAACGCAAAGACACTATACTTACCAATTATCCTTTCTTATTTGAGGATGAAGGTATTTTTTTATAGTCAATTGATTTGAAATGACTATTGCATATGCATGTGACTGTATGTGTAAATTTCGGGGATAAAATTCTTTTAAGGGGGAAGAATGTAAAATTCGAGTAAATTTAAAATTTTTCTAAAAAAAGAGCAAAGTGTTAATATGTCACTATAATGTGTATTTAAAATAATCACGTTCTAGAGCTCGAATGACACAACGGACTTCGCCATTGGATTCATATGACGAAATCTAGGCACCCTATCGAATTTCGTCGAATTCTGAGATAGTCAAATTTTGTACATCGTTCGAGGCGACTGGGTGGCGAATGACTTCAGATGATATGGGTTGAAAACTCAATTTTTTTAAGAACTTGAATGATGAAATAGACCTTATCTTTGGATTCATCTCGCAAAATCTAGTTGCTCAATCAATTTTCGTTGAATTCTGAAATAGTCAATTTTTTTTGCGATTTACGATGAGATTGAGTGTCGCATAATCAAAATAAACGCGATCAGGAATTAATTGCGACGCATGAAAAATAATTTAAATTTAGTTCAAATAAAATATTTTGAACATAATATGGAACGAGATTTAATAGATTTGGGATAAAATCGGATTAGAAAAATACAAGACGTGTGGCATGTTGTGGGCCAAGTATCCTAGGGTATAAAAAGGGGAAAAATGACTAGAAGGAAATTCAAGGGTTTTTCCTCCTTCTCCTTGCAATCTAGTGCCAACCGTTCGTCGAAACACTTCGGGCCAAGTACTAAAGTTGATCTACGCGATGAGAGCTACATCTACTGTAACACCCCGCATTTTTTTTTATATATGTATATAGATATATAGTAAATAATTGTTGTAAAAAGGTGGATATGTATAGTGATGTGTGTTTGAATTTGGTAGAATTGGAAAAGTAGAGATTTAGAATGCTAGTGGAAATAAAAAAAATTGAATTTTAATTTTAATAAGTGAAAAATATGAAATTTTAGGTCCTAGGACTTTTATTAAATAGGTTTTGTGTAGAAATATGTGTTGGAGAGGTTTGGGATGGATTTGGTTGGCTTATGAATGGATTGGAAATGAAAAAAGGTGAAAAAGGCAAAAACTGGGAAAAAACCGTACCAGTATTGTGTATCGATACACTTGTTTTGAAGGGATTTATACCTTGGAGTCCATCAA
The DNA here is from genome assembly GCA_023539305.1 of Ilex asprella. Lineage (NCBI taxonomy): Eukaryota > Viridiplantae > Streptophyta > Magnoliopsida > Aquifoliales > Aquifoliaceae > Ilex > Ilex asprella. The sequence goes on from CM042184.1 coordinate 21,497,386, forward strand.
AACCTAGATTTCAAGAGTCAAGGTAGGGGATTTCTTCTCTTTCTCTTTCATTGAGATTAAAGTTTATGTATATATGTATGTTTTGCTATAAATATGATATATATGATATAAAATCATCCTCGCTTAGTCTTTTGGGCAATGAATACATGTTTTATCAAAGTTAGGGTTGATTACCCATGAAATTCCTCTTTTGTTTGAAAAACCCTAGATTTTTTGAGAGGGGTGAATTTTCTTCTTAAAGTTTTCTTTTATTATTGACATTGGGACCATTGAACTTTGTGTTGAGTAATAAATGATTTCATTGTGATCTCTTGTATTTTTCATAATGAGTTATTAGAATTATCACATGATGAAATTGAGGATTTTTAGAAATATGCTTGTAATGGAGAATATGTTGGTTTCGTTATTGTATGGTTGTTGTGAGGGACTTGAATTGCCATTGAAAGATGCCGTAGTGTAAGACCTTATATTAAAAATTAAATATGGATACTATTATTTTAAGAGTTCTCCTAATATGAATAAAAGGATGGTAGAAACTTAGAATCTTTGTTGAAAGGTTAATCATGAAGTTTGAGTTTTGAACGAATTGACTTTCGGGTCAAACTTAATTTTTGGAGGTGTTTAAGGTTGATAAGGGTAACTAAGTAATATATTAACTTCTTTTAGGTCAAAATAACATTACAATTGAATTTGAGAGGTCCGAAAAATATTGGGATAGACGTTTACCTCATATATGGATTCGGAGAGGTAAAATAGTAATTTCGGT
>CM042184.1:21513151-21533113 GCA_023539305.1 Ilex asprella
TCGGGGACAATGTAGTAGACATTAATATATATATATATATATATATAATGAATGGAATTTATCTATTGATGTATTTTCTTAGTGCTCTCATTATGTAAATGGTTTTAGAATGTAATGTCATCCAGGGTGGTTCTTGGGGCGTTACATCTACGTACCAAAAGTTACAAATTTTGTCGAAGTCTCAAGATCAAGATTTTTAGAAATCAAGGTTGAAAGCTTGAATTGGGTTCTTGGGAGTTTCTACCACTCGTATTACACTTCAAGAGGTAGGGTTTTTCTCCTAGCTAGATTTATTTTTAACCTAGAGTTTCGTATGAAATAGGTAGTATGATTGGAGATGCACTCTCTTGTTTAAATATATTTCTAGTGTAACTAGAGTATGAGAAATGATATAAGATTTGAATAAAACCAATTTAGCATGAATTAGATTTATTGAAAATTCTCATTGGGTGATTTCATGAGAATGTGATCAATTGGGCATTATTATACGTGTTTACATGATTTTGTGCCTTTTGGGTGTTTCATAAATTGTCTATGATTGATTAAGTATGTTATTTGAATGAAATTGATTTAACATGCTTTGTGATGATGTTAGAATATAATTATATGCTTTATGATATAAGTTGCATTGAGGATTTAGAATTGTTCATGTTGTGCTCATGACATATTGAACATGATGTTATAATTGCAATAGAAAACGTGGTTGCATAATGAAATGAAATACAATGGTTCATTACATTTGTATATGTACAGGAAACATCGCATTCATAAGCATTTGACATGAGTGTGAGTGTGTATGCATGTTTTTGGATCAAACACCATTCTTGGTGGTTAATGCTTGGACTTGGGAGGGTTGGACCTAGGTCTGATTGAGTTGCACGGGTCACATGAAAATTTTGTGTCGGGTATTGAAAGAAGGGTTAGACTCTTCCTCAGGTGTAAGATCCGGCTACTAGTTTATACACTTCTGACGGTGAAAATCCAAAAAAGTGTATTAGTGTATGCGGAACCGGAGGTGGGATACCAAAATTTGTGTCGGTGTGGTGGATGATTAGTACTAAAATATAGCATATTATTTTTTTTTTTTGGACTAATTATACTTTGATGGAGTTTAAACAATGACATTTCAAGTTCTAAATTGAAAAAAAGGTTCAAGGGCAATAAAAAGTACATTTGAAAGTAACACTAGTACATTAGGGAACAAAGCAGTACCGTTCGAACGCTACATACCGTTCGAATGTCCACTTGAACCAGGTAAAGATCAGACTGCTGAGGCAAGATGTGTTGCAGCCAAGAACCGAAGCCCTGGAGAATCAAGTACCACGTTCGAATGCTAACTGCCATTCGAACGTTCACTGAAATACAAGCGAGACCAGATTGACTGAAGATATGGTGTGTTGCAGCAAATCTATGACAAGTTCTACATAGAGTGTGGCAGGAGATTTCCACAGAGGACCACATACCATTGGACGTCTGAGTAATAAGTACAAATCCCATCCGGCGTTCGAACACCCTTAGAGCAAAGACAGAAAGGACGTTCGAACGTCACCCACCGTTTGAACGCCCTTAGAACAAAACTAGCAAAAACGTTCAAACTCTAGATACCGTTTGAACGTCCTAGACAGACTACCTGTAGAGTGGATCGATTTTCACTTTGACTTCGGCAACAAGGACTATTCATTCCCCCCCTTTTGCCTCATCCTTGCCTATAAATACTCTCATTTTTTTGAGAGAAAGGAGACACTCAGCACTTATTCTTCTTTGTCTTAATTTTCCTCTTTGCTAGAGAGTTGGAAAGTTTAGACTCCCACTCCATTCTTTACATTAATGTTTGCATTTGCATTTAATTATGAAGTGTAGTTTCTTTATTTACTTCTAGTCTTTAGATTTATGCTATTACATATATGCCTTTATTTATGTCTTGCACTTCCATTATTTGAGCTCCCTTCTTTCTTAGAGGAGTGAAACTCTTCCACTTTTCTAGAGCTTTGCCAAAGCCGTGAAGGGTGGAACGTGATTCACTCATTCTTTGTTGAAGATTAGCTCTTTGTTTATTGTGCTTTTATTTTTGAAACGTCCTCTACTTAGAGGGATGAGCATCACTTACTTTTCTAGCGTTACCAAAGCTATGAAAAGTGAGCAGTTTCTCATTCACTCTTTAGTAAGAGGTGAAGGACATGTATTAATTATTCGGAAGTTATATTTATGCATTGTTATAAAGCTTAACATTTATCCCATTGTTTACTGAATGATTGACTGTATCTAGTAAAGATAAGGTACTTTGTCTAATCGAGAGTCTTTCTATGACACGGATGACTTTTGCATGGAAAGACTCCTTGTTTCAAGGCAAGTACCACGGCTAGATCTTCATGACTACCCTTTAATCATCCCCCTTATTGTGCTTCATTTAAAGAATAGAATATTGAAACCATGGTTGGATGTCTTGTAGAAGCATTTGTTGGATTGTAGATGGGTTAAGTCTCGGCACAAACAAAACTTCTAAAAAGACATCAGAACTATGGTCTTAATTCTCACAATCCATCTTTATCTTCCGATTAACTTGTTATTGACACGAGAGTTAATTGAGTTATTAAGCATAAATATAATAAACCGGATAATTAATTACATGTCCTGACCTCGAACTAAAGAGTGACTTTTCTTCCATTTAAATAAATCTTATATTTTGTCTAGAAAACCTTCTTGAAAAGAATTTTATATTTAATCCAGGAAAAACCTCCCAATCTTATAATCACAAATTTCAAAGGTTACAGTCAATTGGTCTCCACCACTGCTTACTTTGAAACACCAACACAATAAGTTCCCTGTGGATTCGACTCCGGACTCAAACCGGATTATTACTACAACTTGACTGTCTGCACTTAGGTGTATACATTTCGGATCAAGTCAGTGGACCATTGGTGCAAGTCCAAGAAATCACCTACCCAATAAAAACACATGGTTCATTTTATAACATAGTCATTGGATGTGTAACATCAATGACGGGGGCTTGGAATGTTCGGGTACATACGCATGACATTGCATGTGTTATGGGAGTCAGTGAAGGCTTGGGTTGCATTGCATGTGTGTCTCACCTCATAACTTGGCATAACATTGAAACATTCATTTCTCGAAGTTGTATGTTCTTGGATGAATGCTTGTTTGATTGTTGAATTGCATGTGAACATTTCATATACATCTAGGTTGGGGAGTATTCTCTTTAGGAGATATCCAATTTGGCGTGGCTCACTTTTTACGGAGATAACATTTCAGGTGTAGGACAAGCGCCGGTGGACGACTCTTACTTGAGCCCTTGTTGATAAAGAAAATCGAGTTGTGACTTTAAATTACATTTTTGTAAAACAATCATGTAATTGGTTTTAAACTTGTGATGTTGTATAAAGGATTGTATAATGAACTTACATGGACTATATTTTGTGTAAAATTAGATGTTATATGAGTTTGAGTAAATGTTGTATGCAATTGGGTGATTTGAAATTAAAAAAGGATTGAATTGGGGAAAAATTGGGTCCTGCTACCGGTAGCACGTTGATTAGCTATCTGCTTAGTGTTTTCCGTGGTTGTCCCTAATCTCCAGACATCATCCCTCAAATGTGTGTATGGCTTATTGAGATAGAAGAGTGTTACTCTCCATCCGAATGATGTGAGAAATGAGCAACAGAATAGTGGAGATGGTGGGAATGAAAGGTGTGTGTGTGTGACGCCCTAAAAATCAAGGGTCTTTTATCAACTGTTGATCAACCGTCAACTTGCAGAAATACTCGTGAATGTCGCATAAGCCGACGCCACGTCAATAACATCCCCTTAGCCGGGATCATACCCCATAAGTGTAAATCATGTTCGTTTTTCCATTTGAACTAACCAAGGTTCAATATACCATGATTTCTACTCCATTATAGTCCATTTATATCATTTAAGGGAAGGAACACATAGTTCAAAAGCATGGCAAAGCAGTTTTAAAATTTAAAAATTTTGGAAAGCGTACCGATACGGTTTGCCTACTGGAACAGTCGTATCGGTACGCTGAACCGGTACGGTCTACCTTCTAGGCAAGATTGTACCGATACTCAACACCGATACTCTCTGCCCAAATTTGTCTGTTTCACCTGTTTTTGATTTTTAATCCCTTCCACCACCATCCAATACATGTTTAATACCATTTCCTACATAAAACTTGATACTTGCAAGTTCTATTACACACAACTCCATGTAATTACATACCACAACTACGTTTTCATAATTATTTTACAAAAACTCAAAATAAAACCACATTTCGGATTTCTTCACCCTTGATGGCTCGGATGAGAGTTGTCCACCAGCGTGTAATCCGCACCTAAAATGTTTTTCCCGTATAGGTGAGCTATGCTCAATAGAATGTCCCCTACATAGACTACTCCCCAACCTAGATGTATATGAAATGTGCACATGCAACAATTAACAATATTTATCCATTCTAAACAAGAACATGTGATTACATGTTGGAATTTCACCATGCCATGCCATGAAATGAGATGAGACCAACTCATGCACCTTAACCTGAGCTCTCACCGACTTCTATAACACATTATAATGCCAATGTGTAGAAAATCTGTCATTGATGAATTTTATCCAATGATCCCTTTAAAATCTTTGGGTCTTTCGTGAGATGAGTATTTATGGATTTACACAGACACCCAATCGACACGGAATTCATAGACTTCCACTAATAGTTTCGCGTACACTGACACACTTTATAGACTCTTATACCACTAGAGTGCATATCCAGGTCATCTGGTCTCTCACCCTAGGGATTTTCTAGCCCTTCTTACTAACCCCGACCCAATATTCATACAACCATGCGACTCAGTCGGATTTTTAACCTAACTTTCCTGAGCCCACCCATCAATTACCAAGTGTGGTGTTTGATCACCCATGCACACACTCACACCCATGAATGTGATGCCAACATCATGCCCAATATGAAATAAAGTCAAATGAGCTATATAACAGCATGATATTTTGTGACAATTTATATCATATGCATATAATCACCACCTTCTCAATATGTCAACTAGCACATATGAACATTTATATCCAACACAAGGCCAAAGCATGTCATTTCACAATTTTATGTCGATAACACATTTAATCACAAGAACACCATCTAAACACATGGCATGCCCACACAATACCAAAATTCCAAGGGGTTTCACAAGGAGTTTCCACATATCAAATTCAAGGTAGGACTTGAATTAAACCACCTCTATAAAAAGAGACTCATTTCCATAAGAAGAGGCAAGACATAAGTAGTTCTATACCCCCAATCATTCCATATGAACACCTTAGGTTGTAAATAACCAAAGTAAGAGTGAACTCTACCTCAAATGAAGTGTGGAGAACATCAAGAACAACAACCAAACTTCAAGGTCTAGTTTTATCAAAAATATCCTCTTTGGATCTTCTGTGAAAAATTTCATTTTTGGTAGGGTTATATAGCGCTCGTTGAGGTGATCGACTTTAATTCTTGGCTCGAAGAATTTTGACAGACGAAATTCCACGAATCGTAGGAAGAAAGTTGGATTTCCCTCTTGCCTTCCCCTTTCTCCCTCACACGTTAAAGTCCAACATAATTTTGGAGATATTCTGCCCAAAAATCATATATTTAGGCCCTATTTATAATTTTAAAACTTGGCCCACATCGGGCCACACACCCCCCACTTTTTCGGGTTCATTTTTGCCCCGAAACGATTCATTTCATCCCGGTTTAAGTTTAGGTTAATTTTATTTGAAATTTTATTAAATTATAAGAAATTTTTATAATTTTTATTTTTGAGGACGTTTGTGAGGTTACCCGTCACTCAATTGTCTCATAAAATGTGAAAATTCTGACTATCTCGGAATTCGATGAAATTTTATTGGGCAACTCTATTTCATGATACTAATCCAACGGCAAAGTCCGTTGCGTCATTTGAGCTCTAGGAAAATACATATTTTAAATCCGTATTATAGTGTTAAATTACCATTTTGCCTTTTTTCAAAAAAAAGTTTAAATTTTTTCGGGTTTTACAGTGTGTGAACAAAAGTAATCCTCAAGCGCAGAGAGACTTTTGAGTGTCGTTTTTTACTTGGAATTGGTATTCCAAGGTCATCTCCTCATGAAAGGAGGTGAATCGTGTTGATGGTGATTTTGGTGAAAAAGGGGCAAAGTGTAAAAAAAAATTGTTCTTTGAGTTTGGTTTGTGATTGTATCTTGATGGAATTGATATTGGGACAAGTGTTGGCAAATCCGAAGGGTTCATTCCAATGGGAATGCCAACTCAACTCAAGACCTTCCTCCGATGGTGTCTAGATGTTCGATTGATTTGTAGGAAGCAAGAGACTAGAATGAAAGCGAGGATCCAAGTATACCCCAGGACAATGCCTACGGTGTATCAAAGATGATTAACCCCAATTAGTATATAAATTAGAATTGTAATGTAAGTCCAATTTGTAGGATAAATTACTTAAAAATTTTCAATTAGGTTTTGTTCGTAGATTAAAGTTTTAAATACTTTATTGCAGGGTTTAATATAGAATTACCAGAGAATACGAGGCAATCTTGCAAAGCTTAAAACAACGAAGGACAAAAGTGTAAAATGACACATGCAAGACCCATAACATGACACATGGAAAATCCAGAAGAAGACACATGACCCCTCCTGCAAGACACCACCGTCTGAACGGTGGTGGTGGCGTCCAAATGGCCACCTGGTAGGCTGGAGTTTATCCCGACACCTCATGCTTGCCTTTTGTCTATAAATTGGGGCTCCTCTTCTTCATTTCAAAAGGCCAGCCACCCAAGATCCAAGGGAGATCTCCTAAGAGAAAAAGAAAGAGAGAAAGAAAAAGAGAAAAGAAAAGGTCAAATACAAAGCCGGTTTGGTCTATACTCCAACTAATACTCTGTATTTCTACATTTCTGTTGTATCTTTCTATTCAGATAGTTGAACTACTGCCATTTTGTTGTTTTAATTAATAATAAAGTTGGATGTGTTTCAAGTGTTCCTTGTGAAAGAATTTTTAGAGTTTGTGTTTTAATTTTAGTTGTAATAAAGATTACCTGCGCTCCTTGCTTGTCAGTAGCAATAGGGCATTAGTAGTCACTTATACCCTTCAGTAAAGGGTAAACATATAGGTAGTATTGGTTAGACTGTGGAAATGCTAATGTTTTATTCATATATTTATCTATGTATGTATTATTATGCACTTCATGCATGACGCAACGATGTATGTAGTTTTGATGTTGTACTTGGAATTATGTTATTGGTGCATTATCAACTCGCCAGTTAAACAACCATAGTGTTCCTATCGATATGGCTTATACTCCATCAGAACACTGAGGATGTTCTATTGATACATGGTATAAAACCTAAATGATCTTCATGAATGACTTGTCCTTCTAGGTTATTAGGGTTGTTTAACTACTATATATATCTATATTGCCAATTGAATAACCACGATATTCCTACCGGTATGACTTGTCTTCCATCAGAACGCTGAGGATGTTTAACAGGTATATATCACAGATGACCTATTGAGTAATTCAAGTATTTCTCGTGAATGTTTTGTTCTTCTGGTTCACTTGGATTAGTTAATTAGCACATCTATAACCAACTAACCTAAGAAGTTGTTGTGTTATGACTTAATACCACCAGCTAGTCTAAGAAATTTCTCTATTATGGTTTATTATATACGCACTTATAATCACGAGAGCAATTGAAGAATTCAAGTATTCTTCATGAATGGTTTGTCCTTCTGATTTGCTTGGATTAATCAATTAAAATGGATCCACCAACTAACCTAAAAAGTTGATGTGTGATGGTTCATATACATTACACCTACCAATTGACTTGCCAATAAAATGGGAGTTAATTAATGTAAGGTAGCATTTTCAATATTTAACTAATATAAAACATATGAGATTCTTAAACTGAAGGGTATCTTTTATATTATTGTCATTAACAAGCTTTTCTCTGCACTTTATTTAATTAGAATAGTTAACAATCTAAGCTCACATCACAAGCTATCAAATATTACACTACTTTAAACAATAACTTTACTGTTTGTTTTATTTATTTTAAATTCTAAATTACTAAAAACTTTTCATGGGATTGATACCTGGACTTAAATCGAGAAAACTACAATTTGGCCACTTATACTTGAGTGTATAATTAATATAATTCCGATCACTAAAAAGTGTGAATCAATAAACTCACAACTATGCCCACACTCAACCCAGTCAAACCGAATCAATGTACACTATGAGGACGAAAGAAAATGAGTTAAAATGACATACCCAAGAGGAGGTCTCCCTTGGATTAGCCAACTTAAAAGCTTAGCTACTCATAATAAAAGGAAGAACATAAACATAATGAAGATACATTGTAAGAAATGAAGCTTGAAACTTAACTAATGCCAGAAAATACAAAACTACAGGAAAATGCATGTAATAGCCATTTGACAAAGCTTTGAGATGAAAACTTAAATACATTAATGGTAAAAGCTAAGATACTCAACTAAACTTGGATTGTGCTTGTAATAAATTTCATTAAATACATTAAATGAAGCTTACAAGATCCTTACGATAAACTACAAGACAATGAATGGAAGAAGATGCAAAAATATCAACTTCTTTCTCTAGCACTATTCATCTTTTTCCTTAGACTCTCTCTCTATATTACAATCTATATTCGCTCTGCTGAATGGAGCCTTCTAAAACATCTATGGAGCCCTTCCTAGCTTGTGTGATGTGACCCCAATCAATAAGGGCTGAGAGGGATGGGTTGAACAGGCCAGTGTAGGCCTAGCCTGCACACCTAGCTTCTCCTCTCTCCTCTCTCCTCATTAATGTCCAAACCTCCAAAAGTCCAAGCTAGGGTGTATGAGGGGATGTCTATGTGTAAGGTGTGTCAGGGATGAGTGGGAGAGATCTTGGTGGGACCCTCAATGTTGCAGAGCTTGGGATGCAGAACCTGGCAATTTTCAGTAAAACCTACCGGTAGGTTTCACTCCAGCGAGTAAAACCTATCGGTATGTTTTTCCTTTTTTTGAAAATTATTGGTTCCTCCATCTTTCAAGCAAACATTAAGCCTCCACCTCAATTCCAATCCACTCAAGCATCATGATATTGCCAAACAAGCACCATTCCTATAAACATATCAAAACTCCATTAAAAGCTCGAACATTGCAATTCCGCTCATTTTAACTGCAAACACAAAAGTAAAAGGTATGTAAATTTACATAAAATATGCAATATTTTGTGCTAATCACAACCCCCAACTTGAGCTTTGCTAGTCCCTAGCAAAGTTTATTTTCAAACCAACAAGTACGAAATCCATTTACACAAGTAATTCATCAAAAATTCAAAATACAAAAATCATAATGCAATTAATGAAATGAACTTGGATAAGATGGAACAAAAACTATGGTATTTCATTAATTACTTTCAAATTTTGGGTTACATGGAGAAAGAGTTCACAAAGATGAAAAATGTCCTAGAATTCTTACAGATTCTTCTACCAGGCCAATGACTCCACTCTTGTGTGCAACCCCCATTCAAAAAGAAAAAAAACAATACCACACTACTTGTCTTCGTCCTCCCCATCATCACTATCATCATCCTCATCACCGTTACCAACAGCATCCTTCTCCTCCTCATCATTTCCCGTCTTTCCAACCTCAACCACTATGGATGCTAAGGGGGTAGAGACAGAAGGTGGAGGTCCACCCGTAATAGGCTTGCTGGGGAACATGTACTGGAACAAGCGGGTCATCATGGCAGATATCCCATGTATTGTCACCTCTAATGCATCGAGGTGCTGAGATATTGGGCGTTCCGGTGCCAAGGTCAATGGCCTAAGGAAAACATGCTCCATAAATGGTGCAAAAGAGGAAGGTCCAGCGGTTTCTAACTCTGGTCTCTAAACCCTAGCCTGCTCACCTCGGCTCATCACCGTCCTCTTGCTGCTACTGGCCTTTCCAATAGCCCTAGTCTCGGGGGGAGTGAGCTTATCAAAGGCAAAGGCCTTCACTTTGAAATTCTTACACATTCGAGTGACCAAGCTCCCAAAAAAAAGGTTGGCCTTAGGCTGTTGAGTCTCGGCGAAGTCCTTCATTACTTTCCATATAAACAATGCAAAATCTATAGCATTTCCTGATATTATAGCATCCAAGAGGGCCAGGTTTTCAATGTTAGGCGTCTTCTTGGCGCCCCTTAGAAACGGGTTATAATTAAGAAGCTTGTTCAAAATCCCATAAGAATGTTTAAAGCCCATGACTTGGATCGTTCCCTTAAACTGAGTTGGGTACTCGTACATTAAGGCTGCGTACTTAGGGATAGTCTTGGTGTTAGTGATGTTATGTGGGTATACCAGGGTGGAGGGAGGTGCCTCCCGTAATGTAGGAGTGTAGTGATCACCATAGGGAGCGTCTAGCCCCTGACATTCGTCCTCAATACCTCAACCTCATCCACCACTTTGAGTTTTTGGTAAAACTCCCGGCACAAAGACACATTGAACCCTTCAACGGGATCAAACCAAAACCCATTCCCATGACAATGATCCTCACAACATCGGTTCTTGGACCAAGGGATATGTGATCGAGGTACCTCTCGCAAGTAACATTTTTCTCCTGGATGCTTTGGTATCTAGCCTCATTCCTTTCATTCTTTATTTATTCATTATGGTCTCCACTAGACCCATCCCCACTCATCTTGTGGGCATTTGTGTCCTTGGGCTATGGAGAGCTTGGCCCGGTGCATTTTGTTCGAGTTATGCATAGCAAAAGTGCCCCAAAGGTCAATAGCGCAAAAAAGGTCCAAGATGAAACCCTCAATCGGGTCCATAGCATCCCGTGAATCATCACTTAGTGAGCCATTGTAAAGATTTTGGAGGCTTTGAAGAGAGTAGAGGAGATTAGGGATTATAGAATTTTCGGCAAACTAGGGTTTCTAAAAAGGCAAACTTCAATTCTTCACTAAAAGTCACTAAATCAACAGCCCTAGGGTTGAGGATTGAGAGATTAATGGAATAGGGGAGGGATTTGGAAGCTTAGGAATTTTTGGGTGAGAGATATATGCCTTAGGGTTTGAGAATTAGGAAGACAATGAATAGTTTCCCGAAAAAATCTTATTACCTAATTTTTGGCATTCTGGGTAAAACCTATCAGTAGGTCAATAGAAACCTACCAGTATGTTTTACTCCAGTGAGCAAAAAATACCGGTAGGTTTAGGGTAGGTGCAGGACCAGTGACCAAAACCTACTGGTATGGCCTACCATTAGGTTTTGCCTTATTTACAAAATACCCCTATTGTCCAACACACTTCCACTCCACTTCACTTTAGGACCTACCCTACACATTCTAACACTCTCTTTATGACCTCTCCTTTTAAAACCCACACTCTTATCTTTATATAGCAAGTAATTATTTTTGAAATACTAATATAGGTGATGACGTATGCATGAACACCCTATAGATTCAATAGTATGAATAAATACTAGGGAGGTAAATTGATTATGAAATTTAATTTTTGGAAGTGTTTAAGGTTGATAAGGGTAAATAAGTAAAAATATTAATTTTTATAGGTCAAAATAATATTATCATTGAACTTGGGAGATCCAAAAAAATTTGGAATAGCCGTTTAGCATGTATAGCAGTTTAAATGAATAAAATAGTAATTTTCGTATTTGAAGTGTAAATTTATTTTAGTTTTGAGATAACTCATAAAAATAAATATTTTTTAGGTTAAAATAACATTAAAAATGAATTCGAAACGTCGAAAAACCTTAGGGTAGTCATATGGATCAAATTGGAGATTTTTAGTGGTAAAACCGTAATTTTTGGGAAAGCCCAAACAGCCTGTGAACAGTAGCTTCGGGACTATTGTGTTTAAAACACAGATTTCAGCCCCTTTACTCCCATTATTTTTCACTCCACTGTCACCCCAAACCTCTTAGCACCCTAGGAGAAGATAGAGGAAAAGAGGAAAGGGAGAAAGGACGTCTCTAGAGATTGGGTTTTTGGTTTGGAACTTTGATTCAAGGTAGAAATTTCTTCTCATTCTCCTACATTGAGGCTAGGGTTTATGCATATATGTACTCTTTTGACTCTAAATTTAATATGTGTGTTATAAAATCTTTAATTCTTGCAATAAATGTCATTTTTTAAACAATGTGATGGTTGAGTAACCATTAAAGTTCTCTTTTTCATCTTCAAACCTTAGATTTTAAGAAGAATATATTTTTCTCTCCATATTTTCTTTGTTCTTGATTTCCAAAATTTAGGCTTTCCATTAAACAATAAAAATGTATTGATGTTGATCCCTTGCATATTTTTCTTTCATGGTTCTATTGGATAACATACGAGAAATTTTGGAGATTTTGAGAATTATGAACTTTTGTTGAGAAATTGTTGGGGATTGTATCTTATGGAGGTGTTTGGATGACCATTGACCAAGTATCGTAGAGTGGGTAGATGTGTGTGATTCTTACTCCGTGCGGGTTTGAATTTTTTCTACCACTCTTAGTGGGGTTGGTGCCTTGCGAGAACCAAACCACTATTAGCTCATGGGTGCTGTGTCAGGGGATTAGTATATTATGCCTGGGTCGGATTCGTTATTGCCGGTGCATTTGTTTTGGACAATGCATTGGTAGGCGCCCTTCCCGAAGTTGATATCTTTGCGAGGATTTGTGTGTGTATGGGCCAGGATATTCTCTATGTGTTTATCCATGCGATTCTCTTACAACAGACTTGATATACATTGTGGTTATTGTTTATTGCATTATCTTTTGGATATGATTATCTTGGAAATTGTTGCGGGAATAATTACTCCGTGGAATGGTTATTTATGTTGGGATTGGCTTTACTCTTGCACTGAATTATTATTAATGTATAAACTTGAGATCTTTTGAAAAATATCATGTTTTCTTTCAAAATATACGCATGCTATTTGTGAAATAAGACTGACTATTTTCTACGTTTTTCAAACCTTATTAGAGTTTGGGAGGATTTTCCTACAGAGCTTAGTGCTCACCCTCGACCAATAATATTTTTTTTTCCCAGATTTACTGCTAAAGGAAGATCCCGGCGTTGGCGAGCCGGGAAATTAGGAAACCTAGATCCCGAGGTGGATATCAAGAGCCATAGTTTATTTTTGTGCTAGACTAGGGAATTTATTTACAATCATGTATAGTCTAGTATTTTGTTTATTTCGCTGCTAAGTTTGAGTATAATTCTTTTGGAATGTAATTGCCATAGTTTGGCCTATTCTTTTGGGATGATATTATAGATATTACATATGGTGAATGGAATTTTATTTTGTGATGGGTAAATGGACCCGGTGTGGTCAATATTTATTCATACATGGACTCGGTGTGGTCAATGTAGTATAATTGTACATGTTGTATTTTTGGGTAGAGCTCCCAGTACAAAGAAAACTCTGCCCGAATTTTGTTAAATTAAGGACCCCTGATTTTTGGGGTGTTACACTCCTCCACCCAAAACATGTGTTACACTTATAAACCACAAGTTGAACCATCTACACCCAAGTCATTACCAAAATTGCAATATGATTTAAACTTTTGATGCTTTCATCCATATGGCATGGATTTCTACATTAATCTACCAAAATGAACACCCACTGTATAAGACACATATGCAAATAGCAAGGGCATTCCTAATTCATTCAAATATCTAAAACTTGAGCAATATTCCTCGATCCTTAAAGCATAGGGCTACGAAACATGCCATTCAAACCCACGAATCAAGCACACATGAGCATTACTATAGCCTCAAATACTAGTCTAGAGTATGCATCTACACATTCACTTTCAAACTTGTGTGTGTGTAAATTGGATAAGTAATTTGAGCATTTACACAACAGAATTCATATTCGAATGGCTAGCCAAATTCAGGTTTGATGCGAAACTCACCAAGGGTCTCTCTTAACAATGAATCACACTTTAGTTGTACTGGTATGCACACCATGTGTACATGTGAGATAGAATCTTGTGTACAAAATAAAGTGTGCTCACATGTAATCCAAAAAATGAAGTTCATGCATAAAAATGAGACGACCTTGGCATAATCTCATGAATGGAATGCTAGGGCATTAGGTAGGAAAACTAACTCCTCTTTTTATTTAAAAGTGTGCATCTCTCATGCTTCCCTAGATCATTTAGAACTTCACAGGCTATAATAGGGCCTTAGGGTGATATTTAGGCAAAAGAAATGAAGGATATAGGATAACAAAGAGGATTGTTTCAAGTGAAAGACCTTTATTTTAAAAACATCTCGCTTTTCATGGGATATTCAGTCTAGACCCATCACCACATTGTTTATTTATTTTTCTTCTTTTCCTTAACATTTTCCTTTTATTTTTAATCATTATTTCTTCATTTCACCCCTTTTTCTCCTTTTATTGAATTTTTCATTCTTCTCCCATTCAACACTTGAATTCCACATCATTCATCCCCCTTTTTTTTTTTGGGTTTTCCTCACTACAATTCCTTCTCTTTCATGTTCAATCATACTTAGCTCTTGGAACAACCAAGGTGTGGTAATTATAACCATTTTGCACTAGCTTGGTCAATTGTGTGGCATGAAAACAAATTTTTCACTTAAGGCTCAATCATGGCATTAAGGATAAATTTTTTCAAGAAAAAGGCTAAGGCTCAAAGTAAGTCAAAGATGGCCTAAGATCATTTCTAGATAAGCATGGGAGAGCATATTGTGTTTCAAGACAAATTCAATCAACTACTCAAATGCACTCTAACCAAAATAAGCATGATGAGATTATTGAACAAATTGAAAATTTGAAGAATTGTTCTTTGAGCAAACGTAAGTTCCCTCCAATAAGGATTGGGACTAAAACTCTCATGGGTTCTTACACATTTGCACTATTCATGTCATGCCTGAAATATGAATTCAATCCATAAATTGCAAAAATTATACATTCAAAGAGCACATACAGTTGAGTTCAAAACTATATACATATGTGATACTTACACATAGGATTAACTTCTATAATATGCTCATATGCTCAAGGTTCAAAACAAAGATCAACATATCATCTAACCCAAGCACTCTTAATAAGGGAATACTGATCAACATTTAGAAAATTTTCCCAAAAATTTTCAATTTTTTCACATAATTTCCACTAATGTAAACAAAAATCTCTATGAAAAGTGAAAGTTGAATTTTCACCAAAAAAAATTGGTATTATCCACAAAAAAATTCACAAGCATTGGTGTAACATACAAATGGTGCACCTTACCCTCCCCCCCCAACTTAATTCATGCATTGTCCTCAATGCAACAAAAAAGATATGATATGTAATGAAGGACTGTAAAAAGATGAGCAGGGTTAGAGAACACCTCGCACTTGGCTTTTACAAAACACCAATATCTGAAGCTAAGAAAAAAAAATAATGCTATATGACAAAAGAAAGTAAGTACCATGAAATAAAAGTAAAGTAAGTAAATAAAAACGATTGTACACTAAAAGGCATAAAGACCAGTTACTCCTCCCCCAATTCCGGATATATCGAATCCGTTAAATCCTCCTTCACTCCTTGTCCTTCAAAACCCTCAAAGAATGGCTTGAGTCATTGGCCATTGACCCTGAATGTCCTTCCATCCTCAGGGTTTGTGACTTCTACGGCTCCATTGGGGTAGGCCACCTTGACAAGATAGGGGTCATCCCAACGGGATCAGAGTTTGCCTTAAAAAATCGAGAGGCGAGAGTAGTATAAGAGCACTTTTTTGTTGGGGTCAAGTGACTTCCTCACAATGGATTTGTCATGAAAGATCTTAGCCAGCTCTTTTGAAATTTTGGAGCTCTCATACGCATCTATTCTACTCTTTTCCAATTCATTCAACTCAAGCTTCCTATACTTTCTGACCATTCTCAAATTGAAGTTTTAGAGTCTTTGTGGCCCAATAGGCCTTGTGTTCCATTTCGACTAGCAAATGACTAGTCTTTCCATAGACAAGCCAGTAAGGAGACATTCCTAAGACAGTCTTGTAGGTATTGCGGTAAGCCCATAGGGCATCAATCAGTCTAAATTCTCAATCTTTCCTATTTGAGTTCACCATTTTCTCTAAAATATTCTTAATCTCCCTGTTAGCCAACTCGACTTAGCCATTGGTTCGTGGGTGGTATGCGGTGGATATCTTATGTGTGGCACCATATTTATGCATCAATGATGCAAATGGTCTATTACATAACTGTGACCCACCATCGCTTATCATTGCACGATGCATCCCAAACCTCAAAAATATATTTTCTTTCAAGAATTTGACCATGACCCGGTGGTCATTGGTCTTGGTTGGGATAGCCTTCACCCATTTGGACACGTAGTCCACTGCCAGTAAAATGTATAAATAGCCAAACGACATAGGGAAGGGACCCATAAAGTCGATACCTCAACAATCAAATATTTCTATGACAAGTATAGAGGGGAGGGGCATCATGTTCCTTTCGGTCACACTACCCAAACGTTGGGTTCTATCGCATTCCCTACAAAATGAAATACAATCCTTTATCAAAGAGGGCCAATAAAAATCTGAATGTAGAATCTTTGCCGAAGTTTTCTTCGCAGAGAAGTGGCCACCGCATGCCTCTGAAAGGCAGAATGCAAGAACTTCCCGTTGTTCATTCTCTGGTACGCATCTCCATATGACTTGGTCAGGACAGTACTTGAACAGCTACGGGTTATCAAAGTAAAAATACTTCATATCCACCATAAATCTCATTTTGTCTTCCAGGCTCCAGTGCGATGATATTTGTCATGTAGCAAGATAATTACATATGTTAGCATACCAAGGACACACAGAATGAATTGAAAACAACTGTTTATCAGGAAGAGAGTTAGGTATAGGGATGTGCTCATTGGTCTCTTGCACCACCAATCGGGATAAATAGTCTGTCACCACGTTCTCAACTCATTTTTTGTCTTTGATTGTCAAATTGAATTCTTGTAGGAGTATCCACCTAATGAGTCTCAGTTTTCATCCTTCTTAGACAACAAATACTTCAAAGCAGAGTGATTGGTATAGACTACTATAGGTGAACCAATAATATAGGACCGAAGTTTATCTTACATAAATACTACAGCTAGTTACTCTTTTTTAGTAGTGGTGTAATTCATTGGTGCTTCATTAAGAGTCTTACTAGCATAGTATATTACATAGGGTCTCTTGTCTTTCCTTTGACCGAGTACTGCACCAACCGCATAATCACTCGCGTCGCACATAAGCTCAAAAGGTAAATCCCACTTGGGTGGTTGCATAATTGAAGGTATGGTAAGCATGCTTTTGAGTTTTGTAAAAGACGCCTCACAATTATCCGACCGCTTGAATAAGACATCCTTAGATAGTAAATTGGACAAATTTTGGGCCAATGCACTAAAGTCTTTAATAAAATGATGATAAAAGCCAGCAAGGCTAAGAAACGACCTGATATCCTTGATGACCTTTGGCATGGGAGGTTAAAAATAGCCTCAACCTTTGATTTGTCCACTTCGATCCCTTTTGTCGAGACGATATGTTCAAGAACAATTTCTTGTGTCACCATGAGTGACACTTCTCCCAATTCAAGACTAGGTTCTTCTCCTCGCATCTCTCGAGAACTCTCTCCAAATTCTCCAAACATCCACTGAAGGAATCCCCAAACACCAAGAAGTCATCCATAAACACTTTTATAATCTTCTCCATCATGTCACTTAAAATCCCCATCATGCAACATTAAAAGGTTCCAAGGGCATTACACAACCCAAAAGGCATGCGACGGTACGCAAAGGTACCATAAGGGCAAGTGAAGGTGGTTTTCTCTTGATCTTCTAAAGTAATTTTGATTTTATTGTAGCTAGAATATCCATTTAAGAAGCAATAGAATAGATGCCCCGCTACTCTTTCCAACACTTGGTCGAGGAATGGCAATGGGAAGTGATTATTTCTTGTGCACAAGTTGAGCTTCCGATAGCCAATACATACTCTCCACCCGGTTATCACCCTAGTCAAAATCAACTCATTATCCTCATTTGCTACCACGGTGACCCCCGATTTCTTCAGTACCACTTGAGTGGGACTCACCCGTTTACTGTTGACAATCAGAAAAATGATGCTCACATCAAGTAATTTAAGTACCTCGTCCATCACCACATCCTTTATAATTGGATTCAATCTTCTTTATGGTTGTCTGGAAGGCTTGGAGTCATCTTCAAGATAAATGCAGTGTGTGCAAATGAGGGGGCTTATCCCCTTGATGTCGGCAATTATCCAACCAATCGTTCCCTTATGTCTCCTCAATCCTTTCAAGAGATCCTCTTCTTTCTTCTCCTAGGATGGTAATGGATTCAATTCCAATACAGGTTTTAGCTCATTTAATGGAAAAATCTTCTTGTCCTAGTGCGGACACTTCTCAAATGTAGGGGTCCACTTTTCTATAATCTCCTCCTCTTCCAACTTTAAGGTGCTCATTAGTTCCAATTCTTCATCCATAAATGTGTCGATCCGGTTGATCTTATGTGCCTCTTCATCATCCCCCAGTTGTTTGTTCAAATTGAACACATTGAAATCCATAGTCATGCTCTCAAAAGTGAGCTCCATGAGACCATTTCTGAAATTAATAATTGCATTAGAGGTCACAAGAAATGATGTACCTAATATAACAAAGATTTGGGAGCAATGGTTGGCAACAGGGTGAGTTTCAAGCACAATAAATGTAACGCATCAAAATTCACCTTGGACGGCATTAATATATAAAATCATTCACATTATGAGAGCAACAAATATAATCCATAAATAAAGAAAGTTTCTTTCATCATATATTATATTTACAACATCCCCCAAAAGAATATGTCAATCATGGTCATTATATCTCAAAAATCAAGTACTAACTTGCAGCGGAATAAACAAAATATCATTCATACATTGTTTCAATATGCATCCTGTAGTCTAGGGCATAAAGAGAGCAAATCTAAACATCCCCCTTGGGATCCACCCTTCCATCCAATTGAGCTTCCCAAGCTATCTGCTCATCGACCCCAAGATCTTTCTCTGAATCAAAATTTGAGAATAGATATTGTTTGTAAGGGGTGAGCACTAAGCTCTGTCAGAAAATCCTCCCAAACTAAAACAAGTTTTGAAAACATATAAAACAAATCAGTCTCATTTCACAAATACCATATATAACTTTTGAAAGAAAACAATGGAAGTTAAACCAATCTCAAGTTTAAGCAATAGCAATAAAGTAAATGAAGAAATAAAACCAATTCCCAACAATAAACCATTTCCAACAAGTTCCTACAATAAATCATTTTCAAAACAATGAACAATAACACACAATTTGTATATCTGTATCTCAGGTATGTAGGTCGCTTCTCAAGAATCTACACCACAATTCTACCTTGTTCACCTATCACAAACCACTTTAGGAAGGGCGTATACCTTCTCCCACAGCATTGATGAATTCTTCCAAGGAAAAGAATACCATCCCTCAGTCTCGAATATGCGTGAATAATAGTGGTTGCTCTCACAAACAACAATCCACTACAAGTGTTAGAAAACCATCTCACCCCCACTGGGATAGACTAACCTCTAATACTCTACGGCAGCTCTCAAAGGCAATTCAAGTCCATCACAACAAACCATACAAGAGATGCAATACCAACCAATTTTCTCAAATCACAAGTAAATCCAAAACCCCCCAATTTCATAGGTATTTCTCCAAAATAACAATTCAAGAAAAACATGCAAAAAATCCTCAAAATATATAATTTCATTTTTTTCAAAAAAAATACTATATTTTTTTTTAATCAAGACAAAGGAATATCAAGAGAAAATCCACACTTCTTAAAGAACTAGAATTTTGAATCAAGAATAAATGAATATCAAGTTTTGATATCAAGAACAAATGAATATCAAGTTT
>CM042184.1:21533123-21543168 GCA_023539305.1 Ilex asprella
AAATGAATATCAAGTTTTGATATCAAGAACAAATGAATATCAAGTTTTGATATCAAGAACAAATGAATATCAAGTTTTGATATCAAGAACAAATGAATATCAAGTTTTGATATTAAGAACAAATGAATATCAAGTTTGAAATCAAGAACAAATGAATGTCAAGTTTTTAAATCAAGAATAAATGAATATCAAGTTTTAAAATCAAGAAAAAATAAATATCAAGTCTTGAAATCAAGAACAAATGAATAACAAGTAGAAAAATTCATACTTCTTGAAAAACTAGAGTTTGGATGTCAAGAACAAAGGTTTCATAGCTATCAAGCTATACTTCTATCAAAGCATGGTAAGATTTACAAGAACAATCAAGAAACAAGGATTACAATACAAATTTATAAGCTTGAGAGTCTAAACATGTATATATATATAAGCCCTAGCATCAATAAACAAAAGTGGAAGAAAACCCCTACCTTCTTCTTACTTGGTGTTCTTGAAAAATTTAAAGTTTTGAACATCTTCAAGGTGAAATCCCTTTTGATCTTGTGTTTGTACCCTTCTTTCTTGTTTCCCAAGGGTTGCTAGGGTTGTAAATGGTGTATGGAGGC
Organism: Ilex asprella; assembly: GCA_023539305.1. Taxonomy (NCBI): domain Eukaryota; kingdom Viridiplantae; phylum Streptophyta; class Magnoliopsida; order Aquifoliales; family Aquifoliaceae; genus Ilex; species Ilex asprella. The sequence continues at coordinate 21,533,726 of CM042184.1, forward strand.
TAAGGGTGGTGGCCTTATGTATTTATAGGGGAAGAAAAGAATTCTACCGATGTAAATCTGATGTTCTGATTCATTGATCACGTTCGAAAGTCATTTGGTGTTCGAACGTCACTAGTGCAAAATGGTGTTTCATGTTTGAACATCATTTGGCTTTCGAACGTCACTTGCTCCATGTAATTTTTTTTCTATAAGACAAGAGTACTGGAACGAACAGTCGTTCAAACGTACTTTCACCTTCGAATGTCATCTTAGCTTTTACAGTAATTTTCAGTGAAGTTTTGGCCTATTTAGAGGTTAATTTAGAAAAATTTTGTGAAATACACTTTTGTAGCCCTGAAAGTCTAGTATCAACTGTAAGAATTTCGGGTTAAACAAAAATCAGGATAAAAATATATAACCAAATTACTAAGGTAGTATCCAAACTTCTTTTTACCCAAACTCTCTGTAAAGTGTGCTTTCACTCCAGAATACTTCCAAACTTCTACAACATACCTGATGAGAACTAAAGTGGGCCTACTTTTAAAGATCCTTTGTATGTCTAGATGGACCAATTACAAGATCAATAACCAAAAAGATCAAGGAAGCAATGCAAGGATTGGTGCAATCCACTTGGGATGAAACTAGCAAGAACCCAACACTCAAGATGGGCTTGAAAGAAGGAGAACCAATTTTAATCCACTTGATCCATGTTGTAAGACATGAAGAATTGACTTAGAGATTGGGCTTTTTGTTGTTAAGCCTTTCAATTTGTTTAAAGAATTTTTTTCCACTTAGAGATTTGTTTCTTTATTAGATTAGGATTTTATTTCCTTGTAATGACCAGCCTTATAAATAGGCTTTTAATCAATGAAATAACGGAGACAATACATAATAAATTTTGATTGTGAGTTGAGTTGAGTTTACTCCTCTTGTTCTTGATTGAACTTTTGAACTTATCAAAGGTAGATCACAACCTTTGTGGCGTTCCTCCTTGTAATTTAGGTTCTTGAGACGAGTTCTTCAACGGGTCTAGATTTTAATATAATCTAGGTTCTTGACACGAGTTCTCAACGGGTCTAAATTCTCCATCCATGGACCTGAGCTTGGCTTTCTTGGGTTGTTTCTCCAATATTGTTGTTGGGTCTCAAAGCAAGTCAATTGGGGTTCACATCACCCTATTACCTCACCTAACATTTTTATTTATACTCTTACAATCTAAATAGTTCATGCATACATCATTATAAATATATTAGCATTTCAAACACATAATTTTGTTACTATATAATGACAAGAATGTGGGGGTTAAGAATAAAATCGATAGAAAAATAAAAGTTATCCACTTGAACCAAAACAACCTTAACCATTCCCTTCGGTGTTTGAATGCTCAGATCTGCCAACTGAAGAGTTATTGAAGTTGGCTACGACTCTTCAAGTTGGAGTTGCTTGTACACTGAGTAAGGTAGGAGATTGACACTAGCCCCCAAATCAAGCAATGCTTGCTCCACCAGGCACTTCCATATTGTGATGGCAATGGTAGGGCAGTCGGGGACTTTAAATTTTGGTAAGGTGTTCGTCCTTAGGATCGAGCTCACTTGCTCGGTGAGGAGTGCCTTCTTGTGGACATTGAGTTTCCTCTTCTTTTGTGCACAAGTCCTTCAAGATCTTTGCACAAGAGGGAACTCCCTTTATGGCATCAAGGAGTGGAATGTTGATTTTCACCTGCTTGAACATTTCAATGATATCAAAATAGTTAGCCACCTTGACGGGTGGCTTCAAACGATTAGGAAAAGGAGCAGGCATGGGGGAAACAAGTACACTTTTATCATCCAATTTTTATTTCTCACCCACCTCATCACTCACCTCACCCCCTCGGTGTCACCCTTGGTCTCTTTTTCTTTTGGCAATGTGGCCTTAAGTGAGACCTTTGGCACAACAGTCTTCTCAATTTTTTTGCCACTAGAAGGGTGATGACTGCCTTGAGTTGCTCACAACTCTCTTTGGTGGGCTCAGACGACTCAATCACATGTTGGCCCTTAGGGTTCTATTGGGGTTAAGTGGAGAATTTTTCCTTCTCTTATTGTGATAACTAGTGTTATTAGAATCGGACCGGACCAGCTGGTTCGACCGTAAACCGGAACCTCAGTCGGTGCGGTTCTTAAATTGAACCTCTTAGGAAGTTAAACCAGAATAAAACCGTCAAATCGGGCGATTCTACTGTCTTTTTTATAAAAAAAAAACCCAAATCCTTAATTATACCCTAATTTTAGTCATCTTCAACGTCTTCTTCACTCAGGCACTGGTGGACTAGACAAAGCTTCATAGGTCACAACTTCATGGACCAAGCTTCACTCCATTGTCTTCTCCACTCAGGTCTGATCGAGCAACTCCTTCTCCACTCGATCTCTCTTTGCTCAAGCTTCACAGGTCACAGCTTCAGCCCTTCAAACTTCTTCGCTCCTTTAAGATTTTTTGCTCCTCTTTCATGCTTTAATGGAGGTTTTCTTTGTAAAAATCCGGGTAAATATAAACTTTTAAGAATAAAGGGCAAAATTATAAATTGCTACAATTGTTCGGGTTGTAAACCTGAAATTTACTAGAGCTCGGATAATGAAACGATCCTCATTGTTGGATTCGTCTCGCGAAATCTAGTGACCAAGTTAAATTTTATCAAATTCTGAGATAGTTAAATTTTTTGCGTTTTACGAGTCGATCGGGCCCCGGGAGACCCAAATACGAAATTTTTGGAAAAATTATGAGATTTTAAAATAAATGAAGTCAAGAAAAATTAAAAATAATTTAAACTTGAACCGGAGCGAAATTTAATCGTTTTGGGATAAAAACAGACCCGAAATAAAAAGGGACGTGTGACGTGTTGTGGACCAAGCATTCAAAAAATATAAATAGGGAAAAAAATTAGATTTCTCCCATTATTTAGCCTTTGGTCAGCTGATAGAAAGAGGGAGAGAGAAGAGAGGGAAAAGAGAGAAAAATACAACTTCTATCTACGATCTACGAAGTTAGAGAGCTCAAATCCATTCGGGCCAAGAGGAAAAGTTGATCTCCTCGACAAAGGCTACGCGTACACACCAAAAATGAGGGCTTTCACCGAAGGTGGAAAAACCAAATTTTTGGGGATTGAATTGGGTTGGATTCTTGAAACTTTTATGGTCGTTCCTCACGCTACAAGAGGTAGGGGTTCTCCTACTTAAGTTTATTTACTACCTTGAATGTTATATTGAAATGGGTAGGTTAATATAGATATATATAACTTTCCTATGGAAAGGATTTGGTGAAATGGATATTAAAACTAGGTAGAATATCTTCTATCTTGAAATGGATACATAGAAATTGCTTGATAGTGATTTCTTAAGAAATGTAGAGATGGTAATTCTTGGTAGAAGAATGTTGATTTTGGGCATGTGGTGTGTTACCATATGCTTTGATGAGTTTAGCATGTTCATTGCATGATTTTGTGATAATGTGCTTGGAAATTAGGTTAAATGGAATGTTAACATATACACGTTGTCAAAAGATATTGACATTGTAATTGGTTATGGTATTCGTATGCTTTCAATATGAATTACCATGGGTATGTTGATTTATGATGAGTTATGTAAATTACCATGCTTGGACTTGAGTTTTGGATATAATGTTGATGAATGCATATATGTTTACTGACATTGTGATTTATGAAAATTGTATGCTTTTGATATAATTTGTCATGGATTATATGAATCGGGTTTGAAATAGTTCATATGGTATACATTGCATATTGAACATTATAATAGAGTTGCAATGAGGCATTACATTGCATATGCATGGGAATATTGCATTAAATGAGTGGTTGTGCATGAAAGGAGTCAACACCACATGGGTGGATGACGAGTGGGCTCGAGGGAGCTAAGTCAATGACTTGGCCGAGTCGCACGGTTTACAAGGTGTTAAGGGTCGGAGTTAGCAAGAAGGGCTAGAAGATTCCTCGGGTGTAAGGTTCGATGATTTGGATACGCACTACCGTTAGTATTAGTCCATAAAGTGTGTCAATGTACGCGGGACCGTTGGTGGAAGTCCATAAATTCTGTGTCAGTTGGGTGCCATTGGTGTAAGTCCATAAATGCTCACCCCATACAAGACCCCGGATTGAAAATGTCATTTGATATATAACATAGATGACGGAATTATACACATGAAAAATTGCATGTGTTGGAAAGTCGGGAAGGGCTCGGGATCGTGGATGACGGGTGATTGCACATTAGCAATTACAAGTGTCGAAGAGCCGAGAAGAGCTTGAGTTAGGATCTTAGAGTGAGCCTCATTTCATTCTATTGCATTGAATTGTAAATTTTCAACATTGATAACATATTTATGTTTGGAATATGTGAATGGTGAATTGGTTGCATATGAACATTTCATGTGCATTTGGGTTGGGGAGTAGCCTATTTAAAAAAATCCTCTATTAAGCGTGGCTCACCCTTTAAGGGAAGATATTTCAGGTGCGGAGTTCGTGCCGGTGGATGGCTCTCACTTTGGGCCTTAAGGATGAAAAAGCCGAAATGTGACTTTTATTTTGAATAAATTGTAAAGACATTACAATGAATATTTATTTTGGCATGTAATTAAATGAATTTGCATGCAAATGTTGTAATAGATCTTATTTAAACCAAGTTGGATGCCCAAATACATGTTATGTAAGTATTGGGTTGGTTTTTGTAAGGTTTGGAATGAATTGAAAACGAGAAATGAAAGAAAAGGTAAAAATCTGGGTAGACTATACCGGTACTTTGTACTGGTACGATTTGGTCCAGAAGGTTCGACATACCGGTACTGTTTCGCACTGGTACTGTCTACCAGTACTGTCTGTAGATTTCTGAAATTTTAACACTGTTCTCTTATGCTTTTGGACTTTGTTTTCTTTGGTTCAAAGGGAACAAATGGATTCTAAATAAACTACTTTGAGGCATGTTAGACCTTGGGAGAATTAAATGATAAAAAAACACGAGGTATATACGTGGGTTAAAATCCCGATTAAGAGAATTTGTATGCACACAAGGTCTGGAATTGAGGCAAAAAAGGTTATTTCCGCGGGTTGACGGTTGGTCAACGATTTAAAAAGGACCCCCGGTTTTAGGGGTGTCACATTCTCACTTTCTCTCTCTCTCTCTCCCCTCTCCTGTAGGTTGTATCATAATAGAACAGCCGATGTTGGTTACTCAACTTGGTTTAAGTTAATTATTTTTTTTTTACCGGAATTGTTACAGTATTTATTTTTTTAGTATTCTTCTCAACTGATGTTAAGAACAAAATTTTCTTAACAGTATTTTTCATTTTTAACACAGGTATTTTTTTATACTTAATTAATTTATGATAAATTATATGTATTAGGTACATGTTTTATATGTTTTTAGCTAAATTATTATATTTTATAATTTTTTTATTATTCAACCAGTCTACCTAGTTAACCCAGTGGTTGAACCACTAAACCATTGACTTGGTCCCTCTGCCGGTTCGATGTCCGGTCCGATTCTGATAACTATGGTGATAACCCTATGTGATTGATAATTTTTGTGAGTTGAGCTAAAATATTGTTGTTAAAGGCTGTTTGACTTTGGATGAAATTGTAAAGCACATCCTCCAAGTTCCTCTTATGGGGTGGGAGGATTGGATGGCCCTTGTTGGAAAAAACTTTGGGGAGGTGGACTTTGGGAGAAATTTTGTGGGGCTGGATTTGATGAATACCCTTGCGGATTGGACCGGGGATATTGGGAGCTAGACACTTTCCCTTGACCTTGGTAGTGACCTTGCTTATGAGGCACGGAGGATGAGTATACATTAGAACCATGAGGAGTGGGATTCTCATTCCTCTAACTAAAGTTTGGGTGATTACTCCAACTCGGATTATATGTGTTTGAATGCGGAGAGAATGATTGCCTCGTTTGGTTAAAAGCATTGACTTGCTCGTGATACATTTCCTTAAGTGCCGGAATGTTAACTCTGATATGGAATGTTCTACACTCTCATAAATTGAGCAGCCCTCCTCAATCTTTCAAATGTTAGACACCTCGTGTCTCCTATTGACCTCAAGACTCTCAACTTTCCTAGATAGCTTGGAAATTTTGGAAAGCAAATCTTCCTGGTCTCTCAAATCATTCATCCTTTCCCCTTGTGGTTGATTACTACCCAGAGAAGTCCTAGGTACATCATTGGGATCTTTAATGTCCCAAGATTGTGCATTTTGGGCCAATGTACTAAAGTAGTCAAGGGCCTCATCGGGATCTTTGTTCAAGAACACGCTATTAGACATCATGTCAATGAATTTTCTGTGGTCTGGTGTGATTCTTTCATAGAAGAAACTTACCAATTGCTAAAATTCAAAGCCATGAAGTAGTATGGATTGGAGCAATTCCTTGTAGCGATCCCAATAGAGATAGAATTGCTCGTTGGGATTTTCTAAAAAGTTTTGAATTTGTTTTTTTAAGGTGGTTCTATGCACCGGGAAAATTTATTCAAAAACTCAAAAAGTATTTGAGCCCAAGAGGTGATGGATTGAGGCCGCAAGGAATTCAACCATGTTTTGGCTTTGTCCTTAATGGAAAAGGGAAACAATTTTAAGAAAGCTATGTCTCCCATACCATAGTTAGCATTGAAGGTTGCAACTATATCCTCAAACTCTTGATGTGCAAATAAAGGTTCTCCTTTTCAATTCTGTTGAATGTAGGAAATAATGTCAACATCCCCGACTTAATTAGGAAGAGTTGAGCTTGGACTGGTAAGAGGATGCATGAGGGTGTGGTTCTACGGGTTGGTTGAAGGAAATCCCTCATTGATCTCGCCAGAGGATCAATTTGGATGTTGTTCCCTTCATTCATAGGAGGGAGGAATTGCATTCCTGGATTAGGCATTCTGGGTCCTTGTACTCCCCCACCCCTTTACATGTTTGGATTGACACCTACATTCTCAAAATTATTACCCGCATTCTCGAGTGGGTCTTAGTCAATGTTCATGTTGGGGCCTAAGGGTTGTCTAACCAATCAGTTTTGTTTGTCTTGTCCCCACATGTGACAAACTATCTACAAATAAAAATGTAAACAAGAAAAATTATAAACAAGGAGCAACGTACCTCAACCCATGATGAATATCACGGGACTTACCTCCGTTGTCCAAAAATCACCTTTTTACTTACCTTTCTAGCAACGGTGCCAAAAATGTTTGGTTTTTTCCATGATGAACCTTTTTGATTCAAATGTTTGTATGACTTATTGAGATAGAGGAGTGTCATTCTCCCTCGGAATGATGTGAGAAATGGGCAACAGCATAATGGAGATGGTGGGAATGAAATGTGTGTGTGTGTGTGTGAACAAAAGTACTCCCCAAGCGTAGAGAGACTTTTGAGTGTCGTGTTTTACCTAGAATTGGTATTCCAAGGTCATCTCCTCAAAGAAGGGGATGATTCGTGTTGAAGGTGATTTTGGTGAAAAAGTTCATAGTGTAAAAATCTTTTGTTGTTTGAGTTTGGTTTGTGATTGTATCTTGATGGAATTAAAATGGGAACAAGTGTTGGCTAATCTGAAGGGTTCATTCCAATGGGAATGCCAACTCAACTCAAGACCTTCACCCAATTGTGTCTAGATGTTCGATTGATTTGTGGGAGGCGGAGGACTAGAATGGACGTGAGGATCCAAGTGTACCCCATGACAATGCCTAAGGTGTATCAAAGACTCACAACCACGTCCACACTCAACCCAGTCAAACTGAATCAACGTACACTACGAGGAGGAAAGAAAATGAGTTGAAATGGCATACCTAAGAGGAGGTCTCCTTTGGATTAGCTACTTATAATGAAAGCAAGAACATAAACATAATGAAGAGACATTGTAAGAAATGAATCTTGGCACTTAACTAATGCAAGAAAATACAAAACTACAGGAAAATGCATGTAATACCCATTTGACGATGCTTTGAGATGAAAACTTAAATAGATTAATGGTAAAAGCTAAGACACTCAACTAAACTTGGAATGTGCTTGTAATAAATGACATTAAAGACATTAAATGAAGCTTACAAGATCCTTACAATAAACTACAAGACAATGTATGGAAAAAAATACAAAATATCAACTTCTCTCTATCACTTTTCATCTTCTTCCTTGGACTCTCTCTCTATATATTACAATCTATATCTCCTCTGTTGAATGGAGCCTTCCAAAATGTCTATGGAGCCCCTCATAGCCTGGGTGATATGATCCCAATCAATAGGGGTTGAGAGGGATGGGTTGAGCAGGCTAGTGTAGGCCTAGCTTGCACACCCAACTTCTTCTCTCTCCTCTCTCCTCTCTCCTCATTAATGTCCAAACCTTCAAAAGTCCAAGCTAGGGTATATGAGGGGATTTCTAGGTAAGGTGTGTCAGGGATGAGTGGGAGAGTGCTTGGTAGGACCCTCAAAGTTGCAAAGCTTGAGATGCAAAATTTGGCGATTTTCAGTAAAACCTACCCGTAGGTTTCACTCCAGTGAGCAAAACATATCGGTGGGTTTGCGGTAGGTGTAGGTCCAGTAGCCAAAACCTACCGATAGGGCCTACCCATAGGTTTTTCCTTATTTTGTGAAATTCTTGGTTCGCTCACCTTTCAAGCAAACATCAAGGCTCCACCTCTACTCCAATCAACTCAAGCATCATGATATGGCCTAACAAGCACCATTTGAACCCCTTTTCCTATAAACATATCAAAACTCCATTAAAAGCTCGAACATTGCAATTCCGCTCATTTTAACCAGAAACGTAAATGTAAGAGGGATATAAATGTACATAAAATATGCATTGTTTTATGCTAATCACTACCGATAGCCCGATTGTAGTGGGCAACTACTAGTAGCTAGGTTCATAACTACTTGTAGCTCGTTGACAGCTCAACTATTGGTAACTAGGTTCACAACTACCGGTTGCTCGCTGGCAGAGGGCACAGGTATCGGCAATAGTACACGAACTATTTGTAGCTCTTCCAAAATTTGCAAAAATTTAAAATAACTTTGCTAAGCCTTTGGGCCTTGAGTCATTTTGTTCAAATGATGTAAATGGAGTAATATTGATGAAAAATTGATGGATATGGGACCTTGGAACGGTCTAGAGATTAATATGAATATAGGTTATGTGTTGGGAGTGCTCCGATATAAGGGAGACTCTACCCAAACTCTGTGTTGTTTACGATCCTGGTGAAGGGGACGTGGTGATGTGGTGTTGGGTCATACAACATATACAGATACTTTTGAAGGTTAATGGCTGATGATTGACATCAATTAAATGTAAATTAGAAGTATTAAAAAAAGGTCGAATTAGTAGAATTACCGCACTAAAAAGTCGTAATTAAAGTAAATTAGGGTTAGTGCGAAAATTATTCATTTTAACAGTTTTTATCTACAATTACAGGACAAAATGCAGAAATAATCAAAGAAGAAGGGAGCAATGTCAAGAA
>CM042184.1:21562288-21595682 GCA_023539305.1 Ilex asprella
TAATATTTTAATATAATTCAGACACACACAAAAAGTGCGAATCAGCTGATCAACAAGTTGAGAAAGGAACCCAAGATTTAGTGGCGTCACACTAACATTTAGACACATGATCAAAGCGACAAATATATTTATATGATCTTAAAATTCACACACAAAATTAAATTAAGATATTGATTGTTTAGTGTATGTGTGATCAACTGCTACTAATGACAGCGTTATGTCGAACATATTTTGGTTTTACCTAACTCAGTTTTTTTGCTTTCTAAGCTTTGTCAAAATGGCCAACATCGCAAAAATAATGTTTTTTGGCTCTAAACATCTCAAGTCTCAACTTTAGATGATGAGCTTCTTCGTCATCACATCAATGAAGTATTAAAAAATGAGTACCTCACTGTCAAAGATCCTTTAGACTTTTGAAAAAATTTAAAGGCAAGGTTAGATCACAAACAAAAGCATCATCCTTGCAAAGGCTAGACATGGATGGTTTAGCCTACACTTCCAAGATTTTAAGATCGTACGCAAATATAATTTAGCAATACATACAATCATTGCTAAACTGCATACATGGTCAGCATGGACTAAAATTATAGAAGATATATTCTAAATCCCACTTGTCAAATATTATATTACAACAATAACATTGGCAACATGGGTTCAAGATATATAATAAACTCATATCATATCTTTTACTTGCCGAGGCGAATAATAATTCTCGAAGTAAATGTCATATTTTTTCATGATAAACGCCAAGGTCATGATTAATGTTAAGGAAAAAATAAAAACAATAATTTTCATAAAGGTTACCATGGAGGCCTGAAATCCTTCACATGAAGTCAGAATTATAGCAATACTACACACCACCAGAAATGGAACAACCATAGGAAAGAAAATACAGAGAAGAGTGTGCCAAATAAACTCTCGAAGAAAACTGAAGACAGTTGTTATAGATGTCGAATGAAAGGACACTAGTCGCGTATCTTTCATACATTGAAATATTTGGCAAATCTCTATCAAATATCCATCAACAAAAAAGCAAAGTAGATGGAGATGAATTTTGGTGAGGGGACATCAGGCAGTGCCCTCATCGAATATCATTCAAATTTTACTAATCTTGATGTGTTTGACTTCTTTATGAACCCGAACAAAAAAGAAAGGAAAAAATAGATTAACAAAATTATCTTCGAACAATAATTTGTATGGTTTGCCTAAGAGTGTTATCTATTATTTTCTTCAGGTAATACTATAAAAATATTTATGTCTATGCATCTTCTCTAACAAAATCTGGTGTGTATTTTTCATATAGAGACATGGATCATATGGAATTTTACAAACCTCTCAGTGTTAAATTCTAAAGTTTTAGTTATGCAACTGATCATTAGACTTGAGACACCATGGTTTTCTTGTGCATATACTTCTATACTTTCACTATACAACATATTCATATACTAACCATGTAACTTGGATATGTATTGTTAGACATGCATGAAGACTTATGAGTGTACAACATGGAATTTATCACTCTTAGTAAATAAAGGAAGAATGTACTATATAATCTTCTAGGAGTCCTTGGCCAAGGAATCATAATCCTAAGATCGAACACATAAGATTGAGTTAGGTGTTTAACAGTAATTTCATACCCTAATAATTCGCTTGGGGCATTGTGGGATAAAAGGATTGAATTGCATGACAATTGTAGACAATGAGTTCTTTACCTACTTCATGCTATCCGGAGGTTGATCATAATATATTGTTAGGTGTCACTCATGATTAGTAGAAGCCTAAAGAACAAAATCAACATATATATATAGAGGGGCAACTATAAGAGTTCCAATTCAAGCTAATTAGAAAGAGTTCTAATTTGAAATGATACTTGTAGTTAGTATCAAATGACTACAATTGGGTATGCTTGAACCTATAGAGTCACATACAATAGAATTAATTGAAACTAAAAGATAAAAGATTGAAAACCAATTAAGAGTTAATTGGGGTGAAAACTTAATTAGGAGTTAATTAGGGACTTTATTACAATTAATGGTTAATAAATAGATTATATGTAATTATGAGATAATTGCAACTTGACCCAAATTAGGATTGGAGTCTTTTAAGGCTCGATAAATACCATAATATAGGAGGTGGATATAAGAGATAACTACACTCTTGCTAGCACAAGAAAAATCCACCTTCATTCTCTCTCTCTTTACTAGTTTATCAAAGGTTGAGGTAGATCCTTCAAGTTTTGTGTGGATACCGATAGAGGCCAAAAAATTGCAAGGCTTTGGGTAAAAATCAAATTCAAACTTAAAGGTTTAAAGTTGCTTGAGAAAGCTTAAAGATCATTAAATCATGCTTCGAGATGTAACTCTTAATCTTCTCTAAAGATCTAGGGTTTTGGTTTGTATTAAACATTACTAGATCTTGGAATGAGGAATCAAATTATATTTTTTAATTTCCGCTGCGTTCTTTACATGATTCCTTTCAGATATCACATTGAAATGACAAATGAAGGTGGCATAGAGTATTTAAGCATTATATCTACCATATAATGACATAAGCATGTACTAGAAAAACTTCATGCTCACGCTTTTGGATTGTACTATACTAGAATAGCATTTGTAAAATCAAATATTGTGATGCATTCGTATTGCTATGATCCAAAGAATTTTATACTTTAGCATAATCATCTTGGTCATCTAGGATCAATAATGATGCATAAGATCATTAAGAACTCACATAGACATTCTCTAAAGAAATAAAAGATTCTTTTCCCAAATGATTATCCATATTCTGCGTGTTCACAAGGTAAATTGATTATTAGACCATCCTCCTCGAAGGTGATTTCTGAATCTCCCTACTTTTGCAACAAATGCAGGGAGATATATGTGGGTCAATACACCCTATGTGTGGGCCATTTCATTATTTCATGGTTTTAGGTGATGCATTAATAAGATAGTCACATGTGTGTCTACTTTCTACATAGAATGTCGTCTTTTGCAAGGCTTCTCACTTAAATAATCCGATTCCGAATAAAATTCCCATATTATCCAATCAAGATAATTCTTCTAGATAAGGTTGATGAGTTTATGTCCCAGACATTCAATAACTATTGCTTGTCGGTAGGAATGAAAATTGAGCATCAAGTTGCACACATTCACACACTCTTAGAATGATCTAGTTTAGCCTTTTATTAAGCATATTCAATTGGTAGTTCGACCTATACTTATGAAGACGAAGTTACCTATTTATACTTGGGGACATGTGTATTACATGTTGCATCTTTAATTTGTATTCGACCAACTTCATAGCATACATATTCACCAGTGCAACTTGCTCTTGGTTAGCAACCAAATATTTCTCAACTATGGGTTTTTGGTAACTAATATCCCTATAGGACAATCTGGTAGCAGAGTTGCAAATGAGTCTAAGGCATGCCTGAAGCATGGTAAACCTGTAGGTGCAAATGACATTGTCCATATAAAAAGAAGAGGACAAGATAGAGTGCACAAAGAAATTAATGTTTTTAAAGAGACCAAACCAGAAGTTTGTGCTCCTAAAGAGAGTCGTCCCACAAAACAATTACCTCTTGTACACGCTCAATTAACTCCTAAGTGTCTCAAAAACATATGGAAGAGGTTCAAGTACTTGTCTCTATCAAATATGTGCACAATGGAAAAAGATGGGATTAAAATAAATTTATTATAGACGACTTACTTTCATTTGCTATTGCTCTTGGTTTTTTGAGAGATAGTGAGGAGCCTAAGCCAAAAAACAGTCGATGAATGTCGACAAAGAAATGATTGGGAAAAATGAAAAGAAGTGATTCAGGTAGAGTTAAGCCTACTTACAAAACGTAATATATGGACCTATAGTCCAAATGCCACCAAATAATGAATAAGTGGGATACAAATGAGTGTTCTTGCGAAAGAGCAATGAGAAAAAAGAAATCATGTTGTTTAAGGCATGAATTGTGGCACAAAGTTTCTCATACAGACCTGTTATTGATTATGAACAGACATATTCTCCCATAATGGATGTTATCAATTTCAAATTTTTGAAAGGTCTTTTAGTCTCTGAAGGATTGGATATGCACTTGATTGAAGTTGTTACTACATATTTGTATGGTTCATTGGAGAATAACAAATATATGAGAATTGTTGAATGGTACAAAATGCCAGAATCATATAAATCGCCACCCCAATGGTTATATTCCATTAAACTTCAACCATTATGGTAGGAATTGAAAAATCAGGACAAATGTGGTATAATCACCTTGTTGAATATCTCTTGAAAGAGGATATGCCAATGATTCAGTATGTCCATGTATTTTTATTAAAAGATCTAAATGTAAATTTGTTATTATTATTATTATTATTATTATTGTATATGTTGATGATTTAAATCTAGTAGGCAATCTAGAAGAATTCACAAAATTCACTAGCTATTTAAAAAGTGAGTTTGAGATGAAAGATCTTGGGCAAAAAAAAAAAATCTTGGCCTACAGATTGAATATTTATCCAATGGAATTTTTGTGTATCAATCAGCATACACCAAAAAAGTCTTCAAAGAATTCTACCTTGATAAATCTCATCCATTGAGTTCACCAATGGTCGTGAGAGCATTAGATATAAAGAATGGTTTATTTCATCCTCAAGAACAAGGTGAAAAACTTATTAGTCTTAAAACACCATATCTCAGTGCAATTGGTGCACTAATGTATCTTGCAAATTGTACAAGACCAGATATATCATTTGTAATTAACTTATTGTCAAGGTACAACTCAACACCAACTCAAAAGCATTGGAATGGAATCAAGTATGTATTGCAGTATCTTTGTGGAACGATGGACATAGGGTTATTTTATGCGAATAGCCACAGTCTGTAGTTATCTTTCTGATTCACCAAGTCATAATCACAAACTAAATATTGATTTACTTCTGGTGGTATGACTATATCATGGAAACCAGTTAAGCAAACAATGGTAACTATATTATTCAATCACTCCAAAATATTTGTTATCCATGAAGCAAGTCGAGAATGTATTTGGCTAAGATCCATGATTCAGCATATTCAAGAGTAAAGTGGACTATCTCCAATCAAAGGGATTCCAATAATACTATACGAGGATAATAAAACTTTTGTCACACAACTAAAGGAAAGATATATCAAAGATGATAGAACAAAAAAAATCTCAGCAAAGTTCTTTATACGAATGAGCTAGAGAAAAATGGTGATATTAATGTTCAACAAAAATTTTCGACCAAAAATCTTACAAATTTTTTCACTAAAGCACTTCCACCAACTATATTTCATAAATTGGTGAACCAAATCAAAATGTGGTGTCATACATATCTATCAAGTTGAACAATTATTTTGACTGGATGTGTTCAATAGGGGGAGGCTTGTACTATATTTTCCTTCATTTAAGTTATTTTTCACTGGATTTTATTTAGCAAAGTTTTTAATGAGGTAGTGCTTAGGATCCCAACTATTTTAGATAATTTAATGAAGTAACATTCATGAGTCAAACACTATCTTGGTATAGTAGTTATCCAAAGGGGGTATTGTAAATATTAAATTGGTGGATGACCACCCCACCTGTAAAAGAGGTGGATGGCCACCCCCAATTAAACCCTTTGGCCCCTTGTCTCGAAATATTTGCCTATAAAAGGCTTGTAAAATGGACAAAAGAAGTGTACACACAAGGAAACGAAAAAAAATAGAAAGTTAAAGGTGTTATTTTGAAGATCAACATATTGATACATTAAGTTCCTAAGTTCCTGAAGAACTTAGGCTCCGTTTGGTAATTGTTTTTGTTTTCTATTTTTTGTTTTTATTTTTTAGTTTTTGCCAAAAAAATTACATTTGGGTTGTGTTTCCAATTTTTTTTTTTTGTGCTAATTTTTTTTGAAAACAAGACCAACTTTTGCAAACATGAATTTGGTATTTTAAAAATTAGCAAAAAAAGGGAACACGTGTGGGCACAACTCACCCCTTTAATGAGATTTGGACTTCGAACTCCATTAGTAGCAAAAAAAAATGGATTTTTTGTTGGAAATAGAAAAGGGACTTAAGTTCTCTCTCTTGTTTCACGCAAATCCCTACCCTATATCTCATTTGTTTATCTCTTAGTCTCACAAACTCAATAGCAGCAGCTTCGGATGGGCCCAACCTAGACTAGGCCTAGATTAGAGATACAAACCAAGCCCAACTCAAAGATGCAAACAAAGCCCAACTCAAATATACAGGCCAAGCACACGACAAGATCAATAAAGGCCCAGTCACAATTAGACCAAATCCACATTCCAGGAAGACCCAGCCCATCACTTGCGCATGTAAGAGTCTCCACCCAAGGAGAGGGAATCTGTGGGAATGGAGTCATTAGGGGCACATCACCAATCTCGCAAAATCCCTCACCCATTACAAGGAAGAGCTAGCTTCAAGAAATCACCCCACTATCACCTCGCCCGTTACAAGGATAGATCGAGCTTTATAGAATCACCATGCTTCCTCTAACGAGGATGGCGCCTCCAATAGAGCCCCTCGGAGCTAATTTCACTTGCCTATAAATTATAAGCCCCGTCTACACATAGGGGCATCACACATATCTCATAACACTACACTTTTGAACAATAAGATTCTCCGGCCACCGTAGCCCTTCCTAGTGGAGTAGATCACCCAGACCGAATCCACCCAATCTTTGTGTTTGCATGTGTTGTGCCCTTTTTATTTCAGCCATTGATTGATTTTGCATAAACACTTTTATTCATCATCAGTTTGATGCCATCTGTAAGAACGACTTAGTTTTCACCCCTGTGTATTCACTTTTTTATCCCCACTACAACCAGAGCTATGAATCAAAAAAATGATGATCAATTATGTAAGGACGAGGTTCTCCAATTGATGCTCGTTGGGCAAGCCATGCCCTAAGGAGGCATAGTGCCCCTAACAGCCAGAAGGAACTACACCCTAGCATCCAGGAGGCGCAGCGCCCCAGTCACCACGACCAACACGCCAAGGGTGCCATAGCTCCCCACTTCGTGAAGCCCAAGGCGCCCCAACTAGCGATATCCTAGGTGCTCCACCTCAGTGTGCCCCCTAACTCCACTTCCTTATGCACCTACTCAATCCTCCCATGTCGATAACATTTTGTTCTAAGAAGTCTAGGGAGAAACCTATATAGACCACAAAAGCCACTACAACAACCTAAACGGTGTCCCCAACCACTAGGATGAGAAGATAAAATAACTAAAGGATTAACTAGGCGACGTCTTCAATGTCATGAAGGCAAGAGAATAACAAATGTTTGAGGACCTTGTAAGGTGCACTGATGCGTCATTCGTAGTCGATGTGACCAACTACCCCCTTCATACAAAGTTCAAAATGCTAACAATAGAAATGTTCGGCAGTTCAAAAAATCTATTAGACCACCTTGACACTTACAAATCACTTACGCAGTTGCACAACATACTTGATGAGATTATGTGCAGGGATTTCTCCACTACCCTTGAGGGGTTGCATGCCATTGCTTTGCCATGCTCAAACTAATCTCTGAATTCTTTTGTCGAACTGATCAAATCATTCATCTCCCATTTCATAGGGGGACACTGATTGGTTGAAAAATAATGTTTTTCCTAACCCCTTAAGTACTATCCCTCAAACTATGCAATGTATGAGCGAGGAGAAGGATTTCTTCCCCTTGGGATAATGTCAAAAGAAAGGGTAAGAGGGAAAGGAAAAGGGATGGTGTAAATATGATGCTTGAATGCACAAAAATGCTCCCCAATCGAAAGGAGACTTTCGTGGTCGTGTTTTACTTGGAAAGTATTCCAAGGTCGATTCCACAGGGAAGGAAGTAAACCAATTGTGAAAGTGATTTAGTGACAAATGAAAGTGTAAAATCTTTGTTCTTTGAAGTTGGTTGGTGAAATGTGGTCTAATGAAAATGTAATGGAAAAACAAGTATTGGCAATTCCAAGAGGTCACTCCAATGGGTATACCAATTCAACTCAAATCACTCCTCCGATTTAGCATGAATGAACGTTTGATTCACGGAAGGCCGAGGATGATATCGATGAGTATCTAAGCATAAACTGTGACTAGGCCTATGGATTATCAAAGACTCATCGAATCATCCACCTTCAATCCGGTCAAAACGAACCATTTGACTTTAAAGGAAGGAAGGAGAAAGAGTTGAAATAGTATACCCAAAAGAGATATTCCCCTTGATCTTGCCAACTTGAGTATTTAGCTACACATACTTGTAATGAAAATGACAATGAAATGGGAGTGCATTGTAATGAAATGAAAGTCTAGAGTAACTAGGTGCAATAACTCAAAAGCTAGGATTAGAAGAGAAGAAAACCCATTTTAAATCTATGGAAAATGAAGAACTTAAGAATATTAATGGTGAAGCATTGAAAATAGCATTAAACTAAGAACCAACATAAAAGAACTAGTATTCATCACATTAAATGAAGTTCAAGATGCTTACAAGAGATTGCAAGCCAATGCAATTAAGAACAAATGAAAAACGCCACTTTCTCTCTCTAGAAACTACTATTCATCATCTTCTACACCTAGAGCTTCTCTCTCTATATTCAAAAATACAAAATGCAATCCCCCTTTCTCTTCCTCATGAATGGAGTGTATATCCCTCCAAAAAAAGTGCAAGGTAACCTCTTAAGTGACCTCCCAGGAATTATGGTGGGCTTGTACAGGTGGTGCAGGTGGTGCAGGGGTGCCTCTTCACCCATCAAGTCTCTTCTCACACTCCTCATTGATGGCCAAAACTCCAAAAAGACCAAAGAGGAGTCTGAACGTGATGAATAGTATTGTGGGCGTACAGGAGAAAGGTGGGAGATGAGTTGGGGGGACCCACAAGGCAGGTCGAACGGCTCAGCACAACATGGGGTCTGTCAGGCGGATTGCTCCAAAGCAATGCTCCGGAGCTTCGAACTCCAGTAGGTTAAGGGTACCGGAGCAGTGCTCCGGAGCTGTTTTTGCTGCTTTGTTCGTCTTCCTAATTTCTTTACCCTTGAGCTTCCTTCTGACAATTCCCTCACCCCCAATCATCTCAAGTGGTTTGGGAGGGCTTTAAGACGACACACAAAGCCCTTTTTAACTGCAAACACAAAATAACATCATTAAGAACTCAAATTGCATAATTCCTCTCATTTAATTTTCAAAAGCAGTTAAGAACAATATGATTAACACATATGAGTATGCAAGGTTCTGTGCGAATCACACACCCTCCAACTTAAGTTTTGCTAGTCCCTTAGCAAAAGAAAATTCTGTACTTACCTTGATACAATGATACAACATACTCATAATTCGTTAAATCAACCATTCATCCGACCAATCAAAGAGTAAAAATCATAATGCAATTTCAAACAAACATGGGTAAGATTGAACAAAATGTGGGTTGCTATTAAATTTCATGAAGTTGGAGTACATTGAGTAGGACATTAAAAAGAAAACAAAATAGCCTACGACTCCCTTCAAGTCACACCCAAACCAAACCCCAAAAGAAAAGACAATAAAAACCATGCCAACTAAACGTCCTCCTCATCATCACCAAAGTCCTCACCCTCATCATCATCCCCAGACACAGCCTCCTCATCATCAAAATCCCACTCACCCTCCTCATCATCAGAATCCCACTCACCATCCTCATCACCTACAGCTATGGAGGTGGAGGGGCAGAAGCAGGTGGAGCAGGGACTTCTGGAATAGCTCTCTTAGGGAAGGTATGCAGAAACAAATCCTTGATCATGGTTGCCATACCCTGCACCGTAACGTCGATCCTATTCACTGTTGTTTCCAGTGCATCAAGACGTCGAGATGTGGAGCGTGCTGACACAGGTTTGGACGGCCCAATGGGTGGAATAGGGACATAATCCTCATCATCAGAATCCCACAGAGCCCCATCCCCTCGACTCCTATCTTTTCTCTTCTTGCTACTGGCCATGCCAATAGCTCCGGTCTCTGGAGGAGTGATCTTGTCATGTGCATAATCCTTGACATTGAAATGGTCGCACATTCGGGTCACCAAACTCCCGAATGGTAAATTAGTCAAGGGCTTCTCTGTCTTGGCAAAGTCCTTTATTACTTCCCAAATAACGAGGGCAAAATCAACTGGTTGACCTGACACAAGTACATCCAAGAAGGTCAACTTTTCCATATTTGGCTTCTTTTCCAAGGCCCTTGGGAGTAGATTATAGTGGAGAAGCTTGTTCAGAAGGCCATACACATGCTTCAAACCTCCACTTAGAACAGTTCCCTTGAAATTAGCCGGATCCTCATACATCAGATTAACAAGTTCAGCCTTGGTCTTGGGTCTACGGATGTTGTTAGGATACACAGGTGGGTTAGATGGAGGTCTCTGGTATTCCCCAAGAAGGGTGGCGATGACATCTGGGGTCACATCGAACACCTTGCTCCTTACATTCGTTCTCAACACCTCCTCACCATTCACCTCGAGCACTCGAAGCGACTGGTACAAATCCCTGACCTTAGGTAAATTATATCCCTCGACCTTCCTAAACCAGAAGCTCATACCATGTCCCTCAATGATTTTCACAACTGGGTGTCTGGGGGAAAGGGAGATACGATCAAGATAGCGCTCACAGGTTACGTACTTACTTTGGATCAACTGGCGTCACTCTTCTTCCTTTGCTTTCTTCCTTTGCACATTTAGGTCTTCACTTGACCCTTCCCCACTTCTTTTGCGGCTAGTGGTAGCCTCGCTGGGATGAGAATCGGGTCCAGGGCCAAGCCGCTTGGTACGAGCCATGCCAATCACCATAAACCCAACCAATGCAAAAACAAAGAGGAAACGAATAAGGTCTTCAATCAGGCCAAAGGACTCAGAACTCACCTCAATTCGTCGAGCCATGTGGTGCTCTTTGATGAGAATGGAGAGATTTGGGGGGTACAGGCGACATTCGGCACCTAGGGTTTGAAAGTGTCGATTGAAAGGAACCAAGCTTGGAAGAGGAGAGGAATTTTGGATAGAAGAGGGAGAGAAAAGAGGAAATTGGGACTTTGGAGTGTTTTCGAGTTAGGGAGAGGAATTTAGGGCAGGAATAGGGTTTAAGAAAATGAAAAGTTAATTGAGGGTTTTAATTTTAAAAAAAAACCTAAATTTTTTTTCAGCAATCCGTACCCGGGCAGTGTTCCAGAGCAGTGCTCCGGAGCTGTTTTTCAAATTGATTTGCTGCACTACCCCACCACTCCAATCCAACTCAAAACCTTCCCAGACATTTTCCCACACAATTTATGACCTCACCCCACTACTCAAAATGTACTCCCCTCATTAAACCACAAATTGAACCATCAAGCCCAAAGTTATAATAGGAATTGCAGAGCGATTTATACATTGAATGCATTTCTAACTAAAATATCAAAATGATCATAAAAAATGCACATCATAACGATTATAAACAAAAAATTTCCAAATTATGTCCAATATCATCATCTTGAGCAATATTCCCCCATTCCACTAGCATGGATTTGTTAACAAATTCCACATATGACTAGAACTAAGCAAACATGAACAAAAATATAGTCTTAGATGCTAGTCCAAAGTATGCACCAACCATATTAATTTCCAACTTGTGTGCAAGTGAATTAAACAAGTAATTTGGGAATTTACAAATAGAATTCATTTTCGAAACGCTAGACAAACTCAGTTTCAATGCAAAACTCACCAAGTGACACTCTTAAGCAATAAATGCACTCAAGCTATCTTGGTATGCACTCCATGTGTACATGTGACATAGAATCTTGTATCCAAAAATGAAGTTTGTAAAATGAACTGAAACGACCTTGGCATAGTCTCATGGAGAGAATGTTAGTGCATTAGGTAGCAAGACTAAACACATCAATCCATTTAAAAAATATACATCACCCATGCTTCTCTAGATCACTTAGGACTTTAAGGGTTGTAATGGGGCCTTGGGGTGATATTGAGGTAGGGGAAAACAAAGGATATAGGATAAACAAAGAGGGATGTTCCGAGTGAGAGACTTTTATTTTAGAAAAGCACTTCCCTTTTCATGGGATTTTGATTCTCATACCATCACCACTCCCTTTGTTTCTTTTCCTTGACATTTCCCTTTTCTTTTCTTCTTTCACCCATTTTTCTCCTTCTCTTGTATTTTACTCTCACCCTATTTAGCTCATTGCTTTGCAATACTCATACAACCCTTTTTATTTGTACTTTTACACCACAATTCCTTGCTTAGCAATCTCTTATTTCCGCTTTAGGAACAACCAAGGTAGGGTAAGTATTTCTTATTTTCTTTGGCTTGGTTGAATGTGTGGCATAAAAACGAATTTAAAAATAGGCTCAATCACGGCACTAGAGATAACGTTTGCACAAGAAAAGGGTAAGGCTTAAAGTATTCAACGATGGCCTGAGATCACTTCCAGGTACGCAAGGGAATGCATTATATGATCAAGATAAATCAGTCTACTAAACCAATGCAACTAACCAAAGCAAGCATAATGAGACTATCGAACAAATTTGATATTGAAAAATTGTTCTCTGAGTAAGTGTAATTTTCCTCCAAAAAGGGTTTGGCACTAAAACTCTCATAGGTCCTTACTCATCTCCACCACTTATGTCAAGCATAAAACATGAATTTAGTCCATAAAATACTGAAATTACACATTCAAAAATCACATACAAATGAGTTCAAAAATTAATATATAAGTGATACTTAAGCATAGGATCAACTTCCATAGAATGCACATATGCACAAAGTTCAATACAATGATTAACATGTTGTTCAACCCACAACTTCTTCATGAAGGAATAAGGATCAACTTATCGATATTTCTCGTCAAAAATTTTCAAAATTCTCACATATTTTGTACTGATGCAAGCAAGCAAAAATTAAAATTTTTCAACAAACTTGGTGGATCATAAAATGGTGCACCACACCCCCCAACTTGAAATATGCAGTGTCCTCAATGCAACAAACAAATAGCATATGATAATACCATCGATGATGGTACCCTGATAGCTGAGTTCTTTAATATCTAAAGATGACACGAAACTTGAGATTTGATCCTTAGCAATATTCACGTCCCAAAGAATAGACATTATACCACTGTAGGACATTGTACCACTGCCAAAGCCCCAACGCCCGCTACCTACTAGTCGCATGTTATCTGTATGTCGCTTTGCTGCATACCACCTAGTGCACTCCACCACGTTCGTGATGGCACCCATGACTTGTGGCCCAGTGCCCTCGTAGTACTTCCTTGCGGCCAGCTCACCTTGCTACTCGACACCCATCACTTTAGCCCCCGGTATTGGCCACTTGCCACCCGACGACCATCGCTTGAGCATCGATGCTGGCCACCTACCGCATGACCTGTACTTTGCCCGCCAGGGTGATGCCCGAGCCAAAGTCACTGCCCTACTTGTCCTTGGCCCTAGTGTAAAGCCCAAGAAAATAAAATTTATTAAAATCATAATTAAAGGGGTAAAATAGAAATTAATTATTAAAGCACGGGTCAAAAACATAAATTTTTATATAATTCAGATGATGAAATGGATCTCACCATTAGATTTGTCTCGTGAAATCTAACTAGTCAATAAATTTTTGAAAAATTTTGAGACAGTAGAATTTTTTACGTGTTGCGAAGCGATCAGGTGTCGCGTGAATAAAATAATTACGATCAGATTTTATTCGCAGGACCTAAAAAATAATTTAAATTTAGTTCAATAAAAATATACTAAATTTAATACGGGCGAGATTTAATTGCTTAATAATAAAATTGAAATCGTTAAAATTGAACGTGACGCGATGTGGGCCAAGTATTTAAAAGTATATAAAGCGGAAGACTTTTAGTCTTCCATTCATTCCTTGGCAAGCCCCGACTGTAGGAGAGAAAAGTGAGAGAAAAAGAATAGAAAAAGGGAAAATGTTAGATTATTGACCTTCTTCCTTAGATCTACAAAGATTAAACCATTTAATCGTTTTGGGTCAAGAATTAAAGTTGCTCTACACAACGAGAGCTACGCAACCATACCAAAGATCGCATTTTTCTCCAAAAATAACAAAGACAAGAATCTAGGACTAAGGCTTGGGAAGCTAAATTCGAACTTTTCTTAGAGTTCTATAACGTGGGTTCATGCTACGAGAGGTAGAGTTTCCCTATTTAGACGTAATTTTAACGTAAAAGATGGCATATGAAATGGGTATGTTAAGGGTGTATATCACATGTTAGGTCTTGACTAGTGTTCAAATATAGTTAGGATGTATAATTAACCTTGTAATTAGTAAAATCCTATTATGATTAACTTGATGCAAGTTAATGTTAGTGGTTTAAAACATGTTAATTGTACATTAGCATGACTTGATGTTTTAATGGCATATCAAGTTTAATAAAATTATTAGCTTGTTATGTGATTATTAAATAATATGTATGGTAAATGATTATTTATCATATGATTAGTGGGGTGGACTTGTGCTTATGTTTATAGAATTAATAAACATGTTGCCATGTTGGAAGTAATAAGCATGTTAGTTGTGTAAATTGATGTGCCCTCTAGGTGTTTGTTTAAATACCTAGGTGAATACAAGTATGTTAGTTGAGTTGATTATCTTATATAACATGCTTGAAATTTTGTTGAAAGTGTCATTATATTGTATTCGTTATGTAATGCACATTGTAAATGGTACCAAAGGTAATTGCACATTGTATTGCATTGTGCATGGGTTGCACTACATTCATGAGCATTGACATGGATGAGAGTGTATGCATGGTATGAAATCAATCAGCACACATGTGGTTGATTGGGGGCTCGAGAAAGTTGCCCCAAGATCCGGCTGAGTTGTACAATAAATTAAATGGATAAATGTGTCGAGGTATAGTAAGAAGGGATAGATTCTCCCTCAGGTGCAAGACTCACTTATTTGGTTTATACATTTTTCGACGGTGCAATTTTAGAAAAGTGTAACGGCAAAAACGGAGCCGCAAATGGGATGTCCTGAAAATTCATTAATGGTGTAGTGTCCCATTGGTGTAATACCATAAGTAATCTCCCCATAAAGACACAAGAAAATGAATTAATTAGTCATTGAGTGTACATAACATCAATGATAGGGGCTTCGAATGCACGGATATATACGCATCACATTGCATGTGTTGTGGGAGTCTAGGATGGGGTTCGGTGTTGGTATTGTTTGTATGAGTCTCATCTCATGACATAACATAATTTAGACATTTGTTCATAATAGACATATTTGAATGAATGCATGAAATGATGGTTGTATGTGACATTTCATATACAATTGGGTTGAGGTATTTTCTATAGGAGTTACCCTATTGAGCGTTGATTCACCCTTTATGGGAACAATTTTCAGGTACACCATAGGCTTTCACCAAAGGCCATCTTGTGTTGTAGTCACTTGTATATGTTTACTTTTTGCCTTGTATAATTTTTATAACAAAAACTTGGTTATATTTAAAAAACATGTATATGAGACTCTTTTGAGACGTTTATTCTTTTATGAATGAATGGACGTAGTGATGATGATTATGGTAGTATTCGATACTAAGCAATTGAGTATGGATAAATGGACCCAGTGTGGTCAATGTTGTATGATTGCACATGTTGTATTTTGGGTAGAGCTCCCCGTACAAAGGAGATTTTGCCTAAATTTTGTTAAGTTATGGATCCCAGTAAATGGGGCATAACGGCGTGGTATCAAGTTACACGGTATCCACAGGTATTATGCGGGTTGATGGGTGACCAACGGAATAATTACAGACACTCATATTTTGGGGTGTCACACCCGGCCACCTATCACCCATCGCCCGCACTGGGTGACACCCCGTCCACACCAGTGTCGCCGCCTTGCTCACCCTCTAACACCTTGCCTAGAATGCCTCCTAGTGCCTCAACTTTGGTGCCCAATACCTCGTTAAAGGTGCCCTTGCCAGCGCCTAACCATTGCCCCTTACTTCCACTCTCACCTCCATTCGACGCACTTTTGCCCCAAAGGTATGTGAAGAGTCTCTTTAGCCTTCAAGATTAATATTTGATACCTTATTTAAAGGAGTAAAGGATTTATTGATGCCAAAGTAACTCTAAAGGATTTCTTGCTGCTAAAGTAAGTCTGCTACTAAAAGAGTTTTGTTGCTTGCGACTAAAATGGTTTTGCTACTAAAGGAGGATGAAGTTAGTTTTTCCAGAAAAATGTCGAGGCAAGGGTTTATTTTACTGATGTCCTTTCCCCCCAACTCCTATTGGATTTCGTGCATGGAGGACAAAAAATAGGCTCGGCCCAAAATTACAGAATAGGACTACAGATGTAGACCGACAAAGGCCCAATAACAAAGAATTATGATTTCATCCATTCAGAAAGAAGGTTGTACGTTTCCCATGATTGTGGTTAAAGTTCAAATTCAGTGAAAAATAGGTATTTTTTAGAGAAATTTGGCGTCTAAACCACCGTGGGCTATTTGGCAGAAGTAGATCTCGAAAAAAATACCTGGATTAAAAAAATTCTCCTCAAACAGACAACCAAGTTCAAAGTTATGGTCATTCAAAATTTTGTCACTACTTCATGCTTTTCTTATACTCCACAGCGCTGACGACTAGCCATACACCTAGCGCCATCACCCCGCGCCCGCACCATCGCCCTCACCCTACACGAACTGGCGCCAACGTCCAAGCCTCTCCTACACACCAATGCCTGTTCCCATTGTCGTGCCTCCTAACGCCTATGACCTTGGCTCCTTGGTGAGCCTAGGCATCCCAATGTCCTCTGCTTCTCACCTCTTGCGCTCTCTGTTCCTCTCTCGCCCATACTCAACCTGTTAAAAAAGATACCCATGAATGTTTACTAATGCCCTCTTCCCCAGTTCCATTAGACTTTGGGCATGGGGCAAATGACGGGCCTGACCCAAACCAGACTCAATTTAGAGATACAGACCAAGCTCAACTCAAAGATGAAGATTACCAACTATCGCCGCCAACCACCACCACCCGTCACCCACCACCCAAAAGAGTGAAAAACTAGCCCACCATCCACCATTGCCACCAACCACCACCCAAAACAGTGAAAAATTAGCCCACCATTGCCACCAACCACCACCCAAAATAGTGAAAAATTAGCCCACCATCACCACCTACCACCACAACCAACTATCACCGCTAAGCACCATCACCCACCACCTAAAATAGTGAAAAACTTGCCTACCACCAGCACCCGTTCTGCCAACCACCTCCACCCACCACCCAAAGTAGTGAAAAACTAGCTCGCCACCACCACCACCACCACCACCACCCACCATCCCCACCCACCACCATTCATCACTGCCACCAAAAACCACCATCATTGTCCATTATAACCCACCATAGTCACCAACGCCACAAAACCACCTCCACCCCGCCGCCACCCACTACCACTGATTAATAGTTATAATTAGCAACTTATTGTGCCCTTTCTAAGACTAATTATACTTTGATAGAGTTTCAATGATGACATTTCAAGAGAAAGATTGTACAAAGGGCCTAAAATCAACGGATACCAAACTTTCATGCAACAACCACACGTTCTGGAAGAAAATTGGAAAAGTTTGAAATAAGATATGAACTTTCGAATGTCAATCCACGTTCAAACGCCCTCTTTAATTATTTGAGGACCAGACTGTTGAATTGATGATACATGGCGTGTTGCAGCTAAGAAGAAAAACAAAGAGGTACTTGAGTACCACGTTCGAACATTGGCTTGGAATAATTGAGGACTCCCCAGAAGAGTGTTATGGCATAAGGCATTTGCAGTTACTCTCATAGAAAAACAAGGGCCACATGAGTAGGAAGTCCAAACCTCATCCAGCGTTCGAATGCCCATCAAGGAAAACAAGAGGCAACATTTGAACACCATCTAACGTTCGGACATTGTCACCAGACAGGGTACAGAGTGGTTGATTTTTTATCCGGACCTTAGAGCTTTCACTTGGACTTTGAAGACCTTATACTATTCCTTCACATTCCCTTGCCTCCTCCTTCTAGCCTATAAATACTCCCATTGTAGTAGCTTTAAGAGAACATAACTTAGAGCTAGAGCTAGTTGTAGAATTATTCTTAAACTTAGACTTACATTTGCTTGTATAAAGGGAGATAGATCATCTTTTGGTTGAGGTGGAAACCCTCCAAAAGTGACTAGCATTCTTCTACTTTCATTATTAGTTTCATTTGATTCTATTATTTGAGCATCCTTATTCCCTTAGAGGAATTAAACTCTTTCACTTTTTTAGAGCTTTACCAAAGTCATGAAGGGTGGAACGTGATTCACGTATTCTTCGTTGAAGATCGGCTCCTTATGTAGTGTGTTTTACCTTAAAACTCTTCTACTTTGAAGGATGAGAATCACTCACTTTTCTAGCTTTACCAAAGTCATGAAGAGTGTGTAGTTTCTCATTCACTCTTTAGTAAGAGGTGATGGACATGTATAAATCATTTGAAAGTTATATTTGTACATTTTATTTATGCTTAATGCTTTATATTTCACTTGTTTATTGATTGATTGAATGCATCTAGCAAAGCTAAGGTATTTTGTATAACTGTGAGTCTTTTCTATGACATAGATGACTCTTGGTATAAGAAAACTCATTGGTTCTAAGGAAGTACCCCAACTAGATCTTCAAAACTAAATTTCAATTTTTACCATTATTGTGCTTCACTTAAGAATGGAATACTAAAGCAATAGTTGGATGTTTTGTAGAAACACTTACTTGTTTGTAGGCGGGTTGAGTCTCATCACAGACAATTCTTGTAAACCTCTACAACGACATTAGAACCATGCTCTTAATTCTCACAATCCATATTTATTTTCTGATTAACTTCATGCTGACACAGTAGTTAATTAAGTTCCCAAGCACAAGTATAATAAACCGGATGGTTGACTACACGTCCAGATCCTCCAACTAAAAGGTGACTTTTACATTTAATAACTTATTATATTTTGTCTAGAAAATTCCCTGAGAAAGAATTTTATATTCTGCTTGGGAAAATTCCTAAACATCACAACTTTAAATCTAAAGTGTTCAAGTCACTTTGGTCTTTGTCACTGCTTACTACGAAACACTACCATTAGTTCCTGTGAATTTGACTCCGGACTTAACCGGATTATTATTACAACTTGACTACCTGCATTTGAGTGTACACATTTCGAATCAAGTTAACCACCACCCACCATTGTTGCCAACGACCTCCACCCACTATCCAAAATAGTAAAAAAATTGCCACCTACCCACTATCGCCATCAACTACCACTATAAATCCACCACCACAACTGTGACGCCCAAAAAATTGGGGTTCCTTTGTCAATCTGTTGATCACCCATCAACCTGCGGAATACCCGTAAATACCGTATTACTCGATCTCATGCCGTTATGCACCATTTGTCGAGATTCATAATTTAACAAAATTCGAACAGAGTCTCTTTTGTATGGGGAGCTCTACCCAAAAACACAACCTATGCAATCATACAATATTGACCATACCGGGTCTATTTATCCATACACATATAACCACATGTAATTTTTACATTAAAAATAGTTCATATGAGTTCGATTACAATTCTTTTATATTTACATGTCAGAATGGGATTTTCATAAAGATATACAAAATGAGTCATAAAAGCCACAAGTTGGTCTTCTTCACCCTTGAAACTTGAATTGGGAGCCGTCCGTAGGTGTGAACCCCACACTTGAAATGTTTTTCTCACAAAGGGTGAGCCACGCTCAATAGGGTATCTCCCAAAGAGGCTACTCCCCAATCTAGATGCATATGAAATGTTCACATGCAACAATCAACTATTTAAAACATTCACATCAAGAATATGCATTCAAAAAATAAGAACCCTGTGCTATATCATGAAATGAGATAAAACCCACTCGTGTAGATCTACCCGAGCCTTCAACGGCTTTCTTAACACATGCAATTGCCATGTATAAAAATCGAGCTTTCTAATCCCTCGTCATTGACGTTACACATCAAATAATAATTTATAAACAAAATCATGTGTCTTTGTTGGATAGCATACTTTTGGTGTTGCATTGCTGGCTTTGCACACCGATACACTTTTTTGGACTTGTACCGTCTAAAATGTATAAACCAGTAGCTGGGTTTTGCACCCAAGAGAGAGTCTAGCCCTTCTTGCTATACACGACACAATTCTTTCATGCAACCTTGCGACTTAATCGGAACTTCGTTCTAACTTTTTCCAAGCCTACCCATCATCCACCAAGTATGGTGTTTGATTGAACCAAGCACACCCACACCCACGCTCATGCCCAATGCCCATGAATGTGATTCCAACATTATGCCCAATATGCAATGAATGCCAAATGAGCAATTTCCACCATTCTATTGTCAATTATATCAAAAACATATAATTTCCACACTTATCATAATGTTAACGTATCATAAGGTATATATTAAAATCACATCCATAACAAGTCCCTAGCATGTTATCACATTATCTATGTAAACATACTTGATTTCACATTTGTATTTATTTCAAACACCTTCAAGGCATCCAATCATGTCATCACATAATTTGCCCAATTAATCACGTAACTTAAGAATCACATTAGGTAATTTCGGCATATTCATGATAGAAATTATTCTACCCATTCTCAATACCCATTTTCTTAATTTTTACAACAATAGAGAAGTGATACAACTTCTATCAACCTACCGATTTTCAATACCCATTTCACCAAATTCTCAACAATAGGCAAGTGTTAAAATTCTCTAACAACCTACCTATTTCATATAATCATTCTAGGTTGAAAATAAACCTAATTAGGGAGAAAACTCTACCTCTTAAAGCGTAATATGACGTTAAGAGACTTCAAAGACCCAAAACAAGCTGGAATCTCCACTTTCTCCAAATCCCATTTCTTGAATTTCGGTAAAACATGTGCTTTTTGGTATAGCCGCGTAGCCCTCTCCGAGAGGAACAACTTTAATACTTGACTCGAGTTGATTTGAGCGGCGAGGAGGTGTAGATCGTAGAGATAAGTTCAATTTTCTCTCTTTTTCCTCTCTTCCTCCTCCAATGTGAATCCAACAGAGAATAGGGGAAGAAATTTGATTTTTTCCCCCTGTTTATAGTCTCTAAACACTTGGTCCATAACGCACCACACGACTCTCTTTTCCAAAGTCCGTTTTTGCCCCAAAACATTAAATTTCGCCCCGGTTCAAGTTCAAAATATTTTTATTTCAACTTGTTTTAAATTATGTTGCAAATTTTGAAATTTTATTTAAAGTTTTATTTTTTCGGTCACCCGAGACCCGATCATCTCGTAAAATGCGAAAAATCTAATTATCTCGGAATTCGACAAAATTTGACAAGGTAACTAGATTTTGTGAGAAGAATTCAATGATGAGGTCTGTTTCGTTATCCGAGTTCAAAAAAAGTTCAAATTTTTAACCCGTACTGAAGTGACAATTTACCATTTTACCCTTTTTTCATAAAAATTTAAATTTACTCGGGTTTTACAACAACAACCTACCATAGTCCATTACCACCATCATCGTTGTCGACCACCACCACCACAATCACCGATACCCACAACCACTAGCAACCAAAACCCACCACGACCACCCGCCACCCAAAATTTAACTCTTAGTTCACTAAGAGTTAAAAAAAAATCAAAAATATTTTAAAAAACATTAACAGTGAATTTTAAGACAATAAAACTCTTAGTTCACCAAAATTTAACTGTAATGAAATTTAATAGAATGAAACTCCTAATTCATTGTCGAAAAATTTTACAAACAATAAAATTTAATAAAAAGAAATGCATAATTTACTTTTTAAAATTTTTATAAACAATGAACTACAAAGATATTGAAAATTTGAATTAAGAAACATATATCAAAAGCAAGAAAATCAAAAAATTTTCAAAAAAATATAAATAGTGAATTTTAATAAAAATGAAACTCATAGTTTATAAAATTTCTAATTTCAAAATTTATTGTTTCAATGATAGTGAAATAAATTGAGCCATTTCACTATTTACCTATTTTACCTGGCATTGAAATATGCAAAATTTTAAAATATTGAATTTAATCTAATTTTAAGGTCTTAGATAGTAAAAATTCAACTTATTTCACTATTTGGTTATTGAATTTGGGACTTAATTTTATCTTATTTACTTGATGTTGAAATATATAAACTTTAAAATAGTAAATTTCATCTAATTTTACTGTCTTAGATAGTAAAAATTTAACGTATTTATTAAAACATAATTTAATGGCGTGAAAATTATATGTACCAAAATAGGGTACTCCAAATTGGTACAAACAGTAAACTCAAAAATAATAAAAAATTATTGAACTCAAAAATAGTAAAAAATTAGTGAACATAAAAATAGTAAAAAATTAGTGAATATATAGTAAAAAATAGTGAACATAAAAAAGGTAAAAAATGGTGAACTCAAAAATATTTCACCACAATATACTATTTTCTACCTTGGATTTCAAGATCCTTAAGTACAACTATTTTTTCTTGTAAGAAGACTAGGGCCTAACAATTTCACAACGAAGAATTCGCAAATCAACCAGTAAAGATCGAGTTTAGGTACCCAAAAACAAAGGAAATAAGCAAGCTGAACAATCAAATAAAAACTATAGGCACATGGGAAAACCAATAATATATATCCATAGCAGTGAAAGTAACCACATGAACCTAATATCTGAATCCGTAGAATACTGAATCCAAATCACATTGCCAAAAAGTCTTGTAACTTATGTCATACAAGCATAAATAGAAAGAAAAACATTTCGTTGCTACTGGCGCTCTTCACCAGCCCATGCCCAACTCACAGGACTTGCACACTTAAACCTGGAGGAAGGGATTGCGTTAACTTGTCGGCCTTCTCTGAGTCAAAGACACAAAAAGTGTAGAGGTACTTGGAGCAGCAAACCTTGAATTTAACCACATCTTTGCTTCTCTTAATCTTCACGGATCGTGCATATCCTTCTAGTAGTTAGATTTTTTTTTTTTGATCTAGTGGATTTGCTTAGGCATTTTCGTCTTAGGGTTTGAGAGCTGCTTATTGAGTTGCTGGTCCTTAAGTACAACCATGGAGACAAGGATCGAGCATTAGATCGACTTGAATTTTTTAGACCTATGTGGTTAATCCTTCAGGTCTGTGGGCTAATGTTTAGATCTATAAACTAATCTTTGTGAGGTCGACTTCCAATTCTGTGAGTTTTAAATGAGACAGTCCAACAGAGAAAGAAAAGAAGAACAATAAAAAAAAGCGGCAACGAAATCAATGTGAGTGAGTAAAAAAGGTTTGTTGGTCATTAAAAAAAATTAAGTTAAATTAAACTACAAATTAAAAAAAAGGACGTTGACGTGGACTTAATATTATAAAAATACACTTATAACCAATTTTTGTTAAATAATTTAGAGCATATTACATAGATTTAAAAATTAGACTTCATAATTATAAACATTGATTTTACTGTGGGTTCTATTATTTATTAGAATCTACTACATATTCAGTATGTTGAGATTATTAATTCTAATTTTTAAGTACACATACTTTCCTCAATAATTTAGCAGGTCAAGCAAATATACAAAAAACGCTGCCGTTATGGAGTAACAGCTTCAAATTCGTTCACAACAGAATAATTAATTTAACGGGGCAAGCAAACATACAAAAACGCTGCGTTTTCGGGGTAACAGCAGCTGTTTTTACAATTTTACTTACGCCAGAAGAGCCGCACCCAGCCGCCACACCCCTTCTGCAACCTAGCTTTCATTGTCTCACCTCTCTCTCTTTCTCATTCTCTCTCGCATGGCGGCTGTGTCAGCTCACTCCATCCCATTTCAGTGCCTTAAATCGTCTTTAGAAACGACTACCGTGAATAAAGGGTTTTCGATCACCACCCCAAATTTGATTTCAAAGGCCAAGTACTTTGAGCCCAGGAGACTTGTAGCCTCTGCAACCAGTGTCGATCAACACGATGTCAATGACCACACTTTATCTGTTCCCGGTTCTTCTACGTCTGCAACCAGATCCAAGTACGTAGATCACTTGTATTTCGGAATATAGAAATATTATTTTGAATCGAATATTGTGTGGAAATCATTATATATATCGACTCGGTTACGGTAATTCAGTTGAGTTTTGCTTTTTTTTAGTCGCTAATTTTGGTCTCTTATGTGATGTCAATGTGATTTAGTAAACGGGCTTTCTTGATAAGTTTAGATTGTGTGGTAGCTCTGATTTTCTAGTCTTGACAGTTTCCATATTATAAAGTGATTTTCTCTAATGCGCATGTTTCAAGAGTTTCTCATCAATGTCATCAGGAGAAGTCTAGGGATGTTTAGATGGAGTCCTATATGATCAAACTAGTCAAATATCCTTCTATATTTAGTGGCAGTTTAGATCCTTTTGAATTCTTGATTTGGTTAGCTAATTTAGAAGCATATTTTGATTGGCATGGCATGACATGTCAGATTCTCATTGTGTCTGTTTTGTTAAATTGATGTTAGAGAGTTTCGCCAAGAAGTATTGACAAGCAATCCAAATTAGCCTAGACAACCTAGGGGAATTACCTATCATTTGGGTTGAAATGAGATATAAATTGAAAGAGAAGTATTTGTCTACTTTTTACACGAATCAATTTGATGACCAATGACTCAATTTTAGGTAACATTCTTCTAGTGTCTTTGATTACTTTGCACAGTTCGATTATGTACTTGTGTGACATTATTGATGAACCTTGGACAATTAATCAGTTTATTCTTAGGTTGAGGCAAAAAATTAGTAGGGAGGTCAAGTTATACACTTTTTAATACGTTAGTGACAACCTATCAATATGCTCTAAAGGTTGAGAGATTTCATAAGAAATCCAACTATAGCTTGATGAGTTTTCAATCACAGTCTGCTAAACAACGTGATAGAATACCTTCCAATTTTAATTCCATCACATATAAGTACCATGATTACTTGAATGATATCCATATTGTTTTTGCATGCTTTCTTAATTCGAATGTGACAAAGGATTTAGATGTGCTAGTATTAGATAAAGAGAAAAATGTTACTCATATTGACTTCCAACTCCCTCATTCAGTTTCATCAGATGAGAGTTCTCCTTTTTTCAATCCACAAGAATTCATATCGAAAGAAAATGTGTGTGAGTCATTGCTTGTGTCAATTCTTGAACCATCATTGGTCTTAAAAATTATAGAAAAGTCTGTTGAGTCTACACCTATGCAAGATATTAAGTCATTCGAGTCATTTATTGAAAAATCTACTGGTGACTATTCTGTGTCTACTTGTCCCAGTCATAATGACTTTGTTACAGATTCTTCCCAATCTAAGATTGTTGACTTTATTCTTCTGTCTACTGCCAAGTGTTCACTTGAGTTTGTACTTAATTATTTTCAGCACTAAGGCATTATTGTTACTTCTTGATTATTGAAGTCTTGTCCCATTGAATGCTTGTTGTTCAAGTTTGATGGGAATTGTTTTCCTATTTTTGATTTTGGATCTAATGCTTATTTACTTAATTTTTTATTGAATGTTAGTATTAGTCTAGATTTTTATTTGGAGGACATGCTACTTAATCGAGGTACTTTAGATTCTTGTATTTATCCTGATTGATTGAAAGAAATTGATGGTTCTTTCATTTTAGATGAGACATTATGTCATCTTCATCCTGCTCTTTTAGGGCACTTTTGCTTTGAAGACTCGCCGGGGGAGATTGATAGGGATCGTATAAGAATTTGATAGTTACTTTAGATTAATTATGAGAGTTATTTGGATATTTTTAGTATTTATCTTTTAAGTAATTTCTTTTAATTTTTGAGGGTTTATTTGTTATTATTTATTTGTTTTAGGGTTTTAGTTTCTCTATATAAAAAGATGCATGTAAGACTTTTATTTAGATTAGACTTTGATTATTATTGAATACTAATATTGCTTCCTCCAATTCTTTCTCTTTTCTCATACATTTGTTCTTCTCATCACATCTCTAATTCTTTTCTTTCTAGTCTACATAAGCTTTCTTACTGTTCCCCAGGGCCGAAATTTAACTGCAAAAATAGATTCACATGATAATTTTTAAACCAACACAATTCCACCAAAGAGAATAACTTTATCTACAATGATAGAGCCACTGAACAATGTAGGAACATATCTATAGTTTTCTCACTTCTCCAACACATTACACGCCACTACGACAAAAGTAAATAATGAGATCTCTTCCTCTAAAACAAATTATTAGTGTTGTGTCTCTTATGATACATGGTCAAAGAGAAATGTTGTACGGATATATCGTATTTATAAGATGGTAATTTTATCTTCTCAAATAATTTATATTTGTCTATTGTTGAACATTACTATAGTTGTTAGAAACATAAAAATAAGTAGCTGGTAAGAAGAATAAATTAAATTCTATCATCTTACAGTCTATATTGGAAGTTAAAAATCTGATTTTTCCTCTTGGAATATGGAACCAAACAGTATATTTCTAAGTCAAATGTGCTATGGTTTTAATATTCAACTAAGATATTTTTGGAAAAGCAACATGCTTGAAAACAAGTATGGAGCAACACTTTAATAAACAATTCAAATGATTTTGTTGTTGGATGAGATGTAAGTGTTGCTATGCACTATACAAGTGATTATAATAGCATAACCCTTAGGCTACAAAGTACTCTTATGACACTCAAATGTATTTAAATAGAGTCAAACCATCGGTCTACTTGTACCACATGTATAGTTTGGGCTACCCCCCTCTAATACATGCTCACCAGCTAGTTATTGCAAATGTTTGGAATACTTGTCTCCTTCACAATCAAAGTGTTGACCATTATAATATTGTCCTAATGCATGATTCATTTAAGCTGTGTACTTAATCAAATAACTATCAAGCAATTAAAGTTTTGATACTTGCATTTGATATAAAAAAATAACATATTGTGAGTCGGGCTCCATTGTGACCCAAGTGTTATGAGTTCAAGTCACGCCTCTTGGCAGGGATAAGATTGTGTGAATCTAATCTTGCACGCTTTCTCACATCTCGCAGTAGTTGGAGCTCGTGCACTGAGCTGTCCTTTTTATGCATGGTTTGTGGATAACTTAAGAATTATCACATTGTCTTTGTAGCAATTCATTAATGATTTTCTTTTAATTTGGATTATTTGGTTTATGTTTGTTTGGATATGGCTTTGTGGGTTATTATGTAGAAGATCCCTTTTAATTGAATTTAGAGCCATAGTTCTTATTTTGGTGTATATGAGGTTTGTTACCCTAAATAGAATGGACTGATGTCAGGTATAGTTTATTCCTTTTCGGGCTTTTACTAATATTTTGAGCAACTATTATTTTGTTTTGACTTCTCTGTGGCGACATTGTATTAGGTAAGTAATGTCAAGGATTAACAATCCTACACTCCTCCTTGGACAAATCAAATTCTAGTTTTTTTGAAAGATTCATATAGTAATTTGGATAAGTATAGAAATAGTGTTAGGTTAGATAAGTATATTTCAATCCATTTTTGGTTAACTTTATTAAATAGACTATTATCGAGGAATTGCATTTTGCATGGATATGCTCTATTATTGACGCAGCGGAACAAGGAACACAAAGAACACTATGATTCTTTATGTATCCAACCAAAAGGAAAACTCTGAATCCATAGAGATAATAGAGAAAAACTCTGAAGTCTGATATTATTGAATGAATAATCTGTAGCATAAAGGAACAATATAAATAGGAATGCCCAAATCTCTAATTGATCCCATAACTAAAGCAAAATTCTTAACATTATGAAAATTACCAAAAATGAAAATATGCAATTTTTCTAATTAACATAAAAGTACGTGTCGTTTGAAGTCTAACAAAACTGAAGGAGCTCACGACAAAGAGATAAGTCTTAATCGTTGGCCCTATCTAGATCAAATTCCACTGCTTCCTATGAATTCCAAGTTTGATCCATTTTGTCCCTATTATTATTTTTTTTGATATTTCGTTGTGCTTTGAAAGCACGACAGTCAGCCAGTACTCTGCTGTTTCCTGTTCTACATCAATCCCTTCCTCCTAAAAAGAACTCATCTTCAAGTTAGCATGTGGGAATGGAATACCATATGAATAGAACTCAAACAAATCTTGGACATTGAAAGTGCTAGAGAACCCCATATTTGCAGGGAGCATATTTGTTAAATAGTGATTCGTACCGTGAATTGGAATCCTAAATTTGAGAATTGTGACTTGTAAGATTCGACACAAAAATAAAAAATAATTTTTACATATTTAAAATAGGCAAGATATTGAATATTGAACATTATTGCATTTTAAAAATAATCAGTTGACATAATCACGTCGTCTAAATGAAATGATGCTAGCATTTTGTTTCATTTTCATCTTTTGCTTAAACATTTTTATATTCAACAACTTGAAAAAAAAATTCATTAAAGAACTATATCTATTCAAGAACCAAAATAGTGACACTTAGTACATATTAAGTTACAAATATGAATGAAAAAAGAACAAATAAGAAAATTGATTGAGAGAAAACATACTGGCCAAAATTTTGAAATAAAAAATTAAAAACCTAATAAACTACCCATGAAAGGATTAAGAGTAAAAATTAAATTTATTTTAAAATATGGTGACAGGAGATAGAAAAATTCAATGTAAAAAAAGAACAAAATGGACATGTTAGGGTTTGCTTATTGATGTTAAGAGGAGGAGGAGGCGGCATACCTTTAGCCGATGATGTGAAAGTTTTAGTCGTGATCTTTAGCATTAGACAACAGAAGACAAACTTTAGAAAATGTGAGAGAGATTGAGAGAATGAGCAAAGGGGCTGAGTTTTTATTAGGGTGTGAGTTCTTCTACAACAAAACCAACTTCATTTACTGTTTAGCAAACAAAATGATATCGTTTTGCAAAAAAATTGGATTTTAAAAAAAATGATTAAATCATGTGATTCGTGTGATACAAATCGAATCATATGAATTGTATGATTCAGGTGTAATTCAACTCAAAAAATGATTCTTATGTAAGATACGAATTGTTTTGTGCCTGTATTGAACCGAATTGTATGATTTCGAATCGCGAATTATATGATTTTGATAATTATGATAAGGAGATAAAAAACATATGCATTGTCATTGATCTTCCTCAAAATCTAAAAAGGGCCAATCTTCTTTTGGTTCAACTTATTATAAGTCCCTATGAGTAGCCTCTTCTTGTATAAGTGAACCATAACCATGTCACCAACCTTGAAAAACTTCTGGTGGCGCTTGTGTGCTACTACCTTATACTTGACTGTTGATTTCTCGAACTGTCAGTTCACCTCGACATGCACATAGGTCAACCTCTCCAACATATGCTCATCCCTAGAAGCTTGGGTAAGGGAACCGGGTCAAGTTTATGTATAGGTGCCTGGATGTAGACAATTTGAAAAGGACCTACCAGTAGACCTATTAGGAACATTGTTGTAAGTAAACTTCGCCCGGGACAAGGTGTTATTCTCGAGTACTCCTTGCAAAGACTCTTCAAAATATTTTGCTATGTCCAGTTCGTCACTTCTATTTGTCAATCTGTCTGTGTATGGCTTGAGCTACTATATTGCAATGAAGTGTCCAACTGTTTCCATAAAATGCTCTAGAAATGAATAAGGAATTTGTTGTCATGACTAGAAGAGATGGTTTTGAGGGTGCCATGTAAGCAAACTACCTCCCTAAAGAATAAATGAGCGACATGAGAAGTATTTGAGATTTTCCTACATGGAATAAAGTGTCATTTTGGAAAATCTGTCAACAACAACATAAATGGAGTCTATATCTTGTTGAGTCTGGGAAGATCCAACACAAAATCCATGGACAAATCTTCCCATGGTGCATCTGGAATGAGAAGAGGAGTGTAAAGGCCAGTATTCTGCACATATTCCTTGGCAGTCGACATGTATAGCACTGTTTGACGAACCACTCCACATCTCTCTTTAGTTGAGGCAAAAAAGAATGCTCTTCTACCAAAGCCACACTCTTATCTCAGCCCACGTGCCTTCTTAAGCCATCACCATGTGACTCCTGAATGATATGCTCACGCAAGGATCCTCAGGGATGCAATACCATGTGACTTTGAACAAGAATCTATCATGGATCTGATAGTCTCAGGAGGTTTCATGTGCATCTAAGGATTGAGCTCAAATGTCCTAAAAATCTTCATTGTCTGTATACAATTCCCTCAAGTAATCAAACCTGACCACCTCCCTGCGAACAATGGTCAATAACATACTCCGACTACTCAAGGCACCGACCACCTTATTCAACTAGCCAGATTTATGCTTAAGGGTGAAAGTGAAGAATTTTAGGAACCTACAGGGCATGCATGCGACTTGGAGTAGCAAAACTATTGAGATACTTCAACGCCCTGGTGGTTTGTAATAAGAATTAACTACCTTTGAATCAAGTAATGCTGTAGTGGTGCAAGACTCTCACAATTGTATAAAACTCTTGCTCATATGTAGACCACTTCCGTCTAGCCTCATTAAGCTTTTCACTGACAAACGCCATGGGTTTGCACTTGAGTGACAAAACTACTCCAATGCCAGTATAAAAAGCATCATAATCTATCTCAAACAGCTTTTCAAAACTAGGTAGTGCTAATACAAGAGCTATGGCGAGTTTCACCTTAAGCAGCTCAAAACTCCTTGCTTCATTAGTCCATTGCAACTGCTTCTGCTCCAGGAAATCAATGAAGGGTGCTACAATGGTGCTAAATTTTTTTACAAACCTCTTATAGAAGTTTGCAAGGCCATGAAAACTGTGAACCTCACATACTATAAAAATTGCAAAAACTGCTCTCGAGTGCTGTAAATATTAATTCTCATCATGGCTATAAATAAGAATATCATCAAAATAAACAGTCATGAACTTCCCAACGAAAGACTTGAAAACTTGGTTTATAACCCTTGTAAAAGTGTTGAGAGCATTGGATAGACCAAAAGGCATAACGAAGTACTTATACAACCTCTTGATGGGGACAAATGACAACAACCTTATAAAATTTATAAAAGGAGAGAAAAAGTTGCCTCCAAGGCTCGAGCTTTAATTTGACACATGTTGGATGATGCGAAGCCTATTTGAGAGCTTGTATAAGCATAAATAGGGTCTTAATTTTTAGTTGCTTTGAGTTAGTTTGGTAGGACTAGTTTTTTATGAGGTTTTTTTTTTATATTTTTTAGAATTAGGGGTATTTTTGTATTTTTTAAAATTTCTGGAACATGTCATATTTTTGTGTCAGATTCTAGGGTTGAATATTTTAGAATTTAAAGTCCTAATTCTAATTAATTTTAATTTTCTAATTTGTAGGGGACATAGAGTTTTTGGAGTCTTAGAGACTTTGGAATCCTCATCTTTTGGAATCCTCATCTTTTGGAATTAGGAGTATTTAGAAGTCTATATATAGTTGGTGTTACTTTTAATAAGAGATAGAGATAGATATTCAGAATTTTCATGTTTCTTGAGTTGTGTGATGCAATTTTAACCCTAGGTGTGATGCCTTCAGAACTCTAGGAGTGACTCCTAGCCAAAATTATTGTTCATGGGTACTCTTTACAACCCCAATTACTGTTCATGGGTTATGTTCACAGCCCCTGAACAGTCCTATTTTTATTTTGCAAAATTGTCCTACATCAGTTTTGGTATCAGAGTAAGGATCCAACATGTCTATGCATTCGGGAAGATTTTTTCGTGGACGATTGATGGATAGACAACGAGATGATATGCTTTTTCGAATTTGGGAGCAACTTAATAATATCCCAATTCGATTAAGTGATGTAGAAGGTCGAAACACTCAACCCAATGGTGGTGCGTGGTCCGATGTGTAAGGAGAAAATTCTGCAGGTGATAATAATGGAGAGAATCTAGATGCAGCCCAGCAGGTAAATCCTCCCCAAACACAACAATTTATGGCTCCCCGAGGTCATCAATCAACCGAATATCCCATGTTTGATTGGCCATAATATGAACCACAAGATACCGCGGGAGATATCACAAAAAAAGTCAGGATGGATGCTCTAGACTTTGATGGAAGGGTAGATCCTACTGTGTTTTTCATTTGACTTTCTTCGATCGAGGAATATTTTAATTGGTATGATACGACGGATGATTGGAGAGTAAGATATGCTAAGATGAAATTTGTAGGCTTGACAAAAGTTTGGTGGCCTGGCATGGAGGGGGATATAAGAAGATTGGGACAACCTCGTATTAACACATGGCAAGAGATCAAGGCAAAGCTTAGAGAGAAATATATGTCTGCCAATTATCATGATAAATTATGTGAGTAATTAGTTAATTTGAAACAGGCATCATGTCGGTGGTAGAATATATACAAAGGTTTGATGAACTTAAGACTCGAAGCCAAGTTTTGGAAGATCCCTACCAAACACTAGCTCGATTTAAAGCTGGTCTATGGGTTGATTTAAAGCGAGAATTACTTCGGCAGCCCCTATATAGTGTGGAGCATGCATTCCAAGTGGCACTTGACATGAAAAAGTACCTGAGATACCCACCTACTAGAAAAGTGGGGTTTCAAGCCGAGGAGACAGCAATAAAGAGGCCTAATGATGCAAACTGTGGCTCAAGGACAAGACCTAATCAACTAGTCAATCGATCAAGTGGATTACAAACTTTTTCCTCAAATGTGGCTGATCCTAAAGGCAAAGGTATTATGACTAATAAATCAAA
The DNA here is from genome assembly GCA_023539305.1 of Ilex asprella. Taxonomy (NCBI): domain Eukaryota; kingdom Viridiplantae; phylum Streptophyta; class Magnoliopsida; order Aquifoliales; family Aquifoliaceae; genus Ilex; species Ilex asprella. The sequence continues at coordinate 21,595,045 of CM042184.1, forward strand.
TGATAGAGACAAGAGGGATGTTTGTTTCAAGTGTGGTGAGCTAGGACACAAGGCTTATCAATGTCCAAAGAAGAACAACCTACATATTGGGACGGAAGCTGAGGACGAAGAGCAACCACACGAGCAGTGTTATTTAAGGCGTAAAGCGAAACGAAGCGACCAAGGCTCCTAACGCCTAGGCGAAAAGCGAGAAGCGAAATGACACGCTTTACTGAAGCAAAGCGAACAGTTTAAAAAAACATATATTTTTTAGTTTAATTACTTCTAAACATCTAAATTCTAATTTTATATATACTAAATATTTAAATGCAAGTAAAACCATAAACATTTAAATTAAAACAAACACTAATAATATCTCAAATCTTAATAACAATCATAGTTTAAACATTTAAATTTAAACAAACACTAATAATATCCAAAATCCTAATATTTAAAAATATAAGTCACACAATTGAAGCAACAAAAGAAACCATCTCAAAGATTTAGAAATCATTCCTCATCACTAAAGAAACCATCTTCTTCATTATCCTTAGATTCATATCCCTCTGTATCTTCCTCCTCTGTCTCATCTGAAATTATGTCTTCCTCATCTATGAGTCCAGTGGTCGATCTTGTCAACCTTGATGGTACCCTAGTAG
>CM042184.1:21596082-21636904 GCA_023539305.1 Ilex asprella
TTTCATCAATGCCTTGACATGCCCTACTTCTTTATTGAGCAATGGGACCCGAATCTCATGGTAAGAAGGGGGTTTCAAACCAGGGCCATATTGTCCAATAGATTTAAACATTGTCGCAAAATTTTTATAGTTCACAACATTAAAGGGAATTCCCGTGTCATACATCCATCGGGCAAATGCTGTGATGGCTCGTTCTCTCATTTCCTTTTTAAAAGGATCATTGACATCAATCTTCCCCCCTTGGTCTTTCGATTTTGCACCATAACATTCGGATAAGGGGTAAAGTATACATCCATAGGCCCTTTTTGTCTTGACTTTTTTAGTTTGGATGTAGCTTCTGTAGAACCTTGACTAGAATTAGTCATGGATCTTTTATGATGCGCAACTAGCTCTACAATATCATCTTCATCCTCCTCCAAGTCATTAGACATCTCATCAAAATCGGGAACCATGTTCATTAAATTCTTCTCTTCCTTTTTTTTAGCCATATATTCTCTAATCTCCTCTCTAACATGAGCAGGATATTTTGGACAAGTAATAACATTCGTAGAGTTCCCCGCAAGGTGTTGCTTGACCCGATAGACACCTCCATTTGACTCTTTTTCACAAAAATTGCATTTGAACTTGTTTGAATTTTGAGGACTTACCAAGTGTGCATATTTTCATGCCGGATCTTTTTTGTTCCATTCGGACGACGATGCCATTTACTTGTTTATGAATAACACTATCACACTACAATCAAAGGAACAAAATACATTCACATGTACTGAATTACATTTCATAATAGTTAAAACAATTTCATATTGACTGCATAGCAAAAGAAGCAAAATCAGGACAGCAACGGAATCAGCAAAAAAAAAAAAAAGGAGCAGAGTGGACTGGACAGCAATAACAGGAGCACATTCACAATTTCATAGCAGGAGCACATTCACAATTTACATTCATGTGTACTGAATAGGAGCAGAATGGACTGGACTGGTCAGCAATAATAGGAGCAGTGGAGCATATTCACATTCAATAACAGGAACACATTCACATTCAATAACAGGAGCACCTTCACATTTTCATAATGACTAGACTGGACTGGACAGCAACACAAGGAAAAAGCAAAAAAAAAAAATCGAAGCTGAATGAAAAAAAAAACAACAACATCGTTTTGAAAATAAAAGCACAATCAGCGAAAAAAATGAATACAGAATCAGCATGTGAAGCACAATAAAAAAAAAAAAACAGAAGGAAATACGATTGGGTCTGAGTAACGAAGGAGCAGAATGGAGAAGAAGATCCAGAAGAGAGAAGAAGAGAGAAGAAAAAAAGAGAAATAGAAGAAAAGAAAAAGAGGAGAGACTAATCTGTGATCGTCTCTGTCCCGCGGCAGCCTCCGGCGATTGTCTCCGTCAAGTCCAGCCCAGCGATCGTCTCTGCTAGTCGACTGAGTGTGCAGGAGCAGCGATCGTGTGGAAGCAACGATCGGGTCTGAGTAACGATCACCGATCGCCGATCGCCTGTGTCCAGCGAAGCCCCTGTGTCCAGTGAAGCCCTGTGTCCAGCGCGATCATGTGGGAACAATCTAATAAAATTAGGGCTTTGGGTTGTATCTATTGGATAAGAGAATAATTCGGTGTATCAACATCATCTAATTTTTTTTCCAATTGCCAAATCTAACGGTGCATAAAAAAAATAAAACACTTTCGCCTGGAATGCCTCAGGCGTTCGCTTCTTCGCTTTTAAATTAAGCGAAAAGCGAACGCTTTTTTTTGCTTATTATTCACTTCATTGAAGCTCGCTTCGCCTGGGGTCTTCCAGGCGAGATCGCCTCGCCTCTCGCCTAGGCGAGCGCCTAGGCGCGCTTTTCAAAACGCTGCACACGAGGATACCAATGAAGAGAATTTGTTTAATTATGGAGCATATATGGCTAATAATTTAGGAAAAGATGAAGGGGATACTTCTTTTCTTTCCGTTGTGAGATGCATTCTAGCTGCCCCTAAAGTAGAGCAAGAATATTGGCAACGCACTTCTATTTTTCAGATGCTGGTTCGTTGTGGAAATCAAGCTAAAAAGTTTATTATTGATGGTGGAAGTTGTATGAATGTTGTGTCGGCATCCACAGTTGAACGTCTTAAGCTTTCGGTGGAACCACACCCTCAACCATACGGAGTATCTTGGATTGATGACACTTTTATACCGGTAACTCAACTATGTCTCGTTTCTTTTTCTTGTGAAAAATACAGTGACACCATATTATGTGATTCCTATGAAAGTCACTCATATCCTTCTTGGCCGACATTGACTTTATGATCGAGATGTCAAGCTTGGTGAGAGAGAAAACACCTACACTTTTCTATTTGGAAAGAGGACTATTGTTTTGAAGCTTATGTCACATGATGATATAAAGAAATATGAAGAATTGAAGCCCAAGTGTGTTGTTGAGGGCAGGCAAATGCCTATTCACATCCTGTCAAAGAAGCAATTTGAATTGGAAAGCAAAAGCCCAAATGTTATTTATGCTATAGTGATTAAAGAAGTGAAGAAATCTCTTGTTGCTGCTAAACTTGATATGCCCTTTGAAGTACAAATGTTTCTATCCGAATTTTCTGATGTAGCTCTGGAAGAGTTGCTTAATGAGCTCCCTCCCATACGTAGTGTCCAACACGCAATAGATTTTGTACCAAACTCTCAATTGCCTAATCTTCCAGCATATGGCATGAACCCAAGTGAGCATGTCGAGCTAAAAAGACAAGTGGATGAGTTGCTGTCCAGGGGTTCTATTCGCCATAGTTTAAGTCTATGTGCTGTCCCCGCTTTGCTTACACCGAAGAAAGATGGTACATGGCGTATGTGTGTTGATAGTCGTGCAGTTAACAAGATTACTATCAAGTATCGATTTTCTATTCCTCACCTTGATAATCTATTAGACATGATGGCTGGTTCTATTATCTATTCAAAGATAGATTTGAAGAGTTGATATCATCAAATATTCGTAAGACCCGGAGATGAGTGGAAGACTGCTTTCAAGACAAAAGATGGACTCTATGAGTGGCTAGTTATGCCATTTGGTCTTTCCAATGCCCCTAGTACATTCATGCGTTTTATGACATAGGAACTTCAACCGTTCGTGGTTGCTTTTCAATTGTTTCCTTTGATGGTATTTTAATCTATAGCAAGACTATAGAGGAGCACCTCTTTCATCTCCAACAAGTTATGAGAGTTCTTTATCAAGAGAAGCTCTGCATAAACATAAAAAAATGTTCCTTTATGAGTCTGAAAACAGTATTTTTGGGCTTTGTTATTTCTTTTAAAGGTGTGAAAGTTGATTTGGACAAGGTGAAAGCTATTCGTGAGTGACCGACTCCTTGCACTTTGCATGAAGTTCGTAGTTTTCATAGGCTGACCACATTTTACGGGCGCTTTATTAGAAATTTCAGCACCATCATGGCACCAATCACTAGTTGTATGAAGAAGGGGCACTTCAATTGGAACAAGTTTGCCTCTCAAGCTTTTGAAGATATCAAGAAGAGAATGACTGAAGCTCCAATTTTGCGACTTTAAGATTTTTCAAAGGTGTTCGCAGTAGCATGTGATCACATGTTGGAATTGGTGGCGTACTTAGTCAAGAAGGCCCTCCTATTGCTTATTTTAGCAAGAAGTTGAATGAGGCCAAACACAAGGACTCTACGTATTATATAGAGTTTTATGCTATGGTGCAAGCACTTTGTTATTGGCAACATTATCTCATTCCCATGAAATTTGTATTATATTCCGACCATGAAGCACTTAAATATATCAATTCTCAAAAGAAATTGAATCATCGACATGAAAAATAGATTTCTTTTTTGTAAGAATATACTTTTGTGATCAAACATGAGGCTAGTGTTGAGAATAAGGGCGCTGATGCACCAAGTAGAAAGGTGCTTATGCTTTCCTCAATGGCTATATAAGTGGTAGGCTTTGATTTACTTAAAAGGGACTACCCATCTTGCAAGGATTTCTGCAATGTATACTGATTTGAAGGTTGGACTGCATGCAACATATTCAGATTTTTCCTTGCATGATAGTTATCTCTTCAAGGGAACTCGTCTTTGTTTGCCTAACACATCTCTACGTGAACAAGTGATTTGGGAATTGCATTCTGGAGGGGTAGTTGGTCATTTTAGAAGAGAAAAATCCTTTGTCATGGTTGAAGACCGTTATTATTGGCCAAGTTTGAAGTGAGGTGTAGCCAAAGTTGTCTCTCGATGTCGGACTTGTCAAATATCAAAGGGAAGGAAGAAAAATACGGGTTTGTATATGCCATTACCTGTTCCTCATGAACCATGACAAGACTTAAGTATGGACTTTGTCCAAGGGTTGCGAAGAACCTTTCGGGGTCATGATTCTATTTTGTGGTGGTGGATCGGTATTCAAAGATGAATCATTTTATTCCTTGTTCAAAGACATTCGATGCCATCCATATTGCTAAACTCTTTTTTAAAGAAGTTTGTCTTCATGGGCTACCTAAAACAATTGTCTCGGACCGCGATGTGAAATTTATGAGTTACTTTTAGAGAATTTTATGGAAATTGCTGAATACAAGACTAAAGTTTTTCTCTTCTTTTCATCCTCAAACTAATGGGTAAACGGAAGTTGTTAATTGAAGTTTGGACGATTTCCTTCGCTGCCTTGTTGGTGATCATGTTGCTAATTGGGACCAAGTACTTCCTATAGCTAAATTTGCTTATAACAGCTCTATAAGTCGATATACAGGTCGCAACCCCTTTGAGAGTGTGATAGGTTTACTTCCTAGGAAATTAATAGATTTGGTTCCCTTACCCATAGAGTCTCTTCCTAGTGTTGAAGCTGATGTTTTTGCCAAACACGTGTGAGAGACATGATGACGTGCGACGAAGGATTGGAACAAGCAACGACAGCTGCAAAGCACATACTAGTTTGAGGAAAAAGTTTGCTAAATTCACAGAAGGAGACATGATTATAGTTCGTATTAGGCCTGAAAGGTATCGTCAGGTGCATACAAGAAGCTTCATCCAAAAAATGCTGGCCCTTACAAGATTATGAAGAAAATAAGCTCTAATGCCTATGTTCTTAACTTGCTGGAAAATATGGGGATAAGTAATGTCTTCAATATTGAAGATCTTACTTTATATCAAGGGCATGATGATGAAACACCTACAGATGTTACTGTTGCTAAACTCCCATCAGCTTCACGGTGAAGGAAAAGATTGAAGAAATTATTGATCATCAACTTGTGTTTACTAGAGGAGGCGGCTATCAAAAGTATCTCATCAAATAGAAGGGACGTTCATTTTCTGATTGCACGTGGATCACCGATAATAAGTTCCAATGCCTGAAGCCTGACTTTTATGAATGGTTCCATGCATTTAACTCGCCGGGGTCGAGTTTTTTTTTAAGCTGGGGAGAGATGATGGGAACAAATGACAACAACTTTATAAAGTTTATAAAAGGTGAGGAAAAAATGCCTCTAATGCTTGAGCTTTAATTTGGCACATGTTGGATGATGAGGAGCCTACTTGGGAGCTTGCATAAGCATAAATAAAGTCTTAATTTTAGTTGCTTTGAGTTAGTTTGGTAGTATTAGTCTTTTATGTGTTTCTTTTTATGTTTTTTAGAATCATGAGTATTTTTATAATTTCCAGAATTTCTGGAACATGTCATATTTTTGGGTCATATTCTAGTGTTGAATATTCTAGAATTGAAAGTCCTAGGTCTAATTAATTTTAGTTTTCTAATTTGCAAGGACCTATAGTTTTGGGAGTCTTAGAGACTTTGAAATCCTAATCTTTTAGGAGTAGGAGTACTTAAAACTCTATAGATAGCTACTGTTACTTTTAATAAGAGAGAGATTTTCAGAATTTTCAGTAATTTCATGTTTCTTGAGTTGTATGATACAATTCTAACCCTAGGTGTGATGCCTACGGAACCCTATGAGTGATCCCTAGCAAAAATTATTGTTCATGCTACTGTTTACAGACCCATTACTGTTCATGGATACTGTTCATTGCCCCTGAGTAGCCCCTAAATAGTCCTTATTTTTTGTTTTACAAAGTTGTCCTACATCATCTCTCCTTGGTCTTGAAGGCAGTCTTTCACTCATCACTGGACGAACGTGGATCTGATGGTACCCGCTCTTCAAGTCAACCTTAGAGTAACCCTCTAAGACCCTTCAACATATCTAGTATATCATCTGGTGGAGGTATAGGAAACTGATACTTCACAGTAATCTTGTTAATTGCTCGACTATAGACACCCTTCCTCCAACTCTCATCTCTCTTAAGAGTGAGTAGAGCAGGAATAGTACAAGAACTCATACTCATCCTAATCTGCCCATTTCGCAGTAACTCATCAACCTAGGCCTACAGGATCTCAAACTCTTTGGGACTCATCTGGTAATGGGGCAAGTTTGACATACTAGCCCTAAGTACTGAGTTATATATGTGGCTATAGTTTTCAGCTAAGGTAAGCATCTATGACCCAAACCTTTCTAGAGTGTTTCAAGAATAACTTTAGATCCGTAAGTCCTGAAAGGCTAACCATCTTAAATCTTCCATTCAACCTCACACATTGAAGAAGAAGGCCTTGATTAACGTCAACCAAAACTCACTTGGATAAGTGTGCATTCTGAGAGTCTTGGGTGTGAATCTTGAAAATTGCTTGAGGTCTAAATAAACCGTGTGGCGATGAGTTCAAGAGAAGCTACCCATAACGTTGAAGAGGGAGTTTCGGCAGAGAGACCTATTAGAGGAAAAGAGCATTTAGCCATGGGAAGTGGTTGATGTATAAGGCTCGAGTACTTATAGATTGACATTGAATAGTGGATTAGGCTTTGGTGAACCCTAGAGTGGTTTTTTGCAGTTTTTTTGGGAAGAGTTTTTGCGTGAACAATTGCTTATGTCTTTTTATTGCTTTATTTGCTTATAGTACTAAGAAACATGAACACGAGATACGGATACGACACGACACGGACACGTCGACATGATATTTCTCAAAAAAGTAGGCCAAAAATACGTTGAGGCTACGCTACAAAAAAAATTATATTTTATATATAACATATAATTTATTATAAATATAATAATAATGATATACAATTCATAAAAGATTAAGTATTTTATGATAAGTAAATCTAATGTCTAGTCATCTTTGCGAATTCTTAGACTAAAGCATCCTCATAATAGTCAGAAATCATCACTTTTTTTTGTAGACAATGTGTACCTAATATATAATTTAAATAATTGCTCTCATTTTTTCAATTCCTCTTTTTTAAAACTTTTATGCATATTTTGTTTTATTATTATATTTGGAGTGTAATTTTAACATGTCTAATATTAATAATTATATGTTCTAAAATTTGTAAGCTTTGTTAATCACGTTTCAACACATCTATTGTTTAGTAGTAAACACGTTCTAAAGAAGTGTCGGACATGTCACTAAAACAGTGCCCGAAATTAAAAATATATCATTTAATTATGGACATGGATAAAGAAGTAACGGACACGTGTCCGGGAGTGTCTGAAGAGTGTCGGTGTCCGACACGTGTTTGACATAGATACGTCACCTTCTAGAGAGTGTCCGTGCTTCATAGGCTTATACAATTGCAATTAATACACACATTTGCAGCTTGGATTTGATGAATTGATTATTTATCTTCCAAGTCATTAAACAATGGTTTTAGTGATCGGGGCTTTGAATGAGATTTGTGTCTTTGTGAAATTGTAGACTAATTTGTTATCAATTCACATGATGAGTTTGGGTTTTTCATGTTAAAATCAAAGGGCTAATTAATAAATTACCTTTGAAATTTGTAATTGTGGAAGAATTAGGTTAAACTTGGTGTTTGTTCAAGTTAGTATTATTTAAGGCGTAAGGCAAACTGAAGCAAACAAGTCTCATGAGGCTTAGGTGAGAAGCGAGCTAGGGTTTCATCGAAGCGAAGCGAACAGTAAAAAAAAACAAATATTTTAGTTTAATTATTTCTAAATATCTAAGTTCTAACTTCACAATACTAAATATTTAGTTGATAATCAAACAAGCAAGAAACAGATTATACTACATTACAATTAAACAACATTTGCACACAGCAGAACAACAGTCAGTGGCTTAACCCAATTCCATTGAGCAGCAGTCCAAGAAACAGATTGAACACACCAGAACAAAGCAGAAGCAAATGAGCAGAACAAAACTGCATAGGTGCATAATACAGCAGAACAAAGCAGAAAACCAGGAAAAGCAGATCATAGCAGAAGAATCAGAAACACAGCCCAAAAAAAAAAAACCAGATATCTAGAAAATAAGAAGAGGGGAAGAAGGAAAGGAGGAGGAGGTTCCAGTAGAAGCATCATTACAACAACATAGTTTTAGAAATTAGAAGAAGAAAAGGGAAAGAAGTAAAAGAGGAAAAGAATCAGAAAAAAAAAAAAATAGACACAGTTCCAAAAAATCAGAAGAAGAGGGGTAAAATTAAAAGAGGAGGAGGTTCCAGTAGAAGCAGCATCGCAACAACAAAGTTCTAGAAAATTAGAAACATAGTAAAAAAAAAAACAGAAATGAAGTTTTAGGTTGAGTTTGGTAAAGTTTTCGTTTTTATGTTTATATAAAAAAATTGAAACAATTTTTTTTTTTTTTTTGTGCTTACAAATTAAAACAACAAATGTGTTTGGATGCCGTTGTTCGTTTTAGGGAATCTAAAAACTAAAATAGAAAACATATTTGGTAACTATTTTTTTTTGTCATATATTTTACCTTTATATTAATTCCTGCTAAAACACGTCCACATTATTTATATCAATTCATCCATCAACCCATAAAACACTACACAATACATCAACATAAAATAATATAATAGAAGTTGTTAAACATTCAAAGTATCAATGCATTAACCCATTGTTAATAAATATAAATCAATTTGTCTAGTATGCAAATAGAAATGAATTTCTAATGGTATGGATTCCCTCTGGCAATATTGCCATTTCGTGCCAAAACTCCACTTGCACCCCCATTAGACGTAATAGGTTGCCCTCCATGGATGACTGAATCCTCGAAACATGACTACCATTAATTTCATTTAGCATTTGTGACCTTGACTCTGAATGAGTCATCTGTACTAGTAAAGTGTTACTCTGGCTTTCATGGGAATTGACTTGCATATTCATGCCCCCAAATGACAGGGCAGACTTATGCAAAAAATTGCATTTCGTTCCAAAGAAATAATAGTTGTAAAATTGCATTAATCAAGGTTCTTCCCTATGAAATGTTGTCCTTCAAATAAGCCAATTATGAGATTTATCTTACTGGGAAAAGAAATAATACCTATTATATACTACTAATTCATATATGATCTTACAGCCACCACTAGGATCTGATTCATCTCGTACTTAATGCATAATCCAAGCTTAACTACAAGTTTGCAATAGAATAAGATGACAGATTAACGTTTTTCTATGAGTTGTAGCAATTGAAACACTATCAAGAACAACATCAAAAACAACATTGGCCAAACGATCTAAGTTTCTTATAACATATGTCTTGGAAATCTATCGGAGGTACTCAATATCAGCCCATTTAGGCTCAACTTTTCAAAGAATTTCTCATAAGATTGCAATCTAAATTCAAGCACCCATTTTAACATTAGAGGCTCTACCAATATTCTTGCTGGAGAGAGAATGAAGGAGACATCTTGTAGAAGCTACGGGGGTTTCATTATATGTCATAGCCAATTGTTTTGTTTACTTTTCGAGCTTTGGGTAAAACCCTTTTTGAGATTTTGTGGATAGAATTGGGAAATTCCGTTGGCTAGAAGAGAAGCAATGGTTGTGGTTCAGAGATGGATAAGCTCAAATTGAAGGTCAAAGTTTATACACACACAAAACACATGCACATTCACACACAAATCTAAAAAAATATAACAATATAGACGTAAATCTAGGGCTATATATGTATGTATACAAATTTATGTATATATTGTTATATACTTAGATCTAGGGTTTGTACGTTTGATTCCATAGAGGGAAGTTATAGAGAGAGATCAATAGAGATGGAGTGAAACCAGACTTTGGAGATGGAGTGTTGGCTTCTGGATTTGAGGGCTCCTTCGCTGTGTTTGTCGCTAGCGTCGTGAGAAAGATAGAGACGACCGAGAGAGAAGAGGCAAAAAAAAAAAAAAGGGTAAAACAAGCTTTTATAGTTGGAACAAAAAAATCATTTTTTGCAGCTAATAGGGTTTGAAGGCCAGACCTCATTTAATTGGTTTGAAGGGGTGCGTGTTTCGGTTTTTAGCCTATTTTTGAAAATAGCAAAATCCTTGTTTTCAAAATTTGGGGTTGTTTACGAAACATGTTGGCTAAAAAAAAAAAAAGAAAACACACTCCAAACATATTGTTTACTTGGAAAAAATTGAAAACGAAAATAGAAAAAAACACATAGTGTTACCAAACATAGCCTTAGAAAATCAGAAGAAGTAAGGGGGAAGAAGTAGAAAAGGAGGTGGAGAAAAAAAACTAGAAATCAGAAGAAGTAGAAGAGGAGAAGAATTAGAAGACATACCTTTGGCTTTTGACTATGAGCTTCCGAGTCTGATGTAGGCTAGAGGCAGACTACTACATTGAGCTTCCCTCGTGAGTGTCGCAAGAAGGGGAAGAATCAGAAGAAGAGGAAGAGGACATACCTTCTTGCGAGCAGTGTCAGTGGCTTCCCATTGGTTGCTCAAATCAATTTGGTTATTAGGGTTATTTTACATATATATATAGATGAGGCTTAATCAGCTGTTGTTGACATATCTAATTTTCGATCCAATTGCATCAATCCAATGGCCGGTAGCAGTTTAAGATAGAAAATAAAAAGTTCACTCTAGTGATCGCTTCTTTGCTGTCTTCGCCTATTCTCACTTTTAACTCGCTTCTCTTACAATCGCTTCGCTTGGCCTATTCAAGGTGGCATGAAGTCGCTTCGCCTTGCCTCTTGCTTAGTCCAGCGCCTAGGTGCGATTTTCAAAACATTGGTTCAAGCCGAATTGAAATTAACCTATTCACTCCCTCTAGGTCTTATGTGCAATTCCTTTATATAATCGAATGGAAAGATCCTACACGGGAGGTGTTACATTTTTCCTTACAAAGGGTGTAAGTGCAATCATTCACCATCTCAAACAATGCGTATTAACGTAGATGTTACCTTTCAAGAATTGGAGTCTTTTTTTTTCCTACTTCCCAGCCATCTCTTTAGTGGGAGAATACCACAACTAATGAAGAGATGGTATGTCAAAAGACATTTTTATTCATTTACCTATTCAACAGGGGATATTAGTGAGGAGGAACAACAACCACAACCTATTGGTGATAGTAGTGATTCCTTTGACGCTCGTTTGGACAAGGATAACCTGAAGAATTACTCATGGCATCAAAAGGTACAAACTATCCATGTGCCACCGAGTCAGTTACATTCCCCAATTTTGTTTCAATCATCTTCCAATTGATTTCTCAGGAAATTAACTTCCGGCTATTACTCTGTTATGGATAACTCTATTTCATTCCATGTTGCTTTTCCTATGTACTTAAATGTTTTTTTGGAACTCACGTGAGCAAGCTTCTATCATTGATTTCTCTATTTTCTCCTTTATATATCAAAACATATTTTATTTACTAGAGTAGATTATTCAATTTTTCCTTTAAAATATATAAATCAAAACAAAATGCTATAGTTGTTTTCACTAAAATATATTATAACTCTAATATATTTGTCTTACTTACCTGGAAAATGTGTTGTAGTATGCTTTGTGCACCCCTCCTTTGATAGATACCTGCTTTTTTCCATTAACAACAATGGGGGAGTGGGTATTGAGCTCGGGTCGTCCAGGTGGCAATTTGCTACCAGGATAAAACCGTGGCTTCTTAAGGATGCCTGTTTTCCTATTCACAACGATGGGGGAGTGTGAATTCGAGCTTGGGTTGACCAGCTGGCAATTTGCCACCGGGATAAAACCTATGTTCTTAAAGATGCCTGTTTAGATTTGCATATTTTGATGTAGCATATTTTATTCATCATTGTCTGATTGCTGCAATCCAGGGTGAGACGGCACACAATTTCAGTTTTTGTTGGTGATGAAAGTGGAATGATAAATCGAATTGCAGGAGTCTTTGCAAGGAGGGGATACAACATTGAGTCCCTTGCAGTTGGTCTGAACAAAGACAAGGCTCTGTTTACTATAGTTGTGTCTGGAACTGAAAGGGTGTTAGCACAAGTTATGGAGCAGCTTCAAAAACTTTTGAATGTGTTGAAGGTTATGATATATTCCCTTTGAAACACCATTGTTGAATTTAAATCTTCATCTGAGTCACCTTTGATACGAGCTGGACAATTTTCCATCTTTATTGTATATTCTTACTTATGATTAAAATAAAAAGTAAGGATGTCCAGATGCTGTAGCCTTATAAATTGGAAATGTGGCTGGCATGCTGAGGAGCAAAACCTTGAATGTTTTCTGTCTCTTTTTGGAGACATGTCTGCAATCCTGATCTGGCTTGGCCTTTGTTCTCCTCTCCATCTTGCAATAATTTCTTCTGTTATAACTAATCTTTGAACTGCTCATTCCAACCCACTGACCAGGTTGAAGATATCTCAAAGGAGCCACAGGTAGAGCGTGAATTGATGCTAATAAAAATCAATGCAGATCCGAACTACCGTGCTGAGGTAGCTATGCAATTTTCTGTGAATGTTGAATATTAATGTTGTAATGTAACGTTGAATGTGTAACTAGTAATTTCAAGAATCATGGAAAGTTCTCTTATGAGTGTTTACAGGTTTTTTTTTTATGTTTACGGTTACTTCTAGTCATTTTGATTGTATTCTATTGTCTGGTGGGTGGTGACCTTATTTTGTTTAGTTGTAATCTCCAGGTCATGCGGCTGGTGGACATCTTTAGAGCAAGAATCGTGGATATCTCAGATCACTCATTGACTATAGAGGTGTTTGCTGGTGCACTTTGAACTTTGACTGGATAAGTCATAGAAAGAAAACTACTGTGTCAACTATATAAAATGATAATCAAATAAACAAATTACTCCTTACATGACCTACAGATGCAGTAATGTTACTATTTTATTTTTGAGAATGTTTATTTTCTTCTGAATGTGGTTCTTGGTTACATAAAGTTAATAGGAGAGCTGGAGAGGATATTAGGTCAAGTGCAAGGGTTGTCCTCCTTGAGATGTAGAAGGCTTCCTCACGTTCTATTCAATCTGCGAGGAATCATCAGTTGATTGACCTGTTGTGATTGAGAAATTGCCTATGTCGGTAATTGGCCATGTTATATGGCTTCTGGTATGTGTGTGAGCAACCAGTCTGGCTAGGTCTTGAGATTTCTTATATGTTTAACCTATCTTCAACATGGAGACACCGGAGACATTAAAGGACCAGGTGTTTTTTGCCTCTGCCTTTAGGGAGAAATGAAGTTTCTGTATCTTAGCTTGTTTGGAAATATCAAAATCACTGATTACTAGATTGAGAAAGCATTTCAGGGTATTTATGGTGGTTGTGATGTTTTGTTTCTTTTTTCTACGACTCCTGTTGGATACATGTTCAGCAGTAGGCTTGCTGAATTTGGGTAATTCAGCCATAAACCACCCCAAGTTACACTTTGGTGGGAGCCTTCCCTTTACCCATGTACTACCATGGTGTAGGATCTTTTCGAACAGACGAACTCAGCACCATATCATGGGCTGACTGTTCTTTCACTGACCTGCTATGTTGGATTTTGAGCAAAATTGGAAGGATAATCTCCCTCAGTTTTTATTGGTCTCTTTCTAATATGAATTTTACTTTGCCTAGCTTTTGTTTGAGCATATTTTGTCCTCAATATTGTGATTCTGTTGTCAGTTCTCATCTGTGAAAAAATTCTTCTTTTATCCCAACAAAAAAAGTTTCCACTACTTGTGTGATACTCTATGTTCTGCCACTACGACTAATATGTGAAAAATGTATTTGTTTTTGTATTAATAAATTCCTAATATTTGGATTGTGGATTTCTTAGTATGCATATCAAAATAAGCAAGAAAGTTAATTTGAAGGGAGTTGCATAAATTAATGTTAATTCTAATATTTGTAATCACAGTTAAAAAGTCTAGCTTAAAAAAAATGTGGGGAAAAAGGTAAGGATTGAAAAATGATTCTTGACCATCTGATTGTAGTTCCGTTACAAGAAACCGGAGTTTTGGGTATTAAGAACAGTTTTCTTGGTAGGAGCACTTAAGGTCCCATAAGTTCTTACCATTTCAAAAGCTGCACTCTCCCAATTAGAGCCCTTAAGGTCCATGCAACCAAATACCATACTTGGGCAACCAGACATGCACCTATTGTTTCTTTTGCTGGGCTTCCATCTCTCACTGCCTTGCTACAACTACCTCAACCTGTGTGAGACCTATGCCAATCTGTTCACAACTCAGCTAGATGCAGCAGAGCCATTGTGATCAGCACACTGAAGATAGATCTTTCAATATCAAATTGCTGGCATTTTGACAATGTTTGAATCTTCATCATGAAATACCGAGGGAAGTAATGAGATTGTGATCTTGAATCTTCGCAAGTAGACTTTCTGTGGTCATCTGAGCATATATAGCACTCAAGTTTTAAAAAGTTTGCATCTACATGAACCCGATAAGCAGGATGTAACAGGACCTCATGGTCAAGGGCATCTGTGGATCAGACAGTATGTCCTTTCATGTTCACATACATAATTTTACTATCCCTGAAATCCTTTTCCGTTGTTGATCCAGGTAACTGGAGATCCAGGGAAGATGGTTGCTGTTCAAAGAAATTTAAGCAAGTTTGGAATAAGAGAAATTGCAAGAACTGGAAAGGTTTGCTAGTCCTTTTTTAAATACTTTGTGAAATGATGAATTGTTTTATTTTAACATTTAGCTTTCTCTCTCCCTGTTATTCATTTGGATAGTCGTTTGAAACATGTGTTCTTTCTTGATGCCTGGAATTATTCTAGATTGCATTGAGAAGGGAAAAGCTGGGTGAATCTGCTCCTTTTTGGCGATTTTCAGCAGCTTCATATCCGGATCTTGAAGGAATAATGCCCATAAATACTGTTCTTCGGGCTACAAAGAGAACACAGAATGGAGAATCTGATGCATCTGTTGGGGTATCCAATCCTCTAGCCTCTGAATGCTATCTTTGTTTTAGCCAAGTGTGTAAGTTTTTTTCCAATCATACATGAAGGTGGTATTCACGACTTTGTGTTAACTAGAATGGTACTTTGTACTTCCCACAAGGATTACATGCTCAGTTCGAGCCCGTGTTAGGATGGGGAGTGGAGGGGTGATATATTTGACATCGGAACATAATTTTTTAGGTCTTAGGTTCCTTTACGGCTCCCTCCTGTATCTGTGTGCTTGTTTTTCAGTCTGTCATGGTTTTTTGTCAGGCCAAAGAACAAACAAGCTTTTGTATTGTTCCAGATTCCTCTTTGTTCGTTGGAGATGAATGATATGGAGTTATATCTTCTACATATCATACTTTATATAAGAGGTATAAAGCTTTACACCTGTATCATAGTCTTAATTTTTCTCAATAAGAATAGAATTAAAAGGAACAGTATCAAACACATACCCGATTCTTGGGTCCATAGGTGAATTATGGATTAAAAAAATCCTCTACTATTTATCAATTTTTTATTTATTCTTTTTATAATATAGAAAAGGTCCATTATCCCATGCTGTTATTCAATTTTCCTTTTGGGAGGTAAGATTTGCATTTAATAAAAGTGATAGAAAATCTAATGGCTAGTAATTTTTTGTTGACACTATTTTATGCTGGATTCCTTCGAGAAGATGTTATGGGTGTACCATTTCCACTCAATAACCTTTACTAAAATGGTTTATAGTGCTTTAATTTTCTTTATTTGTGTTCACGCAGTTTTCTAGAAAAAATAAATCTTTTATTATTATCCTCCTGCTTGAAGTGGAGCAGTGATGTAGGACTGTTTAAGGAAATAAAGTTAGGATTCTGCCATCTTTAATTAGTTCCATTGTGGGCTTTGGTTTTGAATTACTCCTAGATACAGAGTTTAGAAATGCAGAAAAAAGCTATAGGTTCTATGGAAAAATGGACGACTATTGGCTACGTTCAGGAGATGATGTCGAAGGAAATTGAAGAGACACCGTTATAGGAAATCACTAGACTCACCATTTAGAGGAATCTAATGTTGGTTTATGGGTTTAAGGGTAGGGACATGGATCATGGTTGATTAGGAATAGGAATTAGTTATGTTATTGGGAACAAAGTTGTCAAAACGTGTATCAGAATGCGTATCATTTTTAAAAATAATGTATCATGTATCGCAACGTATCGTGCATCATAAGATACACTCGATTTGAATATATATATACACACGCACACACATACCAAAAAATATGTAAATATATGGTGTCCCAAGTGATACATATATTAGTTCAACTCACTTATCAATTCGTGCGATTCGTGTTGACGATGGAGATAGAAGGGAATACAATTGTTTGTTTTCATGTCAGAGATCAAAATGTAGCTAAAGTTTTGTCTGTTAGAAGTAGAAGACGAAGAATAATATGATCAAGATCTTTGTTTTTTTTTTTATGAGAAACAATGATTTCATTAAAAATCAAAATAAAAGAAAGTACCGTAGAAGCACGTATATGGACACGGGTGTTGTATCCAATTTAATACGGACACGGTGATACGGCAAAATCCCAGATTATAGGATACGGGGTACGGTGAGGATATGACTAATTAAAATAATTATATATATATTTTTATATATATAACAACATTAATAATAACAAACAACCAAGATATAGCAAACATTACTTGAATTGAAATAGATCAAAGATTCACGAAGATACATCATACATCCATATTCCACAAGTTTGCCAACAAAAGAACACAAAAACGAAATGAATCTTACATCTTCCCTCAATTCACTTCAATGCGCTCCACATCCTCATTGTCAATTCCTTCATCGGTAAATAGTATGGCCTCAAAATCTGGTTCATCAAGGGAAAGATTTGCAATCTCAAGCATCCCACTACCCTCCTCATTCATGGAATCAAATGCATCTCCTGCAACATCTCACATCTTAGTGTTGTCTTCACTGTATTGAGGAGATTTCCTTGATAGAAGGCGGAGATTGGAGTGTACAAATATCAAGTTTTTGACTCTATCTGGTTTGATTTTGTTCTTCCTTAAGGAGTGTATAAAAGAATAAGTGCTCCAATTCTTCTAACAACATGAGGAGGAACAAGGTTGTCTGAGTAATTTCAAAGCCAAGTTTTAGAGCAAGGGTGCCGTAGAGCCATAGATAACCCACCAAAAAGTCGGCTCCATGTGTCCTCTATCACTCATAGAATCACGACTTCCAAATTCTTTAAAGCATGCTGAAAACTTGGCATACTCCTCTTTGACCTTTCTTCGCTTCTCCAAATTAGAAAAGTATTTTTGAAAACACTTTTCTCTTTCATTTGAAATCTCTTCATCTTTGTGTGGAGATACACAATTAGGAGCCATAGAAAGCCATTGCATGCTATAATACCTAAAAGACAAAGTTAATAAAATGATAATCATTTGATATCTAGAAAATTAAATTAGAATCTTGAAGTTTATAGTTTACAAATTATCTCAGATTCAAGGAATGTGCCAAGCAATGGAGTGGTGTGTTGCTCTTGTCTCATCTATCCATTAATATTTCGTAAACCACCAAATAAAAGGTTGATTCCTCATCTTCTTGCTTCCCTTCATGACGAAAGATAATAACCTTCACTTGTTCAATCATAAAATCACACATATCATAAGCTAAGTGTAGGCAAGACATATCTGTATCGACCTTCCTTAGCATCTCATAAATGGATCTAGTAAAGAAAATTATATAATCAATTTTGTCCCACCACAAATCATCTAATATTTTCTCCTTCACAAAGGCCACTTTCTTAACATCATCTTCTCTATAAGAAGACTACCGATTACTAATAACTATGTTTTGGAGACCATGTTTTAGAACTTTAAATCTTTTAAGCATCACAATGGTTGAAGCAAAATGTGTCTCCGCAATTGAGAGCATCTTCAAATTCATATGATCATTAAACATGTCCAATCTCATGTTGTGATTCATAATAAAATTTTTAATGCCCACACACAATCCCCAGCAATAATTGAGATCCAATTACATTCTTCATAAATACGTCCATTGGCTTCGGTGTTTTTTGGCCCACAAATATTTTTCAAAGCCAGATTAAGTGTGCACCACACAAGGGGTCCAAAAAATATGTTTATGATGACCCTGAACAAGCATTCCTGCACTCCTACAAACGGGTGCATTATCAATGATAACTTGGACCACATTTTGAGGTTCAACTGCATGAATAATCTCCAGAAGCAAGTTGGATATGAAATATTTGTTCTTATATTCACCTTCATAATTAACTGCTTTCGAGAACATAGGCCCACTTTCACACACTACCATGAAATTTATGATTGGCCTCTTTTGACCATCCGTCCAACCATCAGAAATAATATTTACACTTTTTTCTTTCCATGATTGTTTCGTTGGCTCTAATAACTTCTCAATGTTTGCTCGCTCTATTTGAAGAAGTGATGTCCTCAACATATTATAACCAGTAGTGATATAGCCACTAATCATATGAGTAGCTGCAAAAGTATAGGAGCGACAATAATGCAGATTCCTTGCAAGGTGGAATGGTAAACCAGCTAAATAAAACATCCTTGCAATCTTACTGTATAGCTCTTCTCGAGCTCTAACATTAAAGGCTTTCTCAAGAGCTGAAGTAGCCTTCCTTTTCTTTAGATCTAAACTTGCCCCTTGCATTAATGAATCAAATTCCATTCCCGTAGCACTACTAACACTTGCCCTCGAGGAAGCTGAAGATGGTGGTAAAGGGACTTGTTTGGGCAAACTTCTTTTTGCTCTCACCTCAGCTTCCTCAACTAACCTTTGCATTTCAATTAATAATTGCAGAGTCAATTTCCGGCATACTTGAACTCCATGACAGCTTATTTTTAACAAATGTACCTTAACCCTATAATATGACCCTTTAAACATGAGTTGACACAAATTGCATTGAATCTGAACATTTTCTCCCCGTATACCAATTTTTTCTATTTTTGTGCAATATTTCCATAAAGGGGTGTGATCATCACTGTCATCCCTACTACAATCTCCACTGCCATTGGCAAGAGAACTTATTTTCCTAAATCCTAAATAGCAGGCAACAACATAGCAATTTTTAGAAGGCAGCAAGCAGCATAAAAAATCAGTAGGCAACAACACAGATGATCAAGACAACAAAAAAAAAACTAGTAGACAACTCAGAAAGCAATTTTCAGTATTTAAAACCAGTAGACAACAACACACTAGCATAGAAGGTAGCATCACAAATGACGAGGACCAAAAAAAAATTTCGAAGGCAGCAAGCAACACAACACCAGACCAAAAAAAAACCCTAAATACATCAACACAACAACAAGATTGAAAACCCTAAAATCCCCAAATTTTGAAAAACCCAATGAAATTGATCTAATCAAATTTTTTGAAAGTCCAGACTCCACACAGACCAGAAGAAGTAAGAGCAACAGTAGCAGATCTGAAAAAAAAAATTGAGGCAAGAAGAAGAACTTGGAACGATCGCAGTCGCAATCGCTGTAGTAGTCGTAGGTTAGTCTCCCTTCCTCTTCCCTCTCCTTCTCCTCCTCTGGTACTCTCGATCGTTCTCTTCTCTTCCCCCCCTCTCTCTCTCTCTTTCTCTCATTCACTGTTGTTCACCGATGCGATGCGATTTCTTTTCCCTTTTTTTTCTTTTTAAGCCAAACAACGTATGAAACCCTTTTTTTTTCGTTTTGTCCCCCTAAGTTTTTAAAATAACAAAACATACCCCGCCGTGTCCCTCATGTATCCGAGCCGTATCCAACCCCAAAACAAAAAAACACTGTTCAAGACACTTCTAGAAGTATCAGATATGTATCTGACTGTCGGATACACGTATCTGTATTGGACACGTGTGCGACATTGCCATGGCAATCCCCCGACGAGTATCCTTGCTTCCTAGGGAAGTACACTTAGTAGTCAAGGGTGGACAAGTTGTCCAAACCAATGAAAAGTCCAAAAAGAAAATACATTATGATAAAATTACATCTCACATGAAGCTTTTCAGCTTGATGCAATGCAAAAAAGAGGAATGTTTTCAAACTTCTTTGACACCGAGGTGCAAAAGAGGCCATGAAAACGATTCTATCCCATTAACATTCAATCTCCTTGCTTTAGTTATAAAAATCTTCGTATTCTTAAATAGTAGCAAAATAAGCGCAACACCAAAGAACCTTCCACCTTTTATTGCCACCCCCCACATAGCCCATCCATGCCAATCATCAATAAAATCGTTCTTGGTGCTACCCAAGAAAGGGCTTAGTTTGATTGAGATCAATACAAAAAAGAAAAATATAATGTATAAGAAACAATGTTGTATCACCATTTACGGTAAAAATAATCTTTTGAGCTGACCTCATTTCACTGTGTAGACTAAAAAAATAAAATATAAAAGATCTTATGAGTATTGTTTTGCCATTCTATTGAAATGTATCATATGTAACGTGTATCATAAGATACGGTGAAGAAAACGATACGACTCGTAGATACGTATCGTGTGTGTGCGTATACATATATCTCTCTAATAAGATAGCTAGTATTTTTTTCCGGCCCATTGCTATCCTATCATCCATTTATATAATAAGTTAAATTATTTAATTTTTGATTAATTTGTGGATCAATACAATGTTTATTACGGGCATTGTTGATGTACACAAATTGATATTTTTAAGGTCATGTATTTTGAGAAAAGTTATCAATTTTTTTTTAAATAATGCGTTGAAATTAATTTCAAGTCATGTAATTAAAGAAAGAGAAGGAAAAAAAATTACTATTTCATCTTAGTGGGATTGCTTTTTTTGGGCACTCTAATTTATGTTGCATCATGCCTTCAGGTATTGGTTATGGCTAGTATATATATTTATATATATAATTCGTTGGATAGAAGAAGTTGGAAACTGTGCCATCTTAATCTGTGGTCTTAGCTCTATTTTGTTTAAGTTTCGGTGAATTCTAATATTCTTAGGTGCTGCTTATTTGGTTGAAGATGGGAAGAGTGGAAATTGATGCGAAGTTAACTGTTTGGAGAGTCAATACTTTGTTATCACTGTGGACTAAACATGTGACTTATTTGTGTTTGTTTATGAAGGGAGATGTTTATCCAGTGGAGACAATTGTTGACTTCTCAGTCAGTCAAGTTCTTGATGCTCACTGGGGTGTCCTCAATGATGAAGATGTAAGTTACTATGGTGTTTATGATTTTATTACATTTACATGTTTCTGGTACCTTAGTTGGTGGAGATGTGTAGGTCAGAGATGAAATGAACATTTTGAAAGATTGGTCCTCCTTTCAAAAATATTCATTCAGGAGTTAATATGGTTACTTCACATTAAGCACCTAAAAGATCATCGGTATTCATTATTTATATTCCTATATCACTTTACATGAGGAACTAAACAAGTTCCTTTGCGAGATTCAAGAATAGTGGACAAAAAACTGGTTGGCCAAGTTTGTTCTTCACTCTTTCTGACCAACCAAATTTTAGACCATTTCATTTGTGTAATTTTTTCGTTAAATGCTACATACTTTTGTGATGTTTAACTTTTTATATGCATCTTCTATTGCTCAAACACCTGTGGTTCAAAATTGATTGGCCTGATTCATATGCTTCTAAGACAGCACCTAAAAAGGGCAGGGTTATCCATCTACACCAAAGACTCATATAATTTTAGAGGGGAGATGGAAGTGTGCCGGCTATGCCATCCTTCACACATTGTTGAAAGATGGGATATCCAATCGAATGCGATCATCTTAAGTCCCGAAATAGTTGTATGTGGAATAAGAAAAGAAACAAGCTCACTGTATCCACATTCCCAAACAATTCTCAAGGAGGTCAGGTTATATAAATCACATGGTTGGAATCTTATGAACCATCTCTTGCTAAAGATTTCATCTTTCAATCAACCAATGAATATAAAACTATACCAGAAATAAGTGGTCTGTTTGCTTTCTACAAGTTTATTATGGTGGGAACTTGGCATGCAATAGCTTAGCAAGCAGAAAACCCAATAAAATTTAACCGTTGAGGTGTAAGGCCTTTCTCTTTTCTTTGTTTTGTGGACAAGATCATGTTTGTACACATTTTGTTTTTTTTGATTGATCTATAATGTTTTTTATGCAATGCTCTGGTCGATGGATCTATTTTGTTTGTTGTGTAGTCATTTCTTGACATTTTGTGTTTTGAAAAGAGAAGCAGGGGAAGCACGAAGAAAGTTTTTGATTGTTTTGCTAATGAGGATGAGTTCATGCCTTTTAGAACACTCAATTGATCATTCAGGACACCCAGAGTCACCTGGTTGTACACATATCCTCTTATAAGTAGGACAAACCCTTTGGGAATTGGCCCAAGAAGAATGACTGGAGTTGGGAACCTCTGCCCCTTGGATGAAAGTGTGTACGAGCAAGGAATTATGATGCTATGGATTGAGCCTGGAATATAGAGATGGTCTTTTCTTATAATTTTGTGCAAATGCCCTCGAATGGCTCAAGCAATTCTAGTTTCTTCCAGATTTCAAAATTTCTTAACCTATGAAGGAGTTGAAGACTGTTATTTTACTTAATCTCCTCTTTCATTATCAAAATGCTGTTGTTATGCAAATATAGGTTGAGCTTGGTAGCAGATGTTTCAAGATTCTGTCCAACATGAAAAGTTTTGAGTGTCTTCTTCAGATGCTTTACATTGAAATATCAAAACACCGTCATATAGTGTCCGATATCTTTAATACTGAAACTTTGTTATCTGCATTTAAAATATTTTGCATTTGAGATATGTTAATTCCGAACAGCATATAATCTGTCAATTCTCTATTTAAATATGGAACTTAAACATGTGGGCTTGAATCTGTGTGTAATGACATCATGTTTGAAAAGTGGTGCCTATATTTATGAAAAATGGACTTATCTGCAAAAGTTTCTTCTTGATGCGGTACATATTAATGCTTGTCTTAATCCTTCCAGACAAGTGGGCTGCGCTCACACACTTTGTCAATGCTTGTTAATGACTCTCCTGGAGTTCTCAATAGAGTAACGGGGGTTTTTGCTCGAAGAGGTTATAATATTCAAGTATGCTTGTTCAATTGTTGATGTTTTTTAGTTTTCCTTTGATATAGTTTGTGTTTTTTCTCCTGCAATGTTCTTATGCCCTTCATTGTTATATATCCTGTTTTAGAGTTTGGCTGTTGGCCATGCTGAAGTTGAGGGACTTTCTCGCATTACAACAGTTGTACCTGGTACTGATGAATCCATTATCAAGTTGGTGCAGCAACTTTATAAGTTAGTAGATCTTCATGAGGTGAGAATCTTCCATCATTGGGAAAAATGCTATTTTTCATGGTTGGTGGGAAGATGGGAGATGATGCTATATGTTGTTGTGATGTATACTCAATTGTTTTGAATGCTGGGAAAGATGTTGAGTTCTCAAACATATTGTTCCTGCCCAAATTGTATTAAATGGTGTGATAGCCTAAGTGGTTAATTGGGTGGAAGGGTTGACAATATCTGTTAGACATCAAAGTGAACTTGTAGTGTGGGCCAATTTAAATTTAATGGAATCTGCTAGTTAGATGGGCCAGGATGGTCAAGTAATGTTCAAGTGTCCTTATTTGGCGTCATAGTTATCAAATCGTGTATCGGAAAGCGTATCGTTTTTTAAAAATAGTGTATCGTATCGCGTATCGTATTGTGTATCGGAAGATACGGTGTAATTTTAAATAAGTAATAAAAAAATATATATACCTTTGAAAAATAATTATACATTCATAAAAACATAACATTTCATTAATACTCCACCAATTATTCAAGTCATCAACATAGTCCACTAACATTATAATGTAAAGTTCATAACCATAGTTCACTAATTCAAACTTAAAACATCATTGGACTTTGTAAATAATTTTTTTTTTGATCCAAGGGCTTTGTAAATAAATTAAAAAATTAACATTAATTAAGATTCAAAAATTTTTATACAAAAAAATTAAAAAAAAAATTGGCTTTCAAATAAATTAACATAATTTCTTCCACTGTACAAGATCACATAGTACTTGCCTAGCCCAAAACAACATCGTTCCATAAAAAAAATTAAAAAAAAATTAGTCTACCTAGCCCAAAATGAAGTCATTCTGTAAAAAAAAAAAAACAGTCTTCGCACGTATCGTACGTATCGTACCGATACGTATCGTGTATCGGACGATACAGCGCAAAAACGATACAGAACTACGATCCGTATCGTTTTAGCCCTGTATTGTGACGTATCGTACGATACGTATCGCGTATCGTACGATACTAACAACTATGTTTGGCGTATTTTCATGGATACCTCTTGCATTGAAGGTTTGTACCATATACTCAAGAGAAAAGCCTTTTGATCCATGTGATTAGCATTCTGGTTTCTAACTGAATCCTACCTATCAAATGGTGACTTTCAGGTCAGAGATTTTACCCACTTGCCATTTGCTGAACGAGAATTGATGTTGATTAAGATTGCT
The DNA here is from genome assembly GCA_023539305.1 of Ilex asprella. Lineage (NCBI taxonomy): Eukaryota > Viridiplantae > Streptophyta > Magnoliopsida > Aquifoliales > Aquifoliaceae > Ilex > Ilex asprella. The sequence continues at coordinate 21,620,756 of CM042184.1, forward strand.
GTGAATGCTGCTGCCCGGCGCAATGTTCTTGACATTGCTAGCATTTTCAGAGCCAAAGCTGTTGATGTGTCTGACCATACAATAACCCTTGAGGTGAATATGTTTCTCAATAGTAGAGAATTAAGCATGTTCTCTGCACACGGTGTGAAAATATAGCGAAACGGGGGAAGATGGGGAATTTTTTGTTCCTTCGTGTGTGTTTCTTTTTCTTCCTATTCTTTTGGGGGGGCTGATTTTTTATCACTATTGATCCTATTTTCCACGGATTTTAGAGCCACGTGTGTAATAGTGAAGCCACGTGTGTAATAGTGAAGCCACTTGAACCCCTCCGGATAGCTCGGATAAAGATTTCAGGGGATTCTATCTGAGGATCCCAATAAGAGTCCTAGCCCAAAGCGCATGGTTTACAGATGCAGGGTAGCCATGATTCCAAAAGACCCGTGGTTCAGACGGTTCTTTGCTGAAAAAAAAAAACTCACTTATTGACCTCTTCTATTTCCTATATTATCAATACATTGGGTGCTATTTATCTGACTCCATTGCTATTTCGTTGTTGTCTTCCAGAATCACGATTAATCATCACTGCTATATGAAGTTGCTTTGAGGTTTCCTATGGAAAACAAATTAATTTGATTGATTGATTCTTTCTTTCCGCTAATTAATTTGATTGTGTTTTATGTTGCATATAAACTCATAAGTTGGTATAGATATTGCTGTAACGAGCAGAATTTTGTAAGAGTGAGGTCATCCAGTGAATTGTATAGTGCCATTAGGTTATAGGAGAGAATGAAAGTAAGCTGGAATGTTCTTACTAGTATCCAGTAGAAATCTGATAATTGGCATCTATTACTCCTAAGATGTCAGATGATAATATGCTACATTATGGGAATGATGTTCTTGTAATTGAATGAGATTTTTTTTTTCCTTTGCTAATTTTCATCCAATCACTAGAAATAAATCAAAATTGATTTTAAATCTTCTTACCTAAAGTTTTATTTATTCCTGACTCTAAGCTGGGATGATGCTGTAGAAAATGGGTGACTACTAAGAGTTGCATTTGCTTTTTCTTACTGTATGCATGGGAAAATTCAGTCATGATTAGTCGGAAAGGTTCTTTGAGGTGAATTAGTTGGAGGAGCGTGATGGAACCTAAATGGAAATCAGGGAAGTAAAGGTGGACGATTCAATTTGATAGGATATAATATTGCTTTATGATATAGTCATAGCGGGTTATAGTGCAGCAGAGCCTTGATAATGGAGAGGACAATTAAAAAAAGTTTTATGGTGCCACAAACATTCTATTACATGTGGCTATTTTATAAGGTATTTGCACACTCATATACTACTATATGGAATATGAATCAGATAGTTCATATTAGTATTACATGGAGTGGCAAATAGTTGTTTTTTTTTTTTTTGGGGGGGGGGGTGCTACTGCTTTGTAATTCATTTAGCATGAACCTACACAGGTCTTCTGTTATGTTTTTTATTTGTTTATGTGATGTTCTTTTTCCTCTTTGAATAATGATACCAATAATTTTTCCATTGGTACTTGTTCCAGCTTACAGGGGATTTGGACAAGATGGTGGCTCTGCAGAGATTGTTGGAGCCCTATGGCATTTGTGAGGTATTTTTCTAATCAATGGTCTTGATTCCAGCTTAAGTTTTAGAATGCGAATGTGATAGGGCCCATGGCAGTCTTACATGCGTGTTTGTGAATCATATTGGCTCCGTTTATGTGCGCACCAAGTTAAATTGTAGACCTATATGATGGGCATCCCAAGTATTTTTTTCCGAAAATAAATAAAATAATATTTATTATTGCATTTGTACTATATATTTTTTTGGGTGGAAACAATCTCTCTGAACTTGGAGTGAGACTGCATAAATCTCACCATCCTCTGGCATGCAATAGCAGGACCGTGTGCACTAGGCCGCCTTTTTTGACTCTGTACTTTGTGATGTTCCACAACATACTTGGGAAAATCCTAGTGATGATGTCTCGTCTTTCTCCACCACGTTTACATATCTTTGACCCCAAGTCCATAATTTTGTTCTCAAGCGTGGCTTCCTCATTGTAGGTGGCACGAACAGGGCGTGTTGCTTTGGTACGCGAATCAGGGGTTGATTCCAGATTCCTCCGGGGATATTCTTATCCGTTGTAGGTTTTTATTTTGTGAAGCTTCAAGCGATAATGGATGCTTTTTCATCTTTTAATGGTTTGCTTGGGCAAATAAGGTTGAAGATAGTATGGAATAGTTTCAATCAACTCCCTATGATTTCAATTTCAACAATTTGCTCCCTGTTTATTTGTTTAAATGGACTGACGGACGTGACTGAGATGGTAAAATTCCAAAAAGTCTTTAATCATGGTAAATAATTGGCGCCAAAAAAAGTAACCATAGTTGGCTGATTTGCTCAGCTCTAAGAGCAGTTTAACTCGATGTGGATCCTTCTTGCTCTAATTTCTCATAGAATCTGAATACACCCAACGCCTCTCAGATAAATAGTACATGGGGCCTCACTTGACCAATGTATCTGCTTACACCTAATTTCTTGGTGTCGGTTTATTCGTTCTATTGGTCGTCAGTGGAAATTAGAGACATTTTCAACACTTCTTTGGTCCTGATTTTTATATAATTGAATCATTCCTGGAATGAGGATGAAATTAGAAATAAAATCTACCTTTCAATTAAAAAAAGGGATAATTCTTTTTTACCTTGTGGTTTTGGATAGAAACATGTTACATATTTGATGTTTAAAATTATGCACATTATTTCCTTTGTAGTTATATACTAAAGTGAAATAATTGACACCATTAAGGGAATAATAGAATTATCATAATACTCATTATATTTATCAGATTTATTCTTGACAATATTAGTCATATTGATGACCAAAAAAGAAAAAAAATTAGTCAAATAGACCGAGAGAAATTGAGAAATTGAGAGAAAAAGAGATACAGAGGCATGAAGATCACAGATCTGAGACCAACATTGTAGACCGCCCTTCTTTGCAGAGAGATTACATTGATTCTTATTATTTCCCTTGTATGCGAGAATGGATTAGTAGATCTTGGCGTCTACTTTTTTTTTTTTGGGAAAAGGGATCTTGGTGTCTACTTTGAAGATCTTGTTGTTCAAGCTTTGGTAAAGGTAAACAAAAGTTCAAGTAAGCCTTTGAATTATTCTGCTTGTTAATTTTAATTTTTATTTTTACAAATATGGGCCATGAAAAACATGAATTGGAAATGTTGGTGGGACCTAGAATGTCAAAAGGTTATGTGGAACATGTGATGTATTTGGTTGGACATTTATATCTGATAGACAAAAGAGATTAATAGATGCTTTTGAAGTGATTGTGCCTATAGCTGAAAACAAGTATTGCTTAATACCTACGTATAACAATTTTAAAATTAGATTCAAAGGTAAAGAATTAAAGGATTTGTTTTGGAAGGCTACTTCAACTAGTAATGTAAAGGAATTTAAACACTGCATGAAGCTGATTGAGAAGACTGATCCAAAGATTGAGAGCAAAATAAATGCTGGTAAATGGTTGGCAAGGATCAACCCATGTCATTGGTCAAGATCACATTTCCATGCTAGGTCAAGATGTGATATATTGGTTAACAACCTTTCAGAGTCATTCAATAATGTTATTTTAGAGGCAAAAGAAAAACCAATTTTTGGTTTAGTTGAATGGGTTAGAAGATGGCTAATGAACAAAATGCAAATTAAGAGGATTGGAATGGAAAAGTATGAAGGACATATTTGTCCAAACATACAGGATAAACTAGACAAAAATAAAGTTGAGTCTAGAAGCTGTTTTACAAATTGGGCTAGTGAGAAGAATTTTGAGCTTGATAGTGATGATAGAGTCAATGTTGTTGATGTTAGGCCCAAAACTTGTGGTTGTAGGATGTGGGACCTCATAGGTATACCTTGTAAGCATGCACTCAGTGCAATTTATAAACTTAGGCATATTCCAAAAGACTATGTGCGTGTGTATTACAGGAAGGACACATATATGGAGGTATACAAGCACATGTTTTATCTTGTACCAAGTATTCATGATTGGGTTCAAATAGGGTATGACCCAATACTACCTTATTTGGTTTTCCACCTTAAGACAAAAATCCCCGTCATTCCTCGATTTCCTAGTTTTTCGAGTCTTTTCAATAACTTAATATAACAATTTCTATACCAAGCCTATTGTAATTGACCAATTTCGTGGAGTCCTTTGTAAAATCTCAAATCATTTCCATGATCATGATGCTATCAAGTTCAAGATCCAAAATCATCATTGAAGGGAGGAGATCAAGCTTCAATGCTATATCATTCAATATTTGTATGCACCTGCATACTTAGGACAAAGGTAATGATCTAGACACCTAAGATGAACCCTTAGTTATTTTAACTTACCAACGGACCTTTAGTCAAATGGCACTCCTTACATTGTAAAGGCTCTATTTTCTTAAGGTTAAGGGTTCAAGTCCCTCCCTACCCTCCAAAAAAAAAAATAGTTATTTTAACTTAGGATGATTAGGATGAAAATGGAATTGGAAGTGATTTGATTATGACTCCTAGGTAATTTTAAAAGAAAAATTTTTCTAAACCATTTATGAGTTTTGAAAATATAGTTTGAGTCACAATCACACACCTCTTTGAGCAACACCCTTTACTGTTCCAGAGGACAAGTTTTTGCATATTTTTAGGCTTAAAAACCTGTAGGGACCAATCTATGTTCACTAGCCTTCGCTAGAGTAGTCTCTTTATGACTTAGGGAAGGAAATGGAAAAGGCCATGAAGGTAGTATAGGGCTCGCTTGAGCTATTACATGGTTGCTTGAGTGCCTACCTTAGTCGTGTTTGAAACATTGTTTTCACTCTAGCGATAGCTACCTTATGACCGTCTTCACACCGATTGAGTCGTCATTCATGAATTTGAGTTTTCTTATGTACTAAAACTACCCTTATTCCAGATCTATAAATAGGGAGAGACTTTCCCACATCTAGGTCAAGCCTTTAGAGAGTCTCTTGTGAGATTTTGAAGAGAGAAATATATCTTTCAAACTTGAGAGCTTCCACCACAACCAAAATCCCTAAGATCCAGAGGCTATCACTAGTGATTTTTTCCATTCTCAAAACTTGAAGAAGAAGAACATGTTGGAAAACAGACCCATTTGTGTGTGTATACCAATGATTGTTGGCGTGCCCATAATCGCTTGAGGCCTAGACGAACCGTGTGGCTAGGAGGTTCAGGTGAAGCTATGCTAGACGTCAGAGAGGGAGTTTCAGTGGAGAGACATAGGAAGAAAAGGAGCATCTAGCCATGGTATTGGTTGAGGTATAAGACTCGAGTCCTTGTATAATGACTTGGAGAATAGTGGATTAGGCTTTGATGAACCCCGAGTAGTTTTCCACGATTTTTTTTCGATGAATGTTTTTGCATTAACCAATTGCTTGTGTCTCTTATTGATTATTGTACACACTTGTAATTGTTAGCAAACCCGCACTATATTTTTGATGTTTTGATTGCCTGATATCATATCATCTATAGTTGTGAAATTGAGTTTGTGGGTTTCTTGGGATCACCATGAGATTGACTTGAGTGAATTAATTTTGTATTAATCAAAATCAATCGTCATGGTTTAAAGGGATGACTGTGTTTGGAAAGGGGTTCTTACATTCATTGCTTCATATTTCTAAGAAGAGGTAATTGTGGTAGGCATAGTTTTTAATTTATAATCAATTTGGGAATTGAAAAACCAATTCACCCCTTCTAGGTTAATTATCTTGACCTTCGTGTGTATAATTGTGAGGGAAGATCCATATCGGGTTGCCCATCCCAGAACAACAATTGGTGTCACGTGGTTGCCTCGAGTCCATAGACACAAAGTAGGCATATCTTATTTTTGCTTACCTGCTTGGTTTACCTTTGAGAGATCTATTGTTAAGACTTGGTCAAAGACCGAGATCAAATTGGCGAGGTGGAACTTGAAAGGATTGAATGCGATATTCAATACCATGACACCAAAGGAGTTCTGAAGCATGATATATTCTTATGGTTTCACATGAAGGAACTACAATGATCAAGATGTCCCATCTCCAAATGTACACCTCATAATTCGAGATGTTGAGGATGTAAGAGGAAGAAACATTTGGTATTTTGTTTGCCAAATTGCGTGATATATTGTTAACTCTTCCTTTGCCTTAGGTGCCAAGATCGACGATGCCGCGATTAAGTGAAAAATCTTGAGATTCCTACGGGAGAGATTTCATGCCAAGGTGACCTCGCTCAAGATGAGTATCAATATGTCCATGGTGTTAGTTGAACACCTTGTATGGTCAATTTTGACTTTTGAGATGAACTTTCCTCTACCCAAGAAAGTGAAGGGTGTGGCATTAAATTTCGAAATTAAAGAAGAGGGTAAATCCGAGTTACCCCAGTTAGAAGAAAAGGACATATCCTATTGTTGAGTACTCAATATTGCATTATTTTATAGTGTAATACATTCGCTTTAGGCTTGCTAACAAATTAACTTGCTTCACTTAGTGTGTATTGCGTCTTATGCTTTGATTTCTGTGATTGCAGGTAATTTGGGTGTAAAGGATAAGATTAAGCATTAATAGTGTTGGAGTTATAACAACCTAGTTTATTAGGGTTTTCCTTTTCATATTCGTTTTACTTTTTTTATCCTTATTGTACCTTTATTGTTTGACTATATATACGGGGGCTCTACACTTAGTTTGTATCCTTTTGACTCATACATATTCCTTTTCTTGGTATCAGAGCCAAACCCTACCTCTAACTCTAACCCTAACCATAACCTCCATTATAATCAATCCACAGCTACAACCACCTAGTTGCCACCACCATTGCTCACCGACAGCAACCCAGCCACCACCACAGGCTAGTCCCTTTGTTGCCTCATTGCCCAACCCTGCATCCTTCCCAAGAAACCAGCGAAACCATCTCCATAAACCCAACAACTACAACAAGCACGACAGCAACCCAACAGCCCAACCCAGCAACCTTCTCCATAACCACCGGCCACTACCAGCCACCCCCACTGCCCAACAGTGCCAATCAATACAAACCAATCTAGGACCCATAAACCCACCTACCAACCTTTAACCTACTGCCGCTATAGACAAACACCATCGACAATCACATAAACTACAAAATTAGCTCACCGACTGCCCAATAAACCATATTAAATCAACCTATCCTCCACAGACTGCCCATATTAAATCTATCCATTATCCAGCAACTCATTATCCAAACCAAACCCAGACCGACCCACTGTCCAGCCCACTCATCAGCCCACTGTCGGGTCACTTTTTTAGCTGTACCTTTGTGCTTCGCATTCTCCGACAGAGTGCTGCTATCTTTTTGCGCCACCTTCCTTTTTTTCCTAGGGTTGCAGTATCTAGGACCTTTTAAGAGAGGTTGAATCCTCTTATCCGTTGATTTTCTCTTGATGTAGTAGATCCATTATTTATATTTCTTAGATTTCTGGGTACCATGACCTGATTATTTGGGAGCTTTTTGGACTTCTTTATCTGTCGCTATTGTTCGACTGGAGGTATATTATTCTCCATTATTTTATCTCTCTATTTATCTTAGAGTTGTTTTTCCGTCATGGGTGCCCTAGTATTATTGATGATATGACTACTACCGAGGGAGTTGAGACCTCTACTATTGAGACATCTGTTAGTACTTCCACCGAGTATAGGGGTCGATAATGCTCGGCCCAACTCCGTTAGAGTACCCCACATCAGCGTAGACATGAGAATTCTCGTCAGTGTGATTATTGTGGCCGAATCGGACATCTTAGGACTATTTATTGGAAGCTCCATTCGGAGCTTAAGCTGCCTTCTTGCAGCTCGTACTGCTACCATTGCTGAGGCACCACCACCTATAGTCATTACTGCTATTATTGCTACTGCTCCTACTTGACAGAGTGATATGAATGCTATCACTTTCTATTTGGATATACTTATGTCAGTCCTGACTTCTCGAGGTTCGATTACTACTGTTGTGACTACTACATGTATACCTCGTGCCTTTCATACTTGTGCCAGTTCGTCTCCCCTTTGGATGTTGGACTCGGGTGCGAATGGTCATATGACAGGTGAGGTCCATCACTTCACCACTTTTGATGAGCAATTACATACTCAAGTTCAGTTAGCAGATGGTACACATGCCCTATTGTTAGTAGGGGTACAATTTACCTCCCAGATGACTTTACATTATGTTTGGTATTTCATGCGCCAAAGCTGACCATGAATCTATTATCTGTATATCAGTTAGCCAGAGATTTTCATTGTGCGGTTGTGTTTTTATCTGATTCATGTTATTTGCAGGACCTAAGTACAAGGAGGATTATTATTAGGGGACATGAGAAAGATGGACTGTATTATCTAGTGATCCACCTCCGATTTCACTTGTTTCTCCACCTCCACCTCCATCACCTGCTTTGTCTTTATCTGTTCCTAGATTGTATGCAAGTATTTTACCTAGTACTTGTCGTTATAATTTTCATCACAAACTGTTCAGTTGTGGCATGACTGTTTTGGGAATACAAATTTTAAATATTTATGTACGTTATTTACTGCTTTGAGCAAAACATGTGTTAGTGGTAAACTTGACTGTATTATATGTTCCTTATCCAAATATGTTTGGACCAATTATATTCCTCGCATGGACTAGTCACCCAAACTATTTGACCTAATACACTCTGATATTTGGGGACCCTCTCTTGTTACTGCTCAATCAGGTGCTCGATACTATGTGACATTTATAGATGACCATACCCATTGTACTTGGGTCTACCTTTTGTGTAGGAAGTCTGATGTACTCCCTGTCATCACTCAATTTTTTCAGATGATTAAGACACAATTCGACGTCATTGTTCATGCTCTTCGTTTGGATAATGCCAAAGAATATGTGTTTGATGCCTTAGTGTCTCACCTTTCTTCTTGGGGTATTCTTCAGCAGCTCACTTGTCCATATACTCTTGAGAAAAATGGAGTTGCTGAAAGGAAAAATAAGAGTATGATAGGGATGGTATGTTGTATGCTTAGAGGTTTGGGTACCAAAATTTTATTGACATTTTGCTGTTTTGACTTCTACCTTTTTGTGTAATTGTACACCAAATCATGTTCTTCAACATAGGGCTCCTTTACAGGTCTTATTCCCTAGGCGGACACTTTTTTGGGTCATCCCTTGTGTTTTTGGCTGCACATATTTTTTTCAGGATCGGTCTCCTACTCGCCATAAACTAGATGATAAAGTGATTCATTGTGTCTTTGTGGGCTAATGTCATTAGTCTAAGGGTATCGGTGTTTTGATCCTGTCAGGCAACATATGTCTCACAGTCTAGATGTTACATTCCTTGAACATATTCCTTATTTCTCTTCCAGGCCTGTCTGCCTCTCCAGTTGATGATACTCCTTTTGAGTTTTCATTACCATAGGAGCAAGAGCCATTGGTCACTATCATTATAGAGTCATTAGTCTCTCCTCCTCTAGAGCCACTTATCCCTATCAGTATAGAGTCACCAGTCTCTTTTTATTTGCAGGTTTATGTTCGTCGCCCTTGCTATCATCCCCTTGCTGATGTCCCCTTTACCTTAGGCGATACAGGTAATACTCTCAGTTCGTTGAGCATATTGATGCACCTGTTATTAGTGCTGATGAGATTGCTGGTATTGAGTCAATTACTTTACCTTATGAGACATTACCAGTGGACGATGATGATTTAGGGCATTGTTATCCGTAACATGATCGTCATCCAGTTTTTTGTTATGGTTGGACTGCTAAGACTTTATATCTGATCTCTACTTATATTTCTTATGGTGCTCTATCTCCTACATTTTGAGCTTATAATAGCTTTATCAGATATGCCAGCTACTCGCTCTGTTTTAGAGGTTATATAGGAACCCTAGTGGGTTCTTGCCATGCAGACGGAGATGAACGCTCTTTAGCGTACTCATACATGGGATCTATCGTTGGGTTTACACCCTGAAGTTTCTTGCAGATGGTACTATTGATCTTCACAGGGCTAGGTTTGTGGCAAAGGGTTTTACTTAGATACCAGGTTGTGAATTTGGTGCTACATTTACCCCTGTGGAAAAATTGACTATTGTTCGATTGATTATTTCTCTTGCTGCGGAGTACTCTTAGCCTCTTCATCAGTTAGAAGTGAAGAATGCCTTCTTTCACGATGATCTGGGTGAGATTATTTATATGGATGCACCATCGGACTTTCGTGGTGAGGGGGAGTATGCTGGAAAGGTATGTTGACTGCATAAGTTTTTTTATGGACTGAAAATGTCACCATGAGCCTGGTTCTCTCGCTTTACTGATGTAGTCATACGTTTGGGGTTCACCAGATGTCATTCTAATCATACCTGCTTTATTCGACAGAATACTTCTGGACAGTGTGTTATCCTTTTGGTACATGTTGATGATATTATTATTACTGGAGACGATATTTTTAGGACTACGCAGGTCAAGGTAGACCTTGGAAAGACCTTCGATGTGAAGGATCTTGGATTTATGCGATACTTTCTTGGGATTGAGGTTGCCTGTAGCAGTAGCGGTGTTATTCTTTCTCAGATAAAGTATGTTATGGATCTTCTCTCAGACACTGAGATGCTGGGGTACAAATTGGCATCATCATCCATGATTCTAAACCTAAAGCTTACTGCTAAAGGTGAGGAGTTGAGAGATTCGGCTGTCCATCAGAGGTTGGTAGGTAGACTTATCTGCCTAGCCAACACTAGGCCAGACATTTCATTCGCTGTTAGCCGAGTTAGTCAATTCATGTACAGGCCGTGTCAGTCTCAACATGATGCAGTTTATCATATTCATTGGTACCTCAAGTCTTGTTTTTGGACTTAGGTTGTTATATAAATCAGGATCTCAAACTGGTTATCTAGCCAGTTATTCAGATTCAGATTATAGGGGAACGTGTGACAGTCGATCTACTATGAGCTTCTATGCTTTTCGAGGGACTCATCTTATCTCTTGGTAGAGCCAAAAATAGTCAGTTGTCTCCCGCTTGTCAGCAGAGGCAGAGTATCGGGCACTGACACTTGACACATGTGAGATTATCTGCCTACAATGATTCTTGGCTAGTTGGGATTTCTAGTGACTTCTCCATCCACATTATATTGTGATAATCGATCTGCTATTCAACTTGCTTCTAACTCTGTACTACATGAGAGGACGACGCATATGGAGATTGATGTTCACTTTCTTCGGGAGAAGGTTAGCTATTGTATTGTCACTCCATTGTTTGTGAGGACTAGTGATCAGGTTGCAGATGTTTTCACCAAACTTGTCACCCTATCCATTCTTCGGGACTCCGTTTTCAAGCTTGGTTTAGTTGATATTTGTGCCTAGCTTGAGGGGGAGTGTTGGAGTTATAATAGCCTAGTTTATTAGGGTTTTTCTTTTTATATTCGTTTTACTTTTTTATCCTTATTGTACCTTTATTGTTTTACTATATATACAGGGGCTCTACACTTAGTTTGTATCCCTTTGACTCATGTATATTCCTCTTCTAATAGGATGACAAGGAACAAGTTGGGATTGAGTTAAGTGAAGCTGGAGCCTTGGAAATTATTTTGGAAGAAAAGAGAAGTTCTATCGATTGGTGTTCTATCGGTAGGAAGTTAGAAGAATGAAGGTTCCAACGGTAGTAAGTCATTTCTACCAATAGCTTGAGCTACAAAAGATTAGTGCAAAGGTCATACTGGTAGTTAGTACAAATTCTACCGGTAGAAGAACTTACAGAACTTTACATCTTTTTCATCAGAGAATTTCTATTGGTAGGTAGTATATATTCTACTGGTAGAAAAACTTACAGTACTTTGTCAAACGAAGTCCTACTGGTAGGTAAAGGATGTGCTACTTGTAGGAAAAGCCACAGAAGTTTCAAATATTTTATTAGAGCAAATTGCTATGGTAAGTAAAGGATGTGCCACCGACAAGTTGTGCTACAAAAGGAGTTGCTACCAGTAGGTTAAGACATATTTTTACAGGAAGCTCAATTAAAGATCAAATCTCGCCATATCTTTTGGGGATTATCAACCAATCAGAGAAGGAGATAATATTGGGATGAATATATGTCAAAGATATGAAGATTCTCCTTTCAAGCAGAATAAATAGGAGACCCTTTCGAGAATACATCATTATGTTTTTTAGGAGTCTTCCTTTAGTTTTTACTAGTTGTCTACGTTTAGAGAGTGCTAGGGTTTTTCTTGAGAGTTCTTGTTACTGTTCTTTCTTTTAAGTTTGTTCTTTCAATTGTTCAACAATTTACATTCAATTGTGTATAATTTTAGAGCTTTGTTATTTTAATTCAGTTTTTCAATACAAACAATTACTTTCACGTCAGTCTTTACTTTCATGAATTCAATTATGTTCTCTTTAATTACTTGTGTTATTTACATGACCATGAGTGAATAGTCTTTCTCAAGATAATCTGAAGAAGGATTCCTAACTTATGAATTAGGGTCATATTCTAAACTAGGGTTTTAACGTCTATCTGATTGTTTGATTAAAGTTTTGTTTTCGAAAACCTATTTAGTTTGCATATTTCTCAATTACCCGTATACAATTAGTTTTGGTAGGGGTAATTAGTGGTGTTTTCTGCAACCTATAGAGTACTGATTCTTTCTTTCATCATAAACTATCTCTCAGTTACTAATTTTGATTATTTTCCAAGAGTTCAGTTGAAAATAATCTGTTTGTACTAATTTGAATATGAAAATAGATGAGTTATCGATTTAGAGTAGATATTCTCGTTCATAGGTGGGATGAATTCTAAAGATTATCTAGTTTTCCAATTATTGAATTTCATTTTCATTCATAGCTAATCTCCAAACTCTCAAACTTCAAAGACATTCCTTTTATTTTTCATCACCTTGGATTCCAAATCTTTCCCTGAGGAGACGACCATGAACTTTTTGTTCGAGTTCTATACGATACTATTCTCTTATGCTTGGGAGCACTTGTGAAAATACAACCCCTTTGGAGGGCAATCACCTACCTTGCAAGAAAATTCAACAAATATTTTAAGACTAGCGGTGTTAAGTCCTCAAGGTCGAAAGAATATCCAAGTAGACTCAAGTCTCCTAGAAAGGTAGAAAACGGTGGCGGTAGACCTTCTCGACACGAGTTTGAGAAGAAGGGGTAAGGTTTCCAATGCTACGAGTGTCAAGGGTTTGGAAACGTAGCTGTAGAATGTTCTAATGCAAAGAAGAAGGATGTGCCCGAGGAGAAGTGAAGAGTCTTAAAAGCTAAGGTGAGTGAAAGCGAAAGTAAGTCCACATCATGTGTTGACTTCTCTTCGTTAAGTGATGAAGAACACTTCACGGCCTTTGTAGGTTCACACTCCTCCCCTTCACGAAAAACTTCAAAAAATGAATATGAGGAAGTTGAGTTTAGTCTCACTATAGATGTAGATGACTTACTTGTAGAAGTCTCTACTAGTGAGTATGAGACCAAAAGTTTTGAGGACATGTAAAATGCTTAACATGAATTATATAAGGAGTGTCTAAAACAATGCAAGAAATTGCTTTCATTGAGCACGAGGCTCAAAATGAGTGAAAATGAAAATAGAGCACTTCATATGGACTTAGTTAAGCCCAAGGCTCATATTGTTGGGCTTGAGGAGGAGAACAAGTCCCTCCATGACAAGGTGAGCTTCCTTCAGAAAGAGCATAAAGGACTTTTAGAGTATAAAAAGAGTCTTGAGCTTAAATTTATAAAACTTGATAGAGATCTTCACGAATCTCAAGAGCTTTTGAAAAGACTTTCCAAATCACCGAAAAGCTTGATAAAATGCTTTATATAGGGAAAAGTGCTAGTGACAAAATAGGACTAGGATTCACTAATGAACACAACACCTCAACTTCTTTCAAGACTATGTTTGTAATGGGTGATCTCAACCCTACACTGAGCATGGTCACTATTGTGCACATTGCATTCAAAATAGGGAAGTCTTAGATGAAAAGCTCATGCATTTAGCATACCAATCTAAAGCTTTAAACAACTAAGTTGTCAATCTTTCCAAGCATTTAGAGAGGTCATGTTAGTCAAAGTATAGTCATGCATCACCATCTAATGGACCACATGCTAGAGTGCACAAAGCTTCTTCTATCCCCAAGGTCAAGGTTGATATATACACATCCGGGGAGAAGAGAGCTAGTCCTTCACCCATTCTCCAACCTAACCCGAGTTTTTGGAAGGAAAAACAAGTATGGGTGACCAAGGAGTACTTTGACAAACTTACAGTCTCAACTAAGTTAAAGGCTCTGAGTGCTTCTAGTAAGGTCATGACTCCTAAGAAGTAAGAGGGGTGAATGTATGAACCTAGGTGATCTTGCATATATTTCATCAAACACCCTAGGGTCATACATTTGTGTATATATTTTTGTTGTTGCTATTTTCTCATTTGTTTTTATATATGAAAATACAAAAACATTTGAAATTTGAAAAACCAAAAAAAGAGAAATAAAAAATCCAAAAACAAGTTTTGATGTCAGATTTGACATTCGTTTTAGGATTTATGGTAATTGCTTATTTTTTCATTTCTTTGTTTTGATTGCATCTTTATGCATATTTTTCATGTATACGTTTACCTTGAAAAATTCAAAAACATTGAAAAATAAAAAGGAAAAAATATCTTCTTTTGTTTGTTTTTCATTTGTTTCATGATTATGATAATTCATACTTTGATTTGCATTGAAATTGTTCCATCCTTAAGCCAAAGTTGAAATTTCTATTGCTATGAGTCATAGTAGGAGATAGAGAACTTAGTGACATAAATCCAATTGCATGATTCATTGGTCAAAGTCTCTTTCATCCTAGTGTGCTTGGATAATGTTTACCTTTGAAAGATTCAAAACTAAGTACACATGTCATTCACCTTCACAGTTAGGAGTTTGATTACTTTGAATTATTGATGATCTTGAATGACTTTAAGTGTTGGTAATACATGATCACATGGCTAAAGGTTAGTTAAACCTCAATCCCTTAAAAAATGCCGAAGGCCAATCGTGTGAAAAGAGCCCAATGTGACTAAATCTAAAAAGGTGAGGCAAAATAAATGGCTAAAAACAATTGCACTTGAATAGTGAGAGTACTCATGCTTAAATATTAATTGTTCATTTGTAAAGCTCATAGAGCTGATGTTTGTCATGTTTAGAAGCATACATTAAAGTATGAAAGTCGCAATCATGTTAATTGAAGCCATAGAGAAGAAGGGACAAAAGAGGGGGGGGGGGGAGGAGTTGTCAAAAAGAGAAATATTAGGACACTCATTCACCAGTCATGTATTCATTTAGACAATGCATTTAGGATTTCATAATGAGCTTATTAATGCATTAAATTAATTGGAATCCTTCTTGTGTTGGAGGTTGATTTCACATATGTTGCACTTGAATTAGTCAAAGTTGAACAAAATTTGAATGCGTGTGAGTGAAATTAAACCTAAGTGAGAAAACATTGCTCTAGGATGCATGCAATTAAGTTCATAGTGTATTGATATGATGAATTTAGGATGAAAATTTTAAAAAGTGAATGTGTAATTTTCATAATTATTTGTTCAAACATTAAATGATTAAAATTAAAAAATTTATTTACTTTTAATCCAAATTCATTCATGCATTGCATTGAATTATTTTAGACTTAATTTACATCATGCATACATGTTAGGACTGATTGGGGATGAGTTGAAGTGGGCTGAACTACAAAAAATAGAGTTGATCTACTTTAGGAGCCGCTTAAGCGACCTCATCACCACTCGAGCGACCTCTTGTTATTCGAAACCCAGGGTTTTAAAATTGTGTTTTGGACTACTCTTGGTATCCCAAACTCACTCAATCAAGTCTTAAGCCTCCATAATCCTTACCCAAGGTTTCTAAACTATCTCAAACTCATTCTTTAGAGATCTAAGGTTTATTCATTATTCTACCAAGAATCCACACGAGTGAGAATTAGATTCTTCGAGTAAGTATTAAGATGGCCCCCAAGAGATAGAAATGGACTAGGGTTGAGGATGCATATGAGGAGATTGAGAAGAACTTTGATCAAGCTACTCGTTTCTTGACTCAAGAATTTGTAGAGAGGTT
>CM042184.1:21661904-21717638 GCA_023539305.1 Ilex asprella
AGTGATCTTCATACTCAAGAAATGAGCGGACTTGGTGGGTCTATCTACAATGAACCACAAGACATTATGCCCTCGTGACGTTCGTAGTAAATCAGGCACGAAATCCATGGTGATGTGATCCCACTTCCACTCTGGGATAGGTAAGTACTGTAATAATCCTCTGGATTTTTGATGCTCAATCTTCACATGCTGACACACCGCACACTTTGCAATGTACTTGGCCACGTCTTGTTTCATCCCTTTCCACCAATAGTGATGCTACATGTCTCTATACATCTTTGTACTACCCGGATGTATGAAAAATTTTGAACGAGGGTACTCACTTAACATTTCTTCCCTTACCTGGTCATCGTTTTGTACATATAATCTTCCCCAAAACTATAACTCATCATCATGTATAAACCAGTTCTCAACAACCTCATTCCTCTCCAATTTAGCCCGGATAGTTCCCAACTCTGTATCTAATCGTTACAACTCCACAATCCTTTTTTGGAGAATGAGTTGAGCTATAAGATTAAATAAGCATGGTCGATCCTCTTGTCTATCTACCAATAGATTGAATTCCTCCAAAGCATCAATCATCTTCCACCTATTAACAACAAGAACATTGATTTCACCTGGAGACTTTCTACTAAGTGCATCGGCTACTACATTTGCCTTCCCTAGATGGTAGTTAAGTGTAAAATCAGTCTTCTAGATATTCAATCCACCTTCTTTGTCGAAGATTCAAGTCTTTCTGTGTGAATATATACTTGAGGCTCTTATGATCAGAAAACACTGGAAAAGTTTTCCCATACACCTCCACAACTTAAGAGCAAAAATCACAGCGGCAAGCTTCAAGTCGTGAGTGGGATAGTTTTGCTCATGAACCTTTAGTTGTCTCGATCCATAAGCAACTACCTTGCCTCCCTGTATTAACACAAATCCCAAGCCTCGTAACGATGCATCGGTGTAAACATCGTATTCTTCCCCACTACTCAGAATAATGAGGGCATGAGCTATTGTCAACCTTTCCTTCAAGGTGTGAAAGGCTAGTTCACACTCTTGACTCCACAAGAATCTTTCCCCCTTCTTCGTAAGACGGGTCATTGGCATCGCCAGCTTTGAGAACCCATCCATAAACCTCCGATAGTAGCTTGCTAATCCCAGAAAACTACATACTTCGGTCACATTCTCCGGTGATTCCCACTTCATCACTGCTTCAATCTTTACGGGGTCAATAACTACACCCTATTCTGACACCACATGCCCAAGAAATTTACTTCTTTCATCCAGAACTCACATTTACTCATCTTTGCATATAACTTATACTCTCTTAAGGTCTGAAGCACTACCAAAAGATGGTGTTCATGTTCCCCTTGTGTCCACGAATATATTAATACATCATCAATAAACACAATGACAAATTGATCTAGATACGACCGAAATACCCTGTGCATCAAATCCATGAAAGCTACAGAAGCATTAATCAATCCGAACGGCATTATCGTATATTCGAAATGACCATACCGGGTACGCAAAAGCTGTCTTGGGAATATCCTCCTGCTTGATCTGCAGTTGATGATAACTTGTGTGAAAATCAATCTTAGAGTAATACTTAGAATCCCTCAGTTGATCGAATAAATCATCAATTTGTGGCAATGGGTATTTATTTTTCACTGTCACTCGATTCAACCCTCGGTAATCCGTGCATAATTAAAGTGTTTCATCATGATTCTTCACAAAGAGGACCGAGGCTCCCCAAGGTGAAGTGCTTAAGTGGAAAAACCTAATAGCCAATAGTTCAACTGTTTCCTTAGCTCCTTCAACTCCAAAGGTGCTATTCTATAGGGAGCAATGGATATTGGTTCAGTTCCCGAATATAGATCAATCCTAAACTCAATCTTTCTCTTTGGGGGTAATATGTGTAGTTCATCTGGGAAGACATCAAGAAAATCTGACACTATCAGCACCACGTCCGAATGAGATTTCTCCTGATCATCTCCCATTAAGCTAGCTAAGAAACTCAAATTGCTCCCTTCCTTAGCTTTCAAGAATCTATTACCCGTAGTGGGAAATGAATGGAAGAGTTTCGATCATTCATGAAACTAAAAATGATGGTGTTATTCCACGCGAATGAGCAGAATGTATGGGGATAAAATAAGGACAAATATAAGCTACAAGGCTCATGTACAAAAGTGTGGATTTGATAGTTATTTTAGGGTGTGGTACATGTAACACGGAGAAAATATAGTGGTTCACCGGCTTGGGAGCTCGGCTAGTCCACTCTTTAATGAAGACTCTTGCTCCTGGGATCTATATTCCTTTAGAAAGCGTTTACATTTTACTTTTTTATACCATTAGGGTTCTCCCCCCCAATGGAGGCTTTGTGCCATTTTTATAATGAAATTCCAATGTCTAAGGGGTCTGTAGCGAGATCCTTACCTTGCATCCGTGGGATCTTCCTTGGTTTTAGGAGAGGATCTTGGTCAATTGAGAGTTTTGTGCCTTGAATATAGCTTGACTATTGTTTCAGGAGTGGATTCTGTTATACAACTGTTTCCTTCTTGTTTCCTTGATTATTAGCTCTAAGGAAAGCTTGAGGTCTGGAGCCTTGGAGGTCATGGCTGACTTCTTGATCTGACCTCCCTTTGTAACGCCCCAAATACCATCTTGGACGGCATTACAATTTATAAACCATTCACATCATGAGAGTACTAAAATAATCCATCAATAAATATGACTTTATTTATTCTCCATAAACTACTTACAACATCATCCAAAAGAATATGCCAAACAATGGCATTTACAACCCAACAATTTAACTATTATAGCACAACGAAAATAACAAAAGAAAACTAGACTTCACAATGTCTCCAAAATGAATTTCCTAGTCTAGCATCAAAAGAAAGTGTTGCTCTAGGCATCCACCTTGGGATCCACGCTCCTATCTATTGGAGTCTCCCAGCGTGCGGCTCCTCAACTCCCAGCTCTTCCTCTAGAGGATAATCTGAAAAGGTTGTTAAGTAGGGGGTGAGCACGAAGCTCTATAGAAAAATTCTTCCAAACCCGAACAAGGTTTAGAAAATATATACGAAATCGGTCGGTCTCATTTCACAACTAGCATATGTAATTTTGAAATAAAACAGGGACATTTTAAACAGATCTCAAGTTTCACAATAGCAATAAATTTAACGGAAACAATAAAAGACAGATCTCTACAATAAATCGTATTTTCATGTCTATTGGTTCATTCCCGTGCCATGTACGTTGATTATTTCTCAATAATCTACCCAATGATTATACCTAGTCTATCCATCACAACCAACAAATCACAATCACTTCGAAAAAGGGCGTGTACCATACCAATGTTAGTGAAAGGAAAAGTATACCATCCATTGTTCGAACTCCAGTGAACGATAGTGGTCGCATTACCAAATGACAATCCATTACAAGTGTTAAGAAACTATTTCACCTCCACTAGGATAGACTAACCTCTAACACTCTATGACATCTCTCGATAGCAATCCAAGTCCATCACAACAACCATACAATGAGGAAACCAAAATATTCTCAATTCACCAACAATTACAAATAAGTACCAAATCCATAATTTCTCATTTTACAAGCATATCTCAAAAATCCCCAATTTTTATCATGTAACAATTCCAATAACCAATTAAGGAAAAATACAAGAGATCACAACAAATATCATTTTATTACTCAACACAAAACACTATGGTTTTGAAATCAAGAATAAAGGAAGAGTTCAGGAGGAAAACCCATCACTCTTGAAAACTAGGGTTTTTCAAATAAAAAGAGGGATTTCATGGGTATATAACTCTAACTTTGTATAAAACATGTTAATAATCGCAAGAGAATCAAGAAACAAGGAATCTATAGCAAACACATATGATTTGGAATCAATATATATATAATAATTCTAACATCAATGAACAAGAATGGAAGAATACCCCTACCCTGACTCTTAAATAACTAGGGCTTGAATCTTGAATTACTCTTAAATCTCTTGTTTATCACTTTTGATATTGAGCTTTCTCATTCTCTCTTCCTCTCTAAGTGTTTGTAGGGTTAGAGGGGCCGAATGGGGAGAAAAGAAGCATCTTAATGTATTTATAGGGCGAAAAATGAACCCTAAATCGCGACTTTAAACTGTCAGACATCTTTCGGCCGTATCGGTACTGTCGGCTGTATCGGTACACAGTACCAGTACGGTATAGTTCTGGACCATAGTACCGATATGACTAACTCACTTGACCAAATGGTTCTGGAACATTGTACCAATATGGGTTTGCATAGTTTTGCATACATTCTCTGTTTTTCATTTTCAAACCATTCCAAACGCTTCCAAAACCAACCCAAACTTATACAACATATATTTGCACATCAAACATAATTGATATAAGTCCTATTAAAAATTATTTCGTATATTCATGAGCTAAAACCAAGTTTTAACTATTATTTATGATATTAGTATTTTCTACGCCATTACATATATTAAATTACTATACTTCTTTATCATTCTATTACTATAAACATATGGGGGTTTACACCCTTACCGAGCTCTTACTTGAAATTTATTCTTGGTATCATCAGTTGCCCCCAACCCTTAGCCCAAGTGTACATGGGTAGGGGTTGAGTCGAGATTTTTTGACCTCCTCACATTGACCTCGATTTGCGCCCAAACAGGTTTTTGACGGTTTTAGGTAATCATTTACTTTCTCGTTTCTCGTGCACATTCTCCACTTTGTACCATTAACTTTAAATGTCTCTGAGTTGATAGAAACGACTCTTATTTCCCCTTCGAATTCTTTTCCTTTTGAGCATTTCATTTTCTTCCTCTCAACAGTCACTGGTTTTCCCCAAATTTTCGGCAAACCTATGGTTTTGCTAAACCTCCTTCCTTTTCGAGTTAACGTACAAGGCTTTTCTTCCTACTTTAAAATTTGGCTTGCCATTCGTCATTGATTAGGTACGTTCCCGACTCTTTACATGCTTCTTCATTTTGGATCCCTCGAGTCTGAGGTGGTTTCTTCATTTCTGGACTTTTTAATTTTGTTATTTTAGGAACCGATGTTGTTCCTTATCTCAAATTCCCCTCTTCTTGGACCCTTAATCAAAGGCTAGGATTTTTCTTATTGGCAGTTGTTGTGTTACCCCTAACCCTTAGAGAGTGCTTTTCAGAGGTTCCCCCTCTTTACAGATCTTTTAATCTTCTTTTCTCTTGCCCTACGATGTCTTCTTCCTCCAGAGCTACCGCTTCCTCTGTCTCCCTCTTAGTAGATAGGTCTGTCAAAGAGAATTTTGATTTAGGTGAAGTAGGTGACAATATTGACAACTTTTTTGGTGTTGATTCTATTGATATTAAGGAGAAAGCTAAAGAGCTCCCTTCTTCATCTTCCTTAGTGCCAAAAAACCTCAGTAAAGGTACAGGTAAGGTGAGTGGTGTGGCAGTCTTGGCCACTGGTGTAGGGTTTACTTTTAGAAAAGCTGAGCTTGTGGGTCCTAGTGAGGTCACTTTTTCTCTTATGAAGATTTTTAGCGCTTGCATTGGTTTTCCACCTAGTGTCCAATACTGGCGCCCATATGAATTTACCCCATACATCTCCCAGGTTCAAGAGAAAGTTTGCTTCTTCGTGGCTACTTTTGAAAATGATCTGCACTTTCCCTTGCATCCTTTCATTAAGAGTGTTTTATAACACTTCAATGTCTGTCCGACCCAACTCTCTCCTAATTTCTAGTGGGTCCTGGTGGGTCTCCTCATTTTCTTTAAGACTCACAAACTTGGTGTTCCCACTGTTTTCTTACTCATGGAACTATTTAATATTAAACAAACTTCTTTTGAGGGTTTTTTGTATATCTCCAAACGAACAAAGACCAAATTAATTATCTCTGATCTCCCAAGCTCCCATAAAAGTTGGAAAAAACTTTTCTTCTACGTGTGGGGGCATTCAATGAGAGTATAACCTTGCAGATAAGACAAATACTCTTCCCATCCCTAGAGCCTAGTCTACCCCTAACAACCTGGGTAAGTCCTTGCTCTAGCTAACTAGGATCGGACTTGGTGGCTTGCTTTACTGACTTTGCTCTGCTTTCTATGTTTCTCAGGTGTTCGACCTAAGCTCGGTGCTGAGGACAAGGGGGTGTTGCTGAGAGTAGAGAAGTGTGATTCAGAGAAATATTTCGAGCTCATTAAGTCTGAGGTTCTAGTTACACAAGGATTTAGTCTTCTTGAGGTGACAATCGAAGCTCCCACTCCTCTTTGCTTTGAAGCTCCCATTCCTCTTTTTGTTGTTGGGGTTGAAGAGGTGGCATGTAGCATTCCTCCCCTTCGTTATTAACTCTTAACTCTTCCCCCTACTGATCTGTCTATCTCGTACTTCCAAGTTCTTCATCCATGGAGCCTACTATAAAGGATCGCCTAGCCAAGGTGGATCAACTAAGGAGGGGTAGGAGTGGAAGTAAACATAAGGCCGGAGTTGGGGCGAGTAACAGCTCTACCACTTTGACCAAGGTGCCAAAATTGGTTCTGTCTCCCACTTCTCCTCCTTCAACTTAGGTGACCCCCATCCTCCTACCAGGTTCTCAGAACATTGTGCAGACCTCCATTCCTCAAGAGGTGAACCCTTCTCCTTTTGGTGAGGTTACAAGGCAAGACATTGACCCGACCTCCCCCTCCCTAACAAAAGTTGAGAGGGCTATGGAGAAAGTCACACGAGTTTTTCCTAAGTCCACTTCCTCTAGTTCAGTAGGAGAATCCAATCTGCCACTTCTAAAACACTCCAAAGTTGAGGGTGAAAAACTCCCCAAGGTCACTTCAGGTGGGGATTCTCTCATTAATAACGTCAAACGTGCCGCAGAGGCCATTGCCTCCATCATCTTAGAATGTGACATTCAGAGGGCCGCCACTATGCCTCTTGGAGCTTCCATTTCCACTGCCCCGTTTGGGGCTACCTCGATAAGTGTCTGGTTTCTCAAGTTTTTTTCTTTTTACCTCATATCATTCCCTCATACAACCTTTAGCTCTTGTGGTTTTACTAGATTCTAGATGGTTATTCATGTTAGTAGCCTGTTAAAGCGGATCTAATCTCTGGGGAGTTCTGCCAAAGCTTCCAAGGCTCTTGAACTAAAAAATGCAGAGTTGGCCTCTATTAACAGTGATCTTAAGTGTCAAATGTAGGATTTTCAAACACAGGTCAGTAGGTAGACCTCCCTCATCAAGAACTTAGAAGCTGAGAACAAGCAAGCTAAGGAGGAGCTAGGGAAGACAAAGGAGGATCTCAGGGTGAAAACTGACGGTTGGATTAAGGCCAGCCACGTTCCCCTCTGAGCTTTAAGTTCCTATAATGACATGAAAAGGGACTATGACACTCTGTATGAGGCAAGCAACGCCATTCAGAATGAGCACGAGGAGTAGAGAGCTACCACTAAGAAGAAGGATGACCTAATTGCTAAGTTGGCGGATGATGTCAATACTAAGTTGGCTAGGGGGTGGCTGGCATTTCAAGATAAAGAAAAAGGATTTATCCTGATTTAAACTTCACCTTTGACATGGCACAAACAAAGGGTGAAGTTTTCGAGAAAAAGAGGGAGGCGACCCAGACAGAGGGTGGAGATAATACCTTCGCTTCTCTTGCTCTTGAGACTACTCTCGTTGTACTTGCCCCACCTGCCGAGGTCCTGGCTCAAAAGTTCCTCCTCTTCCAGCCACCTCTATAGCCACTACTGCAGTTACCACTTTTGAAGCTTCTTTAGCTCTGGTGTCTGTCGACGTCCCAACTGCTATCCCTTTTTCTACTAAGCTAGTAGTCAGAGCTCTAATAGAAACTGAGGTCCCCGAGCAATTACCTGCTCCTAATCTTCTGGAACTTTGCCAACTGTTATGCCAGACACTTTTTCAATTGTCGACCTTCCAAGCTCTTCACCTGTTTTTGCTGCTGAGACCTCAGCTTCTGAGCGACCAGACCCATCATCTGTTCTTTCTTCACAAACTTAGGGTTTTTTTTATACTATCCTACTAAGTTATTGATGTAAATGCTGAACTCACTTTATTTTTGAAACTGTTCAATACAATCTACTATGTTCTTTAAGGTAGTCTATTATGTTCTTTATTCTGTTCTGCATTCCCCTTCCTTGTCCCTTGTTTGGAGGAGTACCTCCCTTTTTCTTTAAGCAAGATTGTCAAATTTGGAGGAGCAGAAGAGCTGGTGATGCGTCAAGTTGAGCGCTCTCCGTAGGGGGACTTAGTCCTTTCAAGACTAATGAAGAACTAGAGTATAGACCTGGCTGATGAGGTTTAATCCTTGAAAGGCTTGTTATCATTGTCTGGTGCTTTTGAGGAAGCGTTGGATGGTGGAATGTCATTCCTCTTAGTGATAAGAGGTCTGATGGATTTGGCTAATAGAGTAAATAACATGATGCTGAGGTCTTTCACAGGCATATCTGTAAAGGCTATGTCGCTGCATACACAAGAACTTTGATGGAAGATGATCCTCAACCCTATGAAATCTGAATAGTCTCCAAAAAAGGTCCATGCGTCCATGAAGATATACAAGCTGACCTCAACCTAAAGAAATCTGAGAAGTCCTTAAGGAAGGTAGGTGACTTGATCCGAAATGTGTACACCCAAGTGCAGGTAGTCAAGCTGTAGTAATAATCTGGTTTGAGTCCGGAGTCGAATCCACAGTGAATATGGTGTTTAGTGTTTCAAGGTGAACAGTAATGAAGACCAATCAATTGTAACCTTTTTGAGCTTTGTGAGAAGTGGATGGTTTCTTGAACAGAATATTAAATTCTTTTCAAGAGAGTTTTTCTAGACAAAATATAAGATTCAAATAAAATTAAAGTCACTCTTTAGTTCGAGGATCAGAATATGTAATGAATTATCTAGTGTATTACACTTGTGCTTTATAACTCAACTAACTTCCGTGGTAACAGTAAGTTAATCGGAAGATAAGGGTGGACTAGGTTAAAGCTCCATCCTTTTTATGAAGTGCAATGGTGGTGGAGATTGAAGAGTTAGTCGTGAAGTTCTATCCCAGAGTATTTGTCTCACACAACGGATCTTTCTAGAAGGAGTTATCCATTTACCATAGAAAAGATCCCTTGGTTATACATAATACTAGCCGGAGTTCTTTGCTTTGAATCAACGAATCCTTCTAGAAGGAGTTATCCATTTACCATAGAAAAGACCCATTGATTCCACAAAGAACATTACCTAGCTAGGGTACTTGCCTTGAACCAACGGATCTTTCTATGTAGGAGTGATCCGGATCATAGAAACATCCTTTGGTTGTGCAAATTACCCTAACTTTGCTTAACATATTCAACCTCCCACTGAGCAAGTAAATAAAGCATTGAAGTATGAAAGAAATGCACAAGTATAACATCCAGATAGTTATTACGTATTCATCACCTCTCCCTAAAATGTGAATGCGGACTATTCACTCTTCATGGCTTGGGTAAAGCTAGAAAAGTAATAGTACTCATTCCTCCAAGTAGAGGAACTCCGAAGTTGATCTTCAACGAAGAATGAGTGAATCGCGTTCCACCATTCTTGGCTTTGGTAAAGCCCTAGAAAAGTGGAAGAGTTTCACTCCTCTAAGAAGAAGATGCTCAAGCAATGGAAGTGAAAGAAAGTAAAAGAAAGCTAGATCTTCAACAAAGAATGAGTGAATCACGTTCCACCCTTCTTGGCTTTGGTAAAGCCCTAGAAAAGTGGAAGAGATTCACTTTTCTAAGAAGAAGATGAGCTCAAATGATGAAGGTGCAAGACATAATTGAAAGCAAGAAAGTAAAAGCATTAATGTAAAGACAAGAAGTAAATTAAGAACATAAAGAACACAAAAGTAGGGAATTTATCTTCCCAACTCTATAAAAATGAAGACAAGTAGGGAATTAACTTCCCAACTATAATAAAGATGAAGACAAGTAGGGAATTAAACTTCCCAACTATAATAAAGACTTGAAGTAATTAAAAGGAGCAAGAATGTAAAAGACTTGAATTAAAGAACTAGAATGTAAAACTTGAATTAAAATGAATACATAAAAAGACTAGGTGTTCTTCAAGAGGGGAGCTCTTGATCTCTCCCCACAAGTGTGTCCTCAAAGGCTCCCAAAAGGGGAGTATATATAGGCAGGGAAGAGCGAGGGAGGGGTTAAAGAGCAGTGCTGGACGCCTAAGTCAAGGTGAGAATCAAAGGCTCAGTCAAAGAATCAGGAAATCTGCAGTCTGTCCGTGGGAACCGTTCGAACGGTCCCTTCTGTTCGAACGTGAAGGCTGTTTTGCTTGCATGTCTGTGTTGATTTTCAGGCTTCACGTGGGTTGCAGTCTTTTGTCAGGCCATTCATTCACCCACTCTCTGCAGCACTCAGGGTCTTCAAACACTCCAGATTCAGTCGATCATGGCACCCGTGTGCTTGAGGGTCTTTCTTCTGGCTTGGGAGTCTGCACACGCGAAATCTTCCAGTCAGCCTGATCATGTCAGTGTTTCCAGTTTCGTTCGAATGTGGGATAGTTGTTCGAACGTGATGATGCGTTTGAACGAGGCTTGATGTTCGAACGTTAGGCTTTAGCCTCCAGGGTTTGTCTACAACACGCCTGGTCTTCGTTAAATTCAGGGGAACGTTCGAACGGTCCCTTCCATTCGAACGTGAAGGCTGTCCTCCAAGCTTTTCCATTGTTTGATCCTTAAAGCACTGCAGTTACATTTAAATGTTGTATTTGTTATGCTTGACCCTTTTTTTCTCACTTTAGCACCTGAAATATCACCATTTGAAGTCCATCAAAGTATAATTAGTCCAAAGGAGGCACAATAAAATGTTATGATTGGGTATCCATCTGTAGGAGGTATCTTTTCAGGGTGGAGCTACGTGTCAGGGCTTTACTTATGATTCTTACAGCTACTTAAGCCTACGAACTTCCTCATTATGGGCTAAAATTTGGCCTCACAAATATGGTGCAGCTTATTGTATTGGACTTTTCATGGCTCGTCGAGTGTTGAGAATGCTTAGGATGACTGAGGAGTACCACTCAGTCCAAGTCTCTGCTTCCCCAGAACTAGTGGATTTTTTAGGCGGTCTTTATGGTAATTTCCTAACTACCTTTTATTTAAAGTCGTAACTGTCTCCATCCATAAATCTAGAAACCTAAGAGACCGTCGAATTTGATTTTTGTGCGCCACTTGGTTTCTTAAAGCTCAAGATTCCATTTTAAGGCCTTCATATTTCCTTGCACTTTTTCCCTGTTCACAGTTCTTGGAGATTTTCTTGAGTCGTCCTGTTCCTTGGGTCCTTAGGACTGCTATTTTGTTACTTAAGACTCTTTATGGCTGCCCCACTTTCCTTTCTCTTTCAAGAATGTACCTCTTTTGCAATAGGCTAGAAGTGGCAGTCTAGTTACTTGGCTCCTTCCATGGTGTCGCCCTCAGATCTTAATGGTGTTAAAAAGCAATTCTTCTATGAATTGGACTTGCCTCTATGGGTCCCCACTCCTAATGAGCCGTACAACTACCTTCCTAGGGGGGAAGTTTGTATCTTTGAAGGTGCCCCAAAGTTGGGCCTCCGTCTTCCCATCTACCCCTCCATTGGGTGGATCTTGACTTATTACGGGTTAGTCCCCTCTTGCTTATACCCCAAAGGGTGGGGTGTGCTGATCAATTTTTTCATCTTTTGGCGCCTCTAGGGCAATGACGTGTTCCCTACGACTGCTAAGTTTCCCTATTTTCATGAACTTGAAGAGGATGAGCTCATTTACTTTAGTTATTTAAGGTGGAGACGCTTCTTCGAGTGCCAACTGGTGCTCGATGTTCCTCTTTTACCAGAGGGGTGGTTTCATCATTTTTTCTTCGCCTTTGGGGATTCCGGGAGGTCTACTGAGGACCGTTGCTTGGTGAATAAGGTTCCTCATTCCTGGAGGAGCTTTTCTCACATAGGTTGTGGTGTTGAGATTTTTCTTATCCAGCTTTCTGTAATGCTTTGCTTTAATCATTCTCTGATTGTGCAGGTGCACCAAACCCAGACGAGATAAAAGTACTGAAGATTGAACAAGCAATGAAGGCTGCCCCATGCTGATTGGGTAAAACCTTTATTGTTTCCTAAAGTTTGAGGTTCAAAGGGGAGTGTCACTCTCCCTTGGGATTATGTCAAAAGAAAGGACAAGTAGAAGGGAAAATGAGATGGTGTAAATATGATGTGCAATGAACAAAAGTGCTCCTAATCGCAAGGAGACTTTCGTGGGTCGTATTTTACTTGGTGGTATTCCAAGGTCGTTTTCACAATGAAGGAAGTAAACCGAGGGGAAGGTGATTTTGAATAGAAGAAAGTATAAAATCCTTGTTCTTGAAAGTTGTTTGGTGAAGTTTGTATTGGTGAAAATGAAATGAGAAACAAATGTTGGCAAATCCAAGAGGTCATTCCAATGGTGATATCATCTCAACTCGAATCCCTCCTCCAATGGAACATGAATGAACAATTGATTCGTGGGAAGCTAGGGATAAGACGAGTAAGTATCTAAGCATAAACTGTGACTAGGCCTATGGAATATCAAAGACTCACTGACTTATCCACCCTCAACCCAGTCAAATCGAACCATTGAACTCTGAAAGGAGGGAGGAGAATGAGTTAAAATGGTATACCCAAATGGAGGTTCCCCTTGGTTTTGCCAACTAGAAGATTTAGCTACTCATGCTTGAAATGAAATTAATTATGTGATGGAAATTCATTACAAAGGGATGAAGTTCTTGAGTAACTATTTGCAAGAAGACATAAACTAGAAGAGAAAGCATTTAAAATCCATTTTACAACTAAGAAAATAAAGAACTTTGATGCATTAATGGTAGAAGCTTTTAAAGAACATTAAACTTGCAATGAACATCAAGGAACTAGCATTCATGACATTAAAATGAAGTTCTAAAGATTCATACAAGGGATGACAAGACAATGTATTGAAATAAATGCAAAAATCTCAACTTTCTCTCACTAGAACACTATTCATCATCTTCTACTAGACTCCCTCTCTATATCTCCTGTAATGTGTGTAATTCTGAATAATGGAGAGTTTTGCTTGCCAAAAACGTGCTTGGAGTGATGGCCTAGCTTCCAGAAGTGACCTCTACCTGTAGGGGTGCAGGAGAAATGACCTGGACAGAGGAAGTGTAGAGCTTGTTTGCACACCCAGCTCCTTTTCTCTTCTCTCTCCTCATTAATCACCATAGCTCCAAAGTCTCAAGAGAGGTGTGAAAGAGATGAATATTATTGTGGGCGTGTCAAGGAAAGATGGGAGATCTGTTGGTGGGATCCTCGAGGCAGCATAGCTTGAGATGCAGAACTCTGAAAGCAGACTCGTGGACAGTACCGGTACTGCATACCGATACTATTTCTGTTGTTTCTTTCTATTTTTTGATTTTTCACCTCTTAAGCTTTCCTCAAGCCATTCTTTCATCCCCAATCATCTTAATACATTTGGGAAGGCCTTAAGAAGCCTCTTTTAACACTTTTTATCTGCTAACATCAAATATCTCTGTTAAGAGCTCAATCCATGCAATTCCCATCATTTAACTCCCAAAAATAATTAAAATAAGATGATTAGCACATAAAAATATACAAAGTTTTGTGCTAATCACATACACATTTTAGAATTGGCTACGCCAGAAAACCTTTTCTTGTTTAGCGCTATTACAGCTTCCTTGGGTTATCCTTTCTATCCTGACTCTCTTGATTCCTCTCTCCTTGAATCAGAGGAAGAGGAGGAGGCTGGTACGCCCTAAAGAGGTACAAGATGAGTGATTCTTCTTCTTTGTATGATTCCTCCTTCAGCGTAGTTCTGCTTTCCTCTGCAGGAGTAAACTCCTTGATTTTCTTTTCAAAATAGAGAAATAAAGAGAGAAGTTGAAAGATGAAATTGCCTCACTTAAAGGAGGAGGTGGCTGAGTTGAAGAGACGACTAGGGGAGAGCTAGGAAAATTTTTTGGTAGAAAGGGCAACAGCTGGTCGAGCGGGTCTTTCGAGGATGGGCCTCCCATGGAAGGTATGCATGAACATCTCTCTTAGCATGACCGTCATCCCCTATACCGATGCCTCAATCCCATGCACTGTGGTTTCTAGTGCATCCAGACGCTGAGGTACTAAGCGTGTTGGTACAACTTTGAATGGCCTAGAGGGTGCAGTCTGTACTAGGTCATCATAATCAGATTCCAACTGAGCTTGCTCCCCTCGACTCATTGCTTTTCTCTTCTTACTACTGGCCTTGCCAATAGCCCTTGTCTCAAGAGGAGTGAGCCTGTCAAACATGTAGCCTTTCACCTTGAAGTGCTTGCACATCTGGGTTACCAAACTCTCGTATGGTAAATTGGTCATCGACTTCACTGTCACAACAAAATCTTTCATTACCTCCCATATGAACAGGGCAAAGTCAATCTTCTTACCCGACACAACAACATCTAAAATGGCTAACTTCTCCATATTCGGCTTCTTTTTTGATGCCCTCGGGAGTAAATTATAATGGAGAAGCTTATTCAGAAGTCCATACCCTTGCTTTAACCCTCTACTCAGCACAGTTTCCCTGAATTTAGGAGGGTCCTCGTACATCAGAGTAACAAGCTCGGCCTTGGTCTTAGCTTTATCGACGTTATGAGGATAGACCGACAGGAAGGGTGGTGGTCTCTGATAGTTCCCTAGGAGGGTGGCAGTAACATCCAAGGTCACCTCAAGCATCTTGCCCCGCATATTTTTCCTTAACACCTCCTTATCTTTCACCGCCGCCACCTTGAGTATCTGGTAGAACTCTCTCCACATGGCCAAATTATACCCCTCAACGGGTCCAAACCAAAAGCGCATCCCATGTGCTTCGATGATCTTCACCACCTCGTGTTTTGGGGTAAGTGTGATGAAGTCGAGATGCCGCTCGTAGGTTACACCTTTATCCGTAATCCACTGGAGTCGTACCTCCTTCCTTGCTTTCTTTCTTTACTCATTTGGGTCCACACTCAACCCTTCACCGCTTCTCTTGCAGCTAGTGGGATCCTCGGGTGGAGGAGAACTGGACCTCGTTCTCTTGGTCTGGGCCATGAAGTGTAACAGTGCCCACATTAAGAGAAAAGAAAAGAGGATCCCCAAGCGACCCTTAATCGAGTCAAAGGTCTCAAGACACACCTTAAGATGATGAGCCATGTGAAGTTCCTTGGAGAGATTGAAGGGATTTGGGGAAGTTTAAGGAGTCGGCACCTAGGGTTTTAGGGGTGGATTGAACAAGATTTAAGCTTAAAGAAGAGAGGGGTTCTAGGATTTAAGGAGGGGGGAAGGGATTTGGGGGCTTGGGATGTTTTCGAGTGAGGGAGAGAGTGAGTTAGAGTTGAAATTTTAGGCTGGAAATGAAGGTTCACCGAAGGATATAAATTAAAAAGCCCTAATTTTTTTCTTGTTTTAGTAGACCATACTAGTACTGTACCATACTGATGCTGTATACCGGTACTTCGAACTCCAGTAGCTTAAGCGTACCGGTACTGCATACTAATATTGTTATTACTTTGATTGTCAAAATAATCCCGTAGAGCACACCTCTCCACTCCATTCCAGCTTAGGACCTCCCTAGACCTTTTACCACACTACTTATGTCCTCTACTCCATCCCAAAAATGTACTCCACTTATAAACCACAATCTGAACCATCATGCCCAAGTTATAACTGAAATTGCACAACGATTTAAACATTTGATGCATGCAACATGTAAGGAATGGATTCCTGTTGTTAACTATCAAAATGAATACTGAAAATATACATCATATAATTCATAATCAAGGCATTCCTAATTCATGACAAATATAAAAAACTTGAGCAATATTCCCCTATTCCATAAGCATGGGTAATCTAACACATTTCTCAAATGACTGAACTAAACACACATGAGCAAAATCGTAGTCTTAGACACTAGTCTAAAGTATGCACCTACAAATTCATTTTCGACTTGTGTGTGTGTGAATTAAACAAGTAATTTGAACATTTACACAACGGAATTCACATTCACATGGCTATTCAACTTAAGCTTTGATGCAAAACTCACCAAGGGTTTCTCTCAACAAAGAATCACACTTTGGTTATCTTGGCATGCACTCCATGTGTACATGTGAGATAGAATCTTGTGTTCAAAACGTGTGCTCAAATGTTGTCCAAAAATGAAGTTCATTTATGAAAATGAAGTGACCTTGGCATAGTCTCATGAACAGAATGCTAGGGCATTGGGTAGTAAGATTAACTCATCATTTTTGTTAACATTATGCACATCTCATGTTTCTTTAGATCACTTAGGACTTTAAGGGTTATAATGGGGCCTTGGGATAATATCTAGGTAAATGAAGAGAAGGGTATAGGATAACAAAAGGGATTGTTCCACGTGAGAGACTTTTATTTCAGAAAAACACTTCCCTTTTCACGGGATATTGATTCTCACACCATCACCACACCCTTTGTTTCTTTGTTTTCTTTTCCTCACATTTCCTTTTTTTTTCCTTTGATCGTTCTTTCTTCTTTCACCCCTTTACTTCATTTTCTTGGATTCTCATTTTTTTCCATTGAACTCATTAAGTTTCAACATCATTTATCCCATTTTGTTTGAATTTTTACACCATACTTCCTTCTCTTTTATGATCATTCATACTCAACACTAGGAACAACCAAGATAAGGTAGATATTTACCATTTTCATTGGCTTGGTTTAATATATGGCATAGAAATGAATTCAATTAAGGCTCAATCATGACACAAGAGATAAAATTTACACAAGAAGAAGGGCAAAGGCTCAAGGCATTTCAACGATAGCCTAAGATCATTTCTAAATAAGCATGTGATGGCATTATAAGTTCAAGACAAATCAATCTATTATCCCAATGCACCTAACCAAAACAAGCATAATGAGACTATTGAACAAATCTGACATTGAAAAATTGTTCTTTGAGTAATTATAAATTCCCTTCAAAAAGGTTTGGCTCAAAAGCTCTTATGGGTCCTTACTCATCTCCACTACTTATGTCAAGCTTAAAACACGAACTCAATCCATAAATTGCCAAAATTACTCATTCAAGAACCACATACAGTTAAGTTAAAAAATCAATACTTATGTGATACTCATGCATAGAATCAACTTCCATAGAATGCTTATGTGCACAAAGTTCACAACGAAGATCAACATGTCATCCGACTCACACACTCTTCATGAAGGAATACATGTCAACTTCTAGATAATTTTCATAAATTTTTTTTCAAAAATTTCACATATTTTTCACTAATGTAAGCAAAAATAAAAAATTTCTAACAATCTTGGTGTATCATACAAATGGTGCACCTCACCCCCAACTTAAATCATGCATTGTCCTTAATGCAACAAAAAGATATTGTATGCAATGAAGGACAGTAAAAAAATGAGTAAGGTAAGAGAATACCTCGCAATTGAGCTTTTGACAAAAGCACCAAGATCTGGATCTAAGAGAACCAATGCTATACAACCGAAGAACTAAGTGACTTGAAATTAAAACATTATAAATAAATAAAAGAACTGTACATGAAAAACATAAACACTAGCCAATCCTCCACAAACTCTGGATACACGGGATCTGTCAAATCTTCCTCAACTTCTTACTTTTTAGAATTGAAGAATGGCTTAAGTCTTTGCCCATTGACCTTGAATGTCTGGCCATTCTCAGGGTTTGCCACGTCAACAACTCTATTGGGGTAGGCCACCTTGACAAGATAGGGACCATCCCAACGGAATTGAACTTTTCCTTAAAAAATTGAGGGGCGAGAATTACATTCGAACACTTTTTGTCCGAGTTCAAATCATTTATGTATGATAGAATTATCATGAAAGATTTTAGCCCGTTTCTTTAAAATTTTGGAGCTCTCATATGAATCTCGTCGAATCTCTTCCAATTCATTCAGCTTTAACTTTCTGTGTTCACCGACCATTCTCAAATTGAAGTTTAACGTCTTAATGGCCTAATAGGCCTTGTGTTCCATTTCAACTGGCAGATGGCAAACCTTTTCGTAGACAAGGCGATAGGGAGACATACCTAAAATAGTTTTATAGGCGGTAGGCCTATAAGGCATCAGTCAATCTATCAGACCAATCCTTTCTATTAGGGTTAACTATTTTTCTAGAATGATCTTGATCTCCCTATTGGCTAGCTCGGCTAGGCCATTTGTTTGTGGGTGATAGGAGGTGCATACTTTAGGAGTAACACCATATTTGAACATTAGAGATGCAAATGGCCTATTACAGATGTGGGATCCACCATCATTGATCATTGCTCTAGGCATCCCAAACCTCGAAAAGATGTTCTCTTTTAGAAACTTGACTACGACCTGATGGTCATTAATCTTGGTTGGGATAGCCTCCACCCACTTGGACACATAGTCCACTGCTAGAAGGATGTACAAATAACCAAATGACATAGGGAACAGACCCATGAAATTGATGCCCCAACAGTCAAATAGTTCTATGACAAGCACAAGGGAGAGGGGCATTATACTTCTCCCGGTCACACTACCCAATTGTTGGCATATGTTGCATGCCTTACAAAATGACACCCAATCTTTGATAAGATAGGGCCAGTAGAAACTTGATTGAAGAATTTTGGCAGAAGTCTTCTTCGCTGAAGCCTAATTAAGTGGTAGTAGTTACCTTTGACCCTCAATATTATTGGATTAATGATTATAGAGTTTAAAATATCGATGTCATATATAGTAGAAAATTATTGAAATAAGGATGATTTTAATGTTTGGTGTTAACTCTATCGTCATGCGAGATCTTTTAAATGTTATTGGAGTTGTGTTGGGGGAATATGAAGTTCTTTTTCTTGTCTCCTTTAATGCATTATTAAAATATGTTTGGTTAGTTATACTTGAGTATTGTTGGTATGAGTATTAAAGATTCTAACTTGACAGTTAGTGGTGATAATTGAAAAGACGTAATTTGAGGAATCAATGATGATACCTATGCAGATTGGCTTTGACATGGATGTAAAAACCTTATGTAATTTTTGGGATAAATGACAATGGTTATCCTAGTAATTAACATATTGTTATTATCTTGAGAATTATGAATAATGATCAGACTATGATTACTATGTGGGTAAATTAAGGAACAATGGTTTAATTATTGAGAGTCTTGTTTTAGTTTTAATTATATCATAAGAAGTCTGGTGATAGAGAATTGAGAGATATTTTGGGATCCTTGATAGTCTATCTTCATATTTTGGTATATTACAAGATATATATTGTAATGGATTGTCTCATAGGGATTCGAAAGTATAGGTATCGTGAAAAGAGTTGTGATGTTAATGAGAGTCACTAAGAATTGATTACATGGTTAGTAGTTCTAGATCAAGGTTAAAGATTGAGATTGAATACTTAGGAGATAGAAGATAACTGGCCTTAATCGAGTTAGTGAACGTGTAGAGATATTAAGATTGATCTAAAAGTATGAATCCAGATACAAATGAGTTATGAAGGGGATTGTAAGGGTTATTTATTTGAGCTCAAGATTGGGGATTGAGAGCAAAAATCATGGAGATATAGCTTGACACTTAGCCTGAGTATTATAGTTAGTTAATTACTAAAATTCCCTTTGAATGGATTAGATGGATCATTAGTGTACACATTTTAGAAGCTAAAAATTAGAGGATAAATGTGGATATGTTTTAGTTGTACACTTGAGTGGAACTTGACATATCTTCTCAAAACTTTCAAACCAATGGGAATTTTTATCTTGTGGCTAGTTTTGATTTGTGAATTGGCAGATGTTAATTTATATCGAAATGAGCAGCGAGCCGCTGGATTAGATTTAATAGTGGTGGAATTAACCATTAGTTACAGTTACAGTGGTGAGTATAAAGAGTATAAGCCTGAAGAGTGAGATTCAATTTATTGAAAAACTTGGTGTATAGTTTGATGGTTATAATTGTTGAAAATCTTGCGGTGTCCACCAAACTACAAAAATTGATAAGTGTCCACAAGATGTGCAGTTATTATTAGATTTTAAATATTGTGAGTTTCTCTAGTCTAGTGAGAAACAAAGTCATCAAGAATGAAACATCTATTTAAGGAATCATTGTAGATCTTGTTGAAATGACATTACTAAGTTTTGCATTATAACATAATTTGGGTATTGGAATGATGAGTAATCTCATTAGTGAAATTAAATTTGGTTGTTGTGAAATACTTATGGATAAGCTACATGTAAAAAGCTAACATGCGATTTTTAAAATGATTGGTACATTCAAAAGAGAAGTGATATCCAACGAATCGGAAATAAGTTAAAGATCTAGCAATTATGCATGATATGTAATTAGTTTAGACAAACACATGGAATTATTGAGTATAAAGAATAATCAAAAGTAGTGAATGAAGGTAAACTTGGGGACTTCACTAACTGTAGTGACGATATAAGTTGAAAGTATGGATTTAAAATTAGGGTATGATGTTCTATTTTAATCTTGGCTTTGATGTTTAAAGGATGAATAGAAGTGGAGACATCATAGCCAAATGAGAATTAGATAGACTAACTCTACGATTATGTTTCGAGAACGAAACTTTTTTTTAGGGGGTGGATTGTAAGATCCCGTATTAAAAATTAAATATAGATACTATTATCTTAAGAGTTCTCCTAATATGAATAACATTATGGTAGAAACTTTGAATCATTGTTGAAAGATTGATCATAAAGTTTGAGTTTCGAACGAATTGACTTTCAAGCCAAACTTAGTTTCAAAGGTGTGTAAGCTTAAGAAGGGTGATTAGGTAGGTTTCTAAATATTTTTAGGTCAAAATTATGTCTCCATTAAATTCGGAAGGTCGAAAAACATTGGGAGAGACAATATGAGGTGTATTAGAAGTTAGAAAGTATTTTGGAGTTAAAACCAATTTTGGAGAGGATTTGGGTAGGAAGGAATTCAACACTATCTTAATATTTTAGCCATAATATTTTACTCCTAAAACTGATTGATCTGATTTTTGGACAGTTGAAACTAGATTTTAAGGGCTACAAAATTGTATTTCACGAATTATTTTTGAATCGGCTTCTAAATAAGTCAAAATTGATTTGAAAGTTGAGGGTATGTTGTCACCCGCGTCCAGACGGGAATATACACGTGTCTGGACGCATTTGGAAAAAAAATTGGGTGAAAATAACACGCGTCCGGATAATAAGAAACACACGTCTGGATGCGCCAACAAAGGGGATTCATGTCCGGACCTGTTTTGGGTGTTTTCTCCAATTTTCACCCTATTTCATCAATGCTAACCACTAGAGAGCCTTGGAGAATAAGAAGGAAGGGAAAAAACAAGAGATTAAAGTATTGATTCAAGTTAGGAAAGATCAAATCTTCCTATAAAAACCCGGGTAAATTTAAACTTTTAAGAATAAAGGGCAAAATAGTAAATTACCACAATAATTCGGGTTGTAAACCTGAAATTTTCTAGAGCTCGGATGATGAAGCAGACCTCACCGTTGGATTCGTCTTGCGAAATCTAGTGACCATGTCAAATTTCATCGAATGCTGAGATAGTTGAGTTTTTAGCGTTTTACGAGGCGGTTGGGCCCTGGGAGACCCAAATACGAAATATTTGGGAAAATTATGAATTTTTTAAAATAAATGAAGTCAATACAAATTAAAAATATTTTGAACTTGAATCGGAGCGAAATTTAATCGTTTCGGGATGAAAACGGACCTGGAATTAAAAGGAGCCGTGTGGCGCACTGTGGGCCAAGTATTCAAAAAATATAAATAGGGAAAAAATCAGATTTTTCCCCATTATTCAGCCATTGCTAGCCAATAGAGAGGAGAGGGAAAAGAGAAGAAGAAATCCAACTTCTCTCTACGATCTACGGAGCTACAAGGCTCGAATCCGTTCGAGCCAAGAGGAAAAGTCGCTCTCCTCGACAAGTGCTACACGTGCACACCAAAAACAAGGACTTTCACCGAAGGTGAGATAACCAAAAATTTGGAAGAGAGGGATTAGAGCTTGGGGTGAATTCTTGGAACCTCTACGGTCGTTCCTTCATGCTACAAGAGGTAGGGGTTTTCCTACTTAGACTTATTGACAACCTTAAATGTTCTATGGAAATGGGTAGGTCAATATAGATATATATTACTTGCCTATGGAATTGATTTTGATGAAATGAGTATTGAAATTGGGTAGAATATCTTCTATCTTGAAATGGGTATGTAGAAATTACTTAATGTAATTTCTTGAATTATGTGAATTGTGGGCATGTTATGTGTTTACATCATCTCTTGATTTGGAAGTGTGTTATTACTTGATATGAGATAACATGCTTGGACTTGAGTTTTGGATAAAATGTTGATAAATGCATATTAGTTTATTGACATTGTGAATTATGAAAATTATATGCTTTTAATATAATTTGTCATGGATTATATGAATGGGGATTGAAACCATTCATATGGCATACATTACATATCGAACATTGTAGTAGAGTTGCAATGAGGCATTACATTGCATATGCACGGGAACATTGCATAAAATGGATGGTAGTGCATGGAAGTAGTCAACACCACATGGGTGGATGACGAGTGGGCTCGATTAAGCTAAGTCGATGACTTGGACGAGTCATACGGTTTGCATGGTGTTGAGGGTCGGGGTTAGCAAGAAGGGCTAGAAGATTCCACGGGTGTAAGGCCCGGTGATTTGGATACGTACTTCTGTTGGTATTAATCCATAAAGTATGTCAGTGTACGCGAGACTGTTGGTGGAAGTCCATAAATTCCGTGTCGGTTGGGTGCCGTTGGTGTAAGTCTATAAATACTTACCCCATACAAGACCCCGGATTGATAATGTCATTTGATGTATAACATAGATGACATAATTATACACATGGGAAATCACATGTGTTGGAGAGTCGGAAAGGGCTCGGGATCATGGATGACCGACATTCGCACATTAGCAAATTGCTTGTGTCGAAGGGCTCAGAAGGGCTCGAGTTGGTTATTGAGAATGAGTCTCATCTCATTCCAAAGCATTGCATGGTAAATTCCCAACATTGATAGTATATTTGTGTTTGGAATGTATGAAAGGTGAATTATTTGCATATGAGCATTTCACGTGCATTTGGGTTGGGGAGTAGCCTAATTAGAAAATCCTCTATTGAGCGTGGCTCACCCTTTATGGAAAAATATTTCAGGTGCGAGATTTGCGCTGGTGGAAGGGTCTCATTTCGAGTCTCAAGGATAAGGAAAGCTGACTTGTGGCTTTAATAGTTCATTTTGTAAAGTTGATGTTAAAATTCCATTTTGATGTGTAAATATATGGAATTGTAGGAAATGGAACTAGTATGGATCATATTTTAGGTGGAAAAACCTTAATAAACTTGTTTTGGTTGGTTGTGGAATTGATTGGAAATGAATAAGGAAGGAATTGTGAAAAAAACAGGCAAAACCTTTTGAATGGTCGATGAAAGCCTTCCGGAAGGTTAGTGTAAATTTATGTCCAAAAGGCAAAACCTTCCGGAAGATCTTGAAGGTTAAGGTAAAATCCTTTCTAGTAGACAAAACCTTCCGGAAAGGTCGATAAAAACATTCCGGAAGATCTGGAAGGTCAAGGTAAAATTCTTTCCAGTGGGCAAAACCTTCCGAAAGTCGATCAAAACCTTCTGAAAAGATCTTGAAGGTTAATAAAAGTATTTTCTATAAGGTAAAACCTTTCGGAAGGTTTATAAAAACCTTCCGGAAGATTTTTCAAAAATATGAAATTTTAAAAATTGTTTTGTCATGCAATTGGACTTTGATCCTTCTAGTTCAAATGATACAACAGGACATTAAATGAGGTATATTGAGGCACGTAGGACCTCGGTAGAGATAAATGACCAAAGGAAATTACAGGTAGCACGTGAGTTAAAATTTCGATAAAAATGGTATTATGGATGTGATGTCGGGTTATGCGGCATTCACGGGTATTTTCGCGGGTTGATGGTTGATCAACGGTTTTAAAAAGGGACCCCCGATTTTTATGGGTGTCACACCTCCAGTTCTTCACACAAAAACTAAGGATCAAGGTAGGGTTTTTTCAAGGTATTTCGTTGTCAAATAGCAAGTTAGATGTTACTTCTCCTTATCTCTCTAGTAAAGTATTTGCCACCCACTAGTAGACATCTACTCCTTGAACTATGTCGTTCATTCTTTTTTTGACCCCAAGGTTATGTTCTCTAATCCTAGTGTCTCTTCTCCATATACAGTTAATCATGCATATTGTTCACATAACATAGAACACATAGCATGTAGCATTTAAAGCACATAACATGCAATGTACAAATGGATGCAATGGTCTAGACCCATGCCTCGAAAGCCTTAGGTAAATCGTAAGCCTAGGCTCTGATACCAAGCTGTGAAGCCCCTAAAACCGAGGGTCCTTTGTCATCCCATTGATCAACCATCCACTCGCAAAAACTCTCGTGAATGCCACATAACCTGTCATTACGACACGACATCCCATTTACGGAGATCACAATAACTCAAAGTTTAGGAAGAGTCTCCTTATACTGGGCACTCCCAAACGCATATCCTGTATATATTTAATCACACGACCTATCCGAGGTCCAATATACCACAATTTATACCCCATTATTGTTCATTTACTTCATTTGAATAAAAGGACACAAATCCCAAAAGTATGACAAAGCATTCTTAAAAATTGAGATTTTGGGAAAATCTACCGGTAGATTTATCATCATTCTACTAGTAGGTTTTACTCATTGAAAAAGTTCTACCGGTATGTTTTGCCTATTTTTGCCCATTTTCATCCTCTTTCAATTCCAATTCATTCCAAATCACTCCATATCTACCCAACACGTATAAAGTGAAGTTTTCACATACAATATAGTTCATACAAGTCCTATTACAATCATTTCCATAGAGTTACATGCCCAAAATCAAATTTTGCAAATGTTTTACAAAATATGGCTTAAAAGTCACAAGTCAATTTTTATTCATCCTTGAGGCCCGAGTGCGAGCATTCCACCAGTGTATAGCCAGCACCTAAAATGTTTTCCCACAAAGGACGAGCCACACTTAATAACGTATCTCCTAAAGAAGCTACTCCCCAACCAAGATGCATATAAAATATTCACATGCACAATTTCACATGCACCAAACCTTCCAATCAAGGATATGCAATT
Source organism: Ilex asprella (assembly GCA_023539305.1). NCBI lineage: Eukaryota > Viridiplantae > Streptophyta > Magnoliopsida > Aquifoliales > Aquifoliaceae > Ilex > Ilex asprella. Next base: position 21,687,084 of record CM042184.1, read on the forward strand.
CAATAATAGGAATTGCCTTGCCATTCCATGCCATGCCATAAAATGAGATGAGACTCACTCATGAAACTCAACCGGAGCCTTTACCGACTCCTTCAACCATGCAGTGTCATTAGTATAAAATTAGGCATTCCAAGCCCTTGTCTTTGATGTTACACATCCAATGGCCTTTTTAATAATAAACCATATGTTTGTTTTTGGGTATTCAGATTTTGGAATTTCACCGTTGGTTTCGTACACGGTTGCATTTTTTTGGACTTGCACCTACGGAAGTGTATAAACCAGTAAGAAGGTCTTGCACTTGAGGGAGTATCTAGCTCTTCTTGCTATATACGACACAAGTTTTTCATACAAACATGCAACTCTGTCGGACCTTAGTCCGACTGTACCGAGCCCACTTATCAACCAGCGAGAGTAATGTTTGATTCAAGGACATGCACACACCCTAACCCACACCTAGTGCCCATGAATGTGATGCCTCCGTGCATATGCAATGTAATGAACAATTGCAATATCAATATCATATCCAAATGTAATGAATGCCATATTAACTATTCCAACCACATTTCAACACATTCCATGGTTAATTATATCCAAAGCATAAAATTTTTCATAAATCGTCACAATGCCAATATATCATAAGCATATATCAACATTTACATTCAATAACAATTTTTCCAAACATGTTATGCACAGTCTATGCAATAACACAATTAATTTCACATTTGCATTTAATCAAACACCTTTAAGGCACCAAATCATGTAGTCATATAAAATGACTAATTTCTTCATATAACTTGAGAAATTTCATTAAGTAATTTCTACATATTCAATTCAATATAGAATATATTCTACCCATTTCTAATACCAATTTCATCAATTTTACAAAAATAGGTAAGTGTTAAACAAATTTAATAACCTACCCATTTCATATAATCACCCTAGGTTGAAAATAAAACTAGTTAGGATGAAAACCCTACCTCTTGAAGCATAAAATAACCGTAGGAAGCTTCAAGAACCCGAAACAAGCTCTAATCCAAGCTTTCCCCAAAATCCCTTCTTTTGAACTTTGTCAAAATCCGTCCTTGTTGTTACCTAGGCTTAGCCTTCGTCAAAATCCGTCCTTTTTGCTTTAAGATGGTCACATCCATTTTTTTGAAATTTTTTTTAAAAGACTCATTATCCAATTCTTTAACATTTTCCAGTCACAAAGATGATTATGGATTGTTCCCTCCTCCAACCTAAATTTAACACTGTCCTCAATGTATACCATCTTAAAGCAAAATCTTAAGACAATTGCTAAAAATATCTGGAAATAAAACAAATACATAGTGTGAAACCCTAATCTACAAAAAAATAAAAAATAAAAAAAAAATAGTTCGCACTACTATTTACCACAAGTATGCAAAATAACTCCTCAAGAAACATATTTTGGTTTCCATTAACTGAATGGAATCCACATTTTAAACAAATCCATCATAGTGTGACTTAAGTTTTGATCATTTACTTTAAAAATATTTTCATTTGATGGATTTTAATTTTAACTACTCCCTGTTCAAAAACTTGTTTAACAATGCATGGATTGTGCACCTAGATCTTAAATTTATAGGAAATAGGCAGAGCCTTGAATTGTATAACAAAATTTTTTGAGATGGTACAAAGTACTTCCACACAATATTTTTATCATGAAAAATCTTCATTCTAGCCTTGGTAATTTGTGCATTTTCATATGCTTCATTAATCAGTTCTTCTAATTATCTAATCTGAAACTTGTGGGATACACTTGCTTTATCGATATTAAAATTCATCATTTTGATTGTCTAATATGCTTGAAGTTTCAATTCCACATGTAAGTGACATGGTTTAGCATAAACCAATCGATAAGGAGTCATTCCCAAAATGATTTTATATGTAGTGCGGTAAGCCCAACGCACATCCGTTAGTCTCATGGACCAATCTTTGTGATTTGTGTTAACTATTTTTTTCAAAATATATTTTATCTTCTATTGGCTAATTCATCTTGTCCACTTGTCTAAGGATGATAAGGAGTAAATACTTTGTGTGTAATCAAACATTTTCTCATTAAATTTTCAAAAGATTTATTGCAAAAAAGTGCACCCCATCACTTATAATAGCTCGAGGAATACTAAATCTAGACAAAATATTTTCTTTTAAAAATATGATGACAGTGTAGTGATCATTATTTTGACAAGGAATTGCCTCAACCCATTTGGAAACGTAATCAATAGCAACCAAAATGTATAGATGTCCAAAGGAAGTGGGAAATGGTCCCATAAAATCAATGACCCAACAATCAAAATTTTCAATAATCAAATTAGGGTTTAAAAGTATCATGTTTCTATTTGAAATATTCCCCAACCTTTGACATCGGTCACAATTTAGACAAAAAGCATGTACATCCTTAAAAAGAGTGGGGCAATAAAATCCACATTGCAAAATTTTAGCAGCGGTTTTCTTTGAAGAGAAATACCAACCACAAGCTTCAGAATGGCAAAAAAAAAAAAATAATAACCTGACCTATTTCATGATTGGGTACACAAAGCCTTATTATCTGATATTTATAGTATTTGAAATTATAGGGATCATCCCAAAATAAATTGCATACATCTCTTAAAATTTCTCCTTATCGATCAAGGTATAATGAAAATGAATAGCACATGCGGCCAAATAGTTAGCTATATTAGCATACCAAGGTACCTCTGTTTTCAAACAATAGCTCATCGGGAAAGGTTTTCTTGATCGGTACTAACTCCTCTTTTGTATCATAATTCAACCTAGATAGATGAGTAGATACCATGTTTTCAACTCCTTTCTTTTCTTTGATAATGAGCTCAAACTCTTAAAGTAACAATATCCATCGTAGGAAACGTGGCTTAGCGTCCTTCTTTGTGAGTAGGTATTTCAGGGCTACATGATCAGTAAACACAACAATTGAGAATCCAACTAAATATAAACTAAATTTATCTAAAGTAAATACTACAACAAGCATTTTTTTTTGTGGTAGAATAATTCATCTATGCATTATTCAAAGTTTTGCTTGCATAATATATTGCATAAGGTCGCTTATCTTTTCTATGACCTAAGAAAGCCTCTACAACATAATCACTAGCATCACCCATTAATCCAAAAGGTAAACACCAATCAAGAGGTTGCATAACTGGTGCAAAAATAAGCATGATCTTAAGTTTATCAAATGCTAATTGACATGCTTCATTCCAATCTTGTAAACCCCCATATTCTTATCATTATATAGTAACGCACTTATGCTATTGAACTGTTAATATATATATATTGATGTATGTGTGAATTATTTGGATGGTAAGATTAGATATAAAAAAATGTTAGTTGAGGTAATAAGTTATGTTGTAGAAGTTGGAAGCATTCCGAAGTGAAAGCACACTTAGGGAGAATTTGAATAAGAGGGAGTTTTGATACTGCCCCAATTTTTGGATCATAACTTGTTATTTTAATCTCCATTTGATCTGAAATTTTGACAGTAGATAGTAGACTTCTAGGGCTACAAAATAGTATTTCACAAAAATTTTCTAATTCGACCTCTAAATAGGTCAAAACTGCATTGGAAGTTACAACATAAACTGGGACGAACGTTCGAACGTTAAAGTCCGTTCGAACGACTGTTCTCTTGTTTGATGGAAAATGAAAAAGTATTGGGAGCAACCAACATTCAAAAGCCAAGGGACGTTCGAACGCCAAGCTCCGTTCGAACGTTAACGACGAATCAGAACATCAAAATTTAGGTCAGCAGAGATATTTTCTCCCTCTATAAATACTTAAGGCCGCCTCCTTCAGCCTCCAAACACCATTTACAAACCTAGGAAGTCTTGAGAAACAAGAGAGAAAGGGGAGAAACACAAAATCAAAAGAAATTCTCATCTTGAAGTGAATCAAAACCTCAAGTTCTTCAAAAATTTCAAGGAAGAAGAAGGTAGGGGAATTCTTCCACTCTTGTCCATTGATACTTAGGCTTATATATATACATGTTTTGACTCTTAAGCTTATATATATATATATGTATTGAAATCCTTGTTTCTTGATTGTTCTTGCAAATCCTACCATGTTATGATGAAAGTATAGATTGATATCCATTACACCTTTGTTCTTGACATCCAAACTTTAGTTTTTCAAAAAGTATGGATTTTTCTTGTTGATATTCATTTATTCTTGCTATCTACACTTAATATTTGTTAGGGATTGGTTTCAAACCTAGATATTCCTTTATTCTTGATATCCAAAGCTTGATATTCATGTGCTATTGATTTCAAGACTTGATATTCATTTGCTCTTGGCTTCAATACTTGATATTCCTTGGTACTTGATTCTAAATCTTGATATTCATTAGATATTGATTTCAAAACATTAGTGTTTTATTTAGAACTACAAAATTATATATATATTGACGATCTCTTGCCTATTTTTCTTGAGATGTGATATTGGAAAATACCTATGAAATTGGGGGTTTTGAATTTATTTGTAAATTGTGAAAATGGTTGATATTACATCTCTTGTATGGTTGTTATGATGGAAATGAATTGACTTCGAGAGCTACCGTAGAGTGTTAGAGGTTAGTCTATCCTAGTGGAGGTGAGATAGTGCCTAACACTCGTAGTGGATTATTGTTGTGATAACAATCACTATTGTTCATGTAAGTTCGTGTCTGGGGGATGGTATACCTTTCCTGGGAAGGATTTCGTCAATGCCGTGAGAGACGGTACACGCCATTCCTAAAGTATTTGTGATGTGGCCCTACGGGGAATGATTGTGATGGGTGAACGAGGTAGCATCGTTGTTTAGATTCATGGGAAACAACTTACCTACATGACAATGGAAATTACCCAACCTACAAGTACGTATATGGATACATATTGTGGGATATGGATACATATTATGGGATATGGATACATATTGTGGAATATGGAGACCTATTATGTGTTATTGTTTATCATTGATGAAAATGGTTTATTGTGGCTAATGGTAAATGGTTTCTACAAGAATTTGTTGGAAGTATGAGATTCCACCAGAACTTGTTAGAAATGGTTTGTCATTGGAAATGACTTATTATTTGTAACTGGGTTTACTCTTCGTTTACTTTATTGTTAATGCGTTAACTTGAGATTTGTTTAACTATCATTGTTTTCTTTCAAAAGTTATATATGATATTTTGCAAAATGAGACCAAACTATTTTGTATGTTTTCCAAACCTTGTTCGAGTTTGGAAGATTATTGCTACAGAGCGTAATGCTCACCCCCTACAAATAATATTATTCTCAGATTTTGGTTTAGAGGAAAAACTCGGAGTCGATGATCGGGTAACTTGGGAAACTCATGTGGATGGAAGCGTGGATCCCGAGGGGATGGCTTAGAGGAGTTGCTCTTTTTATGTCCTATGCTAGATAGCTATTTTTGAGACATTGTTAGAATGATGTTATGTTTATTCCGCTGCAAGACACTTAACTTTTGAGATGTAATTGCCATAGTTTGACATATTCTTTTGGACGATAATGTAGATATTATGTATGATGATTGAAAATCTTATGTATTTATGATTTTATTAGTCACTCTCATGATATGAATGGTTTAAATAGTAATGCCGTCCAAGGTGGATTTTGGGGCGTTACAAATCTAATGTTACATCCTGACATAGAAGATTATACATTGATCTAGATATCAAAGTAAAATCTTTAATGAATCTTTTATAGAATCATGCATGACCTAGAAAGGATTGAACATGTTTTACAGTCTTAGGTGGAGGGAGATTAGCTATTTAATCAATCTTTAACTTATCAACTTCAATTCCCTCGACATAGACAACATGAGCTAAAACAATGCCTTGTGTGAACTTGAAATGACATTTTTTCCAATTTAAAACAAGGTTTGTTTCCTCACACCGAGTAAGGGCTTTTCCAAGCTCTCTAAACACAATTCAAATGAATCACCATATATGAAAAAATCATCCATAAATACATCTAAAAATCAATCCACCATATCACTAAAAATACTCAACATACAATGCTAAAAGTGGTTGGAGCATTACACAACCCAAATGACATTCTTTTTTAAGCAAAAGTGCCAAAAGGACATGTTAAAGTGATTTTCTCCTGGTCATCAATTGCAATTTCAATTTGGTTATAGCCGAAGTACCTATCCAAAAAAATGAAATAAAATGCATGTCCAACTATTCTTTCAAGAATTTTGTCTAAGAAAGGTAGAGGAAAATAGTATTTTCTGGTAAGAGAATTTAACTTCCAACAGTCCATACACATACGTCAACCAGTGACTGTACACATATTCCCAGACAACTTCCTTTAAATGTGGATTCAATGTATGTTGTGGTTGTCGAGATAGTTTAGAGTCTTTTTTCAAGTATATACAATGAGTATAGAGACGATGACTTATTCTCTTAATGTGGGCCACTGTCCACCCAATTTGCGCTTTGATATTTTTTATGACTCTTACCCACTATCTTTCCTAAAATTCTGACAATTTTGAAGATATTACCACTTGATAAGTTTCATCCTCTCTCTAGACGACATATTTAAAGTCAACTAGAAAAGGTTTCAATTTTTGTTTTCGGGCAACAACACTAAACTCAACAGAATTTGTTCCATTAGGTAATAATTTTAAAATTTTGGAACCTATGTTTCAATAGTGGGCACATATACAATAAACTCAACATTATTTACATACTCTAACAATGCATGTGACTCTTTTTTATTACAAACACTTTCAAATAGATTCTAAGTTAATGATTCAATGTTATTTACTTCTTGCAATTCTTCCTCTTCCATGGGTTTCTTGGTAATATCAAATATATTTAATTCCAATGTCATATTTCCAAATGATATTTTCATGATTCCATTCCTAAAATTAATTAATGCATTTAATGTATCAAGACATAGTTGTCCAAAAATGACAAGAATTTGTGTAGAGACATGCAAAACTAGCCGAGTATCCAAAACATTAAAATCTACTAGAAAATAAGACTTGTGGACTTGAACAAGCACATGCTCAACAACTCCTCATGGAATTTTTATAGAACGATCAACCAACTATAATGTGACATTTGTGGGTTTCAACTCACCCAACCCTAACTGCTCATAGACTAAATATGATAGTAAATTGACATTGGCTCCAAAATCAAACAAAATTTGCTCAATTCTGAAGTTCCCAATTATGCACGAAACCTTAGGACTCATAGGATCTTTGTACTTTAGAGGGGTTTTGTGTTGAATGATAGCACTAGCCTATTTAGTAAAAAATGCTTTTTTTTGTACATTGATCCTTTTTTTTTTGTTTGTTAATCTTCACTTGCTTAAACAACTCAAAGATTTTAGCATGATTGTTCAATGGTTGAGATTTCTTGACTCTTTGAGGAAAAAGTAAAGGAACATGATTTGATTTGTCTTTTTCATCAAGAAACTTTGTTTCTTTTTGAACCATTGATTCAAATTCTATTGGTTCATTAACAGGGATTGACTCATCTATTGGGTTGAGAGTTTTGACTTTAATGTTCTTGTCAATCACCTTACCACTTCTCAATGGGGTATTTGCTTGAACCCGACTTGGAGAAGATTTAGAGGACACAACATTAGCCTGGTTTTGACCTTATGGAGGTTTGGGTAGAGATGGAAATTTTTCCTTCTCAGTTGTGCTCAAAGACTGGGTCAACTTGGTTAAATGACTCTTAAAATCCTCAATGTTTTTCAAAATTTGAGCTTTAAAATTATTATATGCATGAGTAGACTATGTATTGAAACTCATTTGACTCTAAATGAACTGATTTATGGTGTTTTTGTAACGCCCCAAAATTCACCCTAGAAGACATTATTATCTATAACCCATCCAACCATGAGAGTAGCTAAAAATTACCATTATAACAACCATTCATTCATTCATCTAATAAAGAATAAATACTAAAGCCAATAAAACATTAAAACCTCTTCAACATCCAATTCAAACCAAATAGTATCTAGCAATGGAATAATCAAAACTAACTGAAACATTGTATAATAGAAATCTCTCAAATAAAATAATCTAGACTAAAACGAAGCATCTCTAAGCCCCTACTTCAGGATCCTCATACTGACCCTCTCCATTCTCGAGATCAACCTGCTCATTTAACTTGACATTCTCATGTACATTGGTTCATCCCCATTATCATGTATGTTGGTTGCTTCTAAGGAATCTACACAATGCTTCAACCTTGTTCACCCATCACAACCACACAATTTCAATCATTCCCTGCAAGGCTAAATCACAAACTACTTTAGGAATTACGTATACCGTCTCCCACTGCATTAACGAATCCTTCCAAGTAAAGGTATATCATCCCTCAGCCTCGAACTTACGTGAATAATAGTGGTTGCTCTCACAAACAATAATTTACTACAAGTGTTAGACAACCATCTCACCCCCACTGGGATAGACTAACCTCTAACACTCTACGACAACTCTCGAAGGCAATTCAAGTTCGTAACAACCAACCATACAAGAGATGAAACGACAACTTTCTCAGCCACCATAATCTTAGCCAATCATAATTTTCATTAAAAATTCAAGTGTCACCATTGCACAATTATCAATATACTACAATAATAAATGAATTAAAATATGCAAGAGATTATATCTAGAAAACCTTCACAATTTCAATATTCCAAATTTTAGGGTTTTGCCAAAAATCATAATTTCTTGGAAATCGAACAAGTAGTTGATTGAAAACATGATTTAATCAAGAATATGAACTTAGAAATCAAGAATCCATATGACTTTCTCAATATAATATGCATTTTGGAAAAACTAGGGTTTAAGAAATTCAAGAATAAAGTTTCTTAAACGCAAGACATGTATTTAGTTGAAAACCATGTATTACTCAAAAAACAATCAAGAACGAATAATAAGTTAATCAAGAGAAACCAAGAAACAAATATTATTTAACATATAATAATCTAGAAGATTTAAAACATACATAATTATACCCTAAGTCTCAATGAAAAAACTTTAGAAGAATTCCCCACCTTGATTATGTTGTTTATGTGTAAACCTAACGTGTTTGATCCGTTCCAACGTAAGAATACATTTTGAATCTTGTGTTTTCTTCTTCTCTCTCACACTCTAGGGTTGTCTAGGATTGAAAACTAATGAAACATGACTAAAGGACAGTCCTTATGGTATTTATAGGGTGAAAAATAGAGAAAGACTCTAACACTGATCGGGACCATTTTTAGGGTAGCGTCCAGATGGTACTTAGGCGTCCGGACAGTGAAAACTTATTGTTTTGGTTGAAAAATAAGATCTTAGGGAATGGAGGGGCATGTAGAAAGTTCTTGGGGCATCCGGACGGTTCCAACTTTCTGCACTAACTGCTGTAGCAGTTTTCACCTATTTAAAAGTCGATTCAGGAAATATTCATGAAAGACACTTTTGTAGACCTTGAAGTCTAGCGTCTACTTTCCAGAAATCAGATCAATCTGAGATCCAAATAAAAAGTCTTAGCCAAAATACTAAAGTTATGTCAAATTCCTTTCTACCCAAATCCTCTCCAATATATGTTTTAACTCTAGAATGCTTCTAATACAACTCATATTACCTCTCCCAAGGTTTCTTGACCTTTCGAATTCAATAGAGACATTAGTTTGACCTAAAAATATTTAAAATTTTACCTAATCACCCTTCTCAAGTTTACATTTTTTTGAAACTAAGTTTGACCTGAAAGTTAATTCGTCCAACACTCAAACTTCATGTTCAATCATTTAACATTGATTCAAGGTTTTTAAAATCCTTTTATTCATCCTAGGAGAAATATTAATATAATATTGTTCTTATTTAATTCTAGTACAAGGTCTTACATTTTTCAAAACTTCTCTTATGTAGGGGTTGATAAAGCTGATATGGTTGCTAAGTTTGAGATTGTGGTGGAGGTGGACCTGGTTGTTGACTTACATTTGTGTGTTTCTCCAACTGAAATTCGAGTGATTCCGCCACTCTAGATTGTAAGTATGAGAATATGAATTGGAATAAGGCTTGTTATAGTTTGAAATGGAATTCATTTGTTCCATCAAGACCTCCTTAAAGGCTAAGATGGTCGGACACTCCCCCGTAGGATGTCATAACAAAACACAAATTCCACACGATTGATCAGTAGAAGACACAACACAAACTTCCTTGACTTTTTTCCTTTCTAGAGCATCCAGCTTTCGAGAAAGAGTAGTCATTTTGGCCCTCAGATGATCATCCTATTTTAACATATATTTGCTTCCCTAGGATGAAGGGGGCTTAGTTTTAATGATATTTGGTGAGGTCGAGTCCTATATTTGGGAACTCTCAGAAATGGTATAAAAAAACTCAAATGCCTTATCGAGATTCTTAACCATGAATTCTCTCTGGGCCATCATTTCAACAAAATGATGCATTATAAAAGGAAGGGCATCATAAAAGAAACCGACTAGAGCCCAACTCTCAAATGCATGATGTGAGGAAGCTTGAAGAAGATCGTTAAATCTCTCCCAACATTGATAAAAAGTTTCTCCCTCTTTCATACAAAAATTTATAATTTGACATCTCAATGCATTAGTGTGATGCAAAAGGAACAATTTCTTGAAAAATTCAATTTACAAGACTTGCCAACTTGGAATGGATTGAGCTTACAAAGAATTTAGCCATTGTTTAGGTTTATTCTTTAAAGAAAAATGAAAAAGTTTCAACAGGGCCATTTTAGAATTATCTTGTCATGCACCGCATACTTCCTCAAATTCTTTCATATACGAATAAGGATTTTTAGATTCAAGACCCTAAAATTGTGGTAAAAGTTGCATTGTTCCTACTTTAATATTAAAATTTGGAGTAGTTTATAGGAAAATCAAAATATGAGGGGACACTAGTGCTGGTAGGATGTAAATATTCTGTTAAACCCGGGTAATTTTGAACTTTTTCTCAAAAGGGAAAAATGGAAAATTATTACTATAATGTGGATTTAAAATAAATATTTCTCTAGAGCATGGTTGTTGAAATGGACCTCACCGTTGGATTCATCTTACAAAATCTAGTTATCTTGTCAATTTTCGCTGAATTTTGAGAGAGTCAAATTTTTCACGTTTAACGAGATGATTGTGTCGAATGACGTTGCAAAGGTCTCCAAAAATAAAAATTATAAAATTTCCTTATAATTGAATTGAAACACAAATAAAAAGTAATTTAAACTTAGATACGGATGAAATTAATCCTTTTAGGGCAAAAACGGACCCAGACAAAGGGCGTGTGGCGCGACGTGAGCCAAGCGTTAAGAGTTATAAATATGAATAAATATCTGATTTTTAGGTAGAATACTCTGCATTTTCCAGTGGGAAAAACATGTGGAGGAAGGAAGAGGGAAAGGAGAGAGAAAAATAAAGTTTTCAAGGCTTCTCGCTACGATTTCTGCCTCTCCGTCACTCGAATCAACTCGAGCCAAGAATCAAAGTTGATATCCTCAATGAGGGCTAGGCTTAAGTATCAAGAATGAAAGATTTCACCTAAGATTCAAAGGGAAGATTTAGGAAAAATCAAAGGTTTCAGGTTGGGGTTGGTGTTCTTGAAGTTCTACACTTCATTTTACAGTCCAAGTGGTAGGGTTCCCTTTGACTTTGGTTTCTTTCTAACCTGTGGGTCCATATGATATGGGTAGGCATATGGAACTATACATGTAACTTGTCTCTTGTTATGGAAGTGAGGAATTGGGTATAAAAATGGCTTAGGCCAACTTCTAGCTTAAATTTGATATGTGAAAGCTATTGGTATAAACTGTTGGAAATTGGGTTTATGTGGGATGTTTTCTGTGTTTTAAAACTTTTCTATTATTGTTGGGTTAATGGAAAATGGTTGGTATATAGAACTATGTATTTCATTTGCCTATGGTTATAGCGTAGGTGTAGAAATGATTTAATCAATTTCTAGTTTAAAATTGATATGTGAAGTTCCATGTGAAAATTCTTGGAGCATGCTATGTGTTATATTGTGCCTTGTGAAAGAAATCAGTTATTTACATAGGTTATGTGATAACATGATTGGTGCCTTGAAGGTATTTTGCTAAATGCCTATGTGAGAATAAAGCTTGTTATGGCATAATTTATGTATGACATGCTTGAGAAAAAAGGCAATTGATATATGTTGTAAATATATTAGCATCATGATGAATTGTGGTAATTGTGTGCATTAGATATAAATTACCATAGCATTTTATTGAAGTATGTGGTTAAATTGATCCATATGACATTCATTACATATGAGAGTTGACATTGACATGCAATTGTTCATTACTTTGCATTTGCACAGAGACATCGCATTGGGTGGGTGGGTGGGTGTGTGTGCATGGTGTAATCAAACACCACACTTGGTGATTGATGGGTGGGCTTGAGAAAGTCGGGTTGAAAATCCGATTGAGTCACATGGTTGCATGAATATGGGGTCGCGATTAGCAAGAAGAGCTAGGAAATCCCTTGATGAGAGACCCAGTGACTTACATACACACTCCATCGGTATAAGAATCCCTAAAGTGTGTCAATGTACGCGGAACCATTGGTAAAAGTCCATAAATTCTTGTTGGTTGGGTGTCGTTGGTGTAAGTCCTTAAATACTCACCCCACGAAAGATCCGGAGATTTTAAAAGGATCATTGGATGAAATTCATGAATGAAAGATTTTCTACACATTGGCATTGTATTGTGTTGCAGGAGTCGGTGAGGGCTCATGTTAAAGTGCGTGAGTGAGTTTCATCTCCTTTCATGGCATGACTTAGGAAAAGAATTTCAACATTGAATTGCATGTTCTTGTTTAGAATGGTTGTTGATTGTTACATGTGCACATTCATATGCATCTAGGGTGGGGATTAGCTTCTGTATGAGATACTCTATTGAGCGTTGCTCACCCTGTACGGAAAAATATTTCAAGTGCGGGATACACACCGGTGGACGACTCTCATTTAGAGCCTCAAGGGTGATTAGAGGCTGAATTGTGGCCTTTAAGCTTGTTTTTTGCAAAACTTTTGTTAAAACTATGTTTTGGGCTTGGAGTATATGTAAAAGAATTGTAATCGAACTTATATGGACTACTTTTATTATAGCCTTGTAGGTTTTTATAAGAGTATGGATAAATGGACCTAGTGTGGTTCACGTTTACTCTTAAATGGACCCAATTCAGTCAATGTTGTATATTGGACCTTAGATGGGTCATATGAATGGATATTGCACAAGTTGTGTTTTGGGTAGAGCTTCCTGTACAATAGAGACTCTGCCCGAATTTTGTTAAATTATGGACCCCGATAAATAGGGCATAATGGCGTGATATCGAGTTACATGATATCCATGGGTATTGTGCGGGTTGATGGGTGATCAATGGACCCTTGAATTTTGGGGTGTCACAGCTTAGGTATCGATTTATCTAGGGCTTGATGGCATAGTTTTAGACCATTGCATTCATTGTGCATCTCATGTTATGTGCTTTAATATGCTATATGTTATGTGAAGCGTATGCATGGTGAAATGTATATGGAAAGAAGACACTAGGGTTAGAGAACATTACCTTGGGGGCCGAAAAAAGAATGAACATGATAGTTCAAGGTGTAAACGTCTACTATAAGTGGCACATGCTCTACTAGTGAGACAATGAGAGAAATCTCAAATGTTCAACTTTGATCCCTACTTTGGGATACTAAGTTAGTGTTATATTATTATTTAAATTGTGTGAGGGATTTGGGCTTATAGGTTCGAACCTTGGAAGAGTCATTGTATGTGAGTTCTCCCCTAGAAGCTAGGGTAAGTGTTGATCAGATACGTCGGGGTTGTGAGTTAGACATCTCGGAGATTCTACTCACCGTGGACCTTAGGGTCCTGGACAAGTCGGAGTTTGATGTCATCCTTGGGAGAGGCCAAAGTCAGTCTTCGAGATACGTAGTTTCTTGGGATTGGCAGAGTATTATAGGAGGTTCATTGAGGACTTCTCCCTACTAGCTACACCTACGACGAGATTGACTCGAAAAGAGGTCAAGTTTGAGTTAAATGACTCATATGAGAAGGCATTTCAGGATTTGAAGAGGAGGCTTACTTTAACTCCTATAATGATAGTCTCAGAAAGGGGACAAAGGTAAACAATGTCTTATAATGCATCTAAGGATGGACTTGAATGCCTTTTGATGTAGTATGGGAGGGTAGTGGCTTATGATTCTCAGTAGTTAAAGAACCACAAGTAGAATTATCCCACACATGACATGGAGTTAGCGGCCATAGTCTTTGCCTTGAAAGCTTGGCGCCAATATCTATATGATGAGCAATTCGAGGTATTTTAGAACCACAAAAGTCTAAAGTACATCTTTACACAATGAAACCTCAACATGAGGCAACACATGTGGATGGAGTATCTGGAGGACTATGACTTCACTTTTCATTACCATTTCGGTAAGGCAAATGTAGTGGCTGATGCACTTAGTCGAAAGTCACGGAGAGTCTTAGCTAGTGTAGCTTTCCGGGAGTGGCAGATGCCTGAGACTATAAGACAGTTCAGGCTTAGGGCACTTTGAGTTTAGTCGCTACGCCTTTCCTACTGGATAGAGTGATTGAGTCCTGGGATAGGATACAAAGCTTTTTTCCATTAAGGACTGAGTATAGTCAGGTACAGGTGATGAGGGCTGGACTATTCATACAGATGGTAGTCTTTGGTTTAGGGGAAGGATTGTGGTTCCTTAGTCTACGAAGCTGAGAGAGGAGATCCTTAGAGAGTTCCATTGTTCCCGTTTTGCTGTACACCCCAGTGGCACGAAGATGTATTAAGATCTTCGTCGCCAGTATTATTGGAGCGGGATGAAGAAACATGTTTGAGATTTTATTAGTCGATGTCTCACGTGTCAGCAAGTAAAGGCTAAGCACCAGAGACTAGCAGCGTTACTCCACCTTTGGAGGTAGTTGAGTGGAAGTGGGAGTATATCACGATAGATTTTGTGATCCACTTGCCATGAACATCGCAAGGGCATGATGCGGTGTGGGTGATAGTGGACTAGCTTACTAAGTCGGCACACTTGGTATATACGGGAGATTGTCCAGTTGCATGGGATGATCGTATCTGTAGTATCGGATCAGGACCTTAGGTTTACGACTCATTTTTTGGAGAGTTTCTAGCAAGCCATAGGGACATAGTTGATGATGAGAGCACTGCTTTTCATCCCAGACAGACGGTCAATCGGAGAGGACCAACTAAAATTTAGAGAACATGCTACATGCATGTGTCCTAAATCTAAAGGGAAGCTGGAAAGAGCATTTACCCTTAGTGGAGTTCGCCTACAAAAAAATTTATTAGGCGAGCATACAGATGGCACCCTATGAGGCACTATATGGAATGCCTTGTCGTTCTCCAGTTTGTTGGACGGAAGTAGGGGAAAGACACTCTATATGTCTAGAGTTGGTTAGAGACATCTCAAAGAAGGTGGACTTGATACGGAAGCATCTTCTCATGGCTCAGAGCCGATAGAAGAGCTACGCCAACAGACGACACTGATCTTTAGAGTTTGAGGTGGGAGATCATGCCTTCTTGAAGGTGATGCCTAAAAGAGGAGTGGTCAAGTTAGGCAAGCGGGAAAAGCTATCGTCGAGGTACATCGGGCCCTTCGAAGTACTTAAGAGGGTTGGTACAGTTGCTTAATGGTTGGCATTATAGCCAAATCTCTCAAGTGTTCACACAGTATTCCATGTCTCTATGCTCTGGAAGTATACTCCAGATCCGACACATGTGGTGGATTGGGGTGAGTAGATTGTTGAAGCGGATGGGACTTCGAGGAGGGACCGAAGCGTATCATGGAGAGGCGAGATTAGATTTTGCAAGGCAAGATCGTGAGGCTAGTGAAGGTGTTGTGGCTGCACCAAGGAGTGAAGGAGGCAACATGGGAGAGTCAAGAAACTATACGTACCAACTATCCTTTCTTATTCGAGGATGGAGGTACATTATTATAGTCATTTAGTATTATATGATGGTTGCATACACATGTGGTTGAATGTGCATGTGTGTGTGAATTTTGAGGACCAAATTCTTTTAAAGGGTGAAGAATGTAAAACCCGGAAAAATTTGAACTTTTTCTCAAAAAGGGTAAAATGGTAAATTGTCAGTACAATGCAGATTCAAAATACATATTTTTCTAGAGTGAAAATGATGAAACTAACTTCACCATTGAATTTGTCTAGCGAAATCTAGTAGCCCTGTCAATTTTCGTTGAATTTTGAGATAGTCAAATTTTTAACGTTTTACGAGACGACTGTGTGTCGAATGACCTCATAAAAGTCTTCAAAAATAGAAATTAAAAAATTATCTTATAATTGAATTAAAGTTCAACTAAAAATAATTCGAACTTGAATAGGGATGAAATTAATCGTTCCAGGGCAAAAACAGTCCTAGGGTCGTGTGGCACGACGTGAGTCAAGTATTAAGGGTTATAAATATGAACAAATATATGATTTTTAGGTAGAATACTCTCCATTTCCAGTGGGCAAAACGTGTGGAGGAAGGGAGAGGGAAAAGAGAGAAAAAAAGAAAGTTTTCAAGGCTTCTTGCTATGATTTTCGCCTCTCCGTCACATGAATCAACTTAAGCGAAGAATCAAAGTTGATCTCCTCGACGAGTGCTATGCTTACATACCAAGAACGAAGGATTTCACTGAAGATCCAAAGGGAAGATTTTGGAAAAATCAAAGGTTTGATGTTGGGGTTGGTGTTCTTGAAGTTCTACACTTCATTTTACACTTCAAGAGGTAGGGTTACCTCCTACATTGGTTTATTTCTAACCTATGGGTCCATATTGAATGGGTAGGTATATGGAAATATACATGTCACTTTTCTCTTGTTATGAAAGTGAGGAATTGAGTATAGAAATGGCTTAGACCAACTTCTAGATTAAATTTGATATGTGTAAGCTATTGGTGTAAACTCTTAGAAATTGGGTTTATGTGGGCTATTTTGTGTGTTTTAAAACTTTCCTATTATAGTTTGGTTAAAGGAAAAGGATACGTAAATAGAACTATGTATTTCATTTGCCTATGGTTATGGCGTAGGTGTAGAAATAATTTAATCAATTTCTAATTTAAAATTGATATGTGATGTTCCATGTGAAAATTCTTGGAGCTTGGTATTTTGTGGGCTTGCTATGTGTTATATTGTGCCTTGTGAATGAAATCAGTTATTTAGATAGGTTATGTGATAACATGATTGGTGTCTTGAAGGTATTTTGCTAAATGCCTACGTGAGAATAAAGTTTGTTATGACATAATTTAGGTACGACATGCTTGAGAAAAAGGTAATTGATATATGTTGTTAATATATTAGCATCATGATGAATTGTGGTAATTATGTGCATTAGATATAAATTATCATACCATATGTTGAAGTATGTGGTTAAATTGATCCATATGATATTCATTACACATGGGACTTGACATTGATTGCAATGGTTCATTACTTTGCATTTGCACGGAGACATCGCATTGGGTGGGTGTGTGTGCATGGTGTAATCAAACACCACACTTGGTGATTGATTGGTGGGCTCGAGAAAGTTTAGTTGAAAATCCGATTGAGTCACATGGTTACATGAATATGGGGTTGGGGTTAGCAAGAAGGACTAGAAAATCCCTCGGTGAGAGATTCAGTGACTTAGATACGCACTCCAGTGGTATAAGAATCAATAAAGTATGTCAATGTACACAGAACCGTTGGTGGAAGTCCATGAATTCCGTGTCGGTTGGGTGCTGTTGGTTTAAGTCCATAAATACTCATCCCACGAAAGACCCGGAGATTTTAAAAGGATCATTGGATGAAATTCATCAATGAAATTTTTTTTACACATTGGCATTGCATTGTGTTGCGGGAGTCCGTGAGAGCTTGGGTTAAAGTGCGTGAGTGAGTTTCATCTCATTTCATGACTTGACATGGTAAAATAATTCTAACATTGAATTGCACGTTCTTGTTTAGAATGGTTGTTGATTGTTATATATGCACATTCATATGCATCTAGGGTGTGGAATAGCTTCTGTAGGAGATACTCTACTGAGCATTGCTCACCCTATATGGAAAAATATTTCAGGTACGGGATACACACTGGTGGACGGCTCTCATTTAGAGCCTCAAGGGTGAAGAGAGGCCGAATTGTGGCCTCTAACCTTGGTTTTTGTAAAACTTTTGTTAGAATTGTGACACCCCAAAATCCGGAGGTCCGTTGATTATCCATCAACCTGCGGAATACCCGTAGATACCTAGTAACTCGATATCACACCATTATGTCCCATTTACCGGGGTCCATAACTGAACGAAATTTGGGCAGAGTCTTCTTTGTACGGGGAGCTCTACCCAATACCTAACCTATGCAATATAACTGCACATGACCCATCCATGGCCCAATACAAAACAATGACTGCACCGGGCCCTTTGTTAAGTAAACATTGGCCACACCGGATCCAATTATCCACACTTATATCAAAACATGCAAGGCTATTCTAATGATAGTCTTTATAAGTTCTATTAAAAATATTTGCAAAAGGTTATTTGCTCAAAACATAAGTTTCACAAGTGTTTTACACAAAACATTAAGTAAAGTCACATGCGGCTTTCTTCATCTTTGAGGACCCAAATGGGAGCCGTCTGTCGGAACATACTCCGCACCTGAAATGTTTCTCGTATAGGGTGAGCCAACGCCCAATAGAGAATTTCCTACAGAGGCTACTCCCCCCTAGAAGCACATGAAGAGTGTACATGCAACAATTTACACAAACATCCACCATTCCTTACAAGAACATGCATTCAATGCTGGAATTCTACTTTGTTATGTCATGAAATGAGATGCGACTCACTCATGCAGATTTTTTCGAGTCCTCCCCGACTCACACGACACAATGTAGTACCAATGTGTAATGAACCCGTCTTTGACTAAAAAAAATCCAATGATCATTTCGAATAAAATTCATGCATTTTATAAATCAAATCATTATGGGATGATACTCATTGACAGAGTTTGTTTTTATTAACAAAATCTTGTGTCTTATTGGTTAACGGATTTTGGTATCTCAACCTTCGGTTCCGTAAACACTAGTACTTTTTTGGAATTTCACTGCCGGCAAAGTGCCTGAACCATGTGACCGGGCCTTGCACCCGAGGGAGAGTCTAGCCCTACTTGCTATACCTGACACAAGTTTTTCTCATGCAATCATGCGACTCCATGTGACCATTGATCCACATTTTCAAGTCCACATATCAACCACCAAACATGGTGTTTAATTAAACATGCACCTCACACCCCCGCACCCGTGACTTGTGCTCATGAATGTGATGTTCCATACACATGCAATGCAATGCCTCATTGCACACTTTTCACATGTTCAAGATGCAATGAATGTCTTATGAACAATTTAAACCACATATTAACATATGTCATGACAATATATGTCTTAAGCATACAATTACCATACAACATCATGAAACTAATATCTTAGCAGCATATTAACATATTTTACCACAACATTCAACATGCTAAACATAGTTATGAAACACATGATTTCAATCACTCAAGGTATTTTATCAATCACCTTCAAGGCAACCATCATGTTGAACACAAATCATGCCCAAATTCCACTAAGGTACAAGAAAGTTCACAACTAGCTATGATCCATCATTCTCAAGCTAAGAGATTGCCTAAGCCAATTCTCAACCCTTTTTCCTTAATTCTGTAACTATACACAAATAGTAGGAACCCAAATGGAAGGAAAACCCTACAAGTCATCCTATAATTCATGTCACCAATTCATTTTATTCACAAGACACAATATTAACATATAGAGTGCCTACACACTATCATGTCCTAAGTGGTTTCACAAAGAACTTCCACACCCAATCTCATGATAGAATTTATTCCAGGTTATTTCTATCGGAATAATCCCAAATAGGAGGATCCCTACATCCAATTAAACAAGGAAGTGATCTAGGCTATTTCCATGACCATTTAGTAAGTGTCAAGTCCCTAACACCCTACTCATTCTATATAAACATTTCATATAAACTACCTAGGTTTGGAATAATCCCAAGTAGGAAGAATCCTACGAGTCATCATATAACACAAGAAATTATTCTAAGTAATTTCTACACCACTATTTCCAAGTAGATATATTCTATCCCTTTCCAACATCCATTTAACCATATCATTAACAATAGTCAAGAGTTCTATACAAGACCTCATACATCAACTCCTTCTACATGAACATCATAGGATGGAATAAGCCCAAAACAGTCCATAATTTCAGCTCCAAAACCAACCAAAAACAATCCACAATTTCAATTCAAAACAACCTAAAAAAAATAGTCTACTAATTAGCCACAAAATAGTCCAGTAATTGGCCACAAAACAGTCCACTAATTAGCCACAAAATATTCCACTAACTAGCCACAAAATAGTCCACTAATTGACCATAAAGTAGTCCACAAATCAGCCACAAAACAGTCCAAATGCAGTCTCATAACAGTGCACAAAACAGCCCATAACAATGCACAATTTCAATGAATTACAGTGCACAATTTTAGTGCACAAAATAGTCATAAAATAGCCCCTTAAACAGTCCTAAAACAGCCCACAATTCAGCCACAAAAGAGGCCATGTAACATCCCTTAATTTAGCCCCAAAATAGCCCCCAATTTAGACACAAAACAACCACATAGCAGTCATGTTTCAGCCCCAAAAAAAGCCACATAACAGTCATATATCAGCCAACAAAACAGCTCCTAAGTAGCCCCTTAAGGTAGGAATAAATCCAAGTAGGAAGAACCCTATCTCTTGTAGCGTAAATCAAAAGGAGAAAGCTTCGAGAACACCTCCCAAGCCCAAGAACCTTTGATTTCTCCAAAGTCCCCTCTTGGATCTTTGGTGAAATTCACTTTTCTTGGTACGTACACGTAGCCCTCATCGAGGAGATGAACTTTGACTCTCGGCTCGACGAATTTCGATCGACAGAACTCCGGGAATCTTGGATTGAAGCTTGAAGAACTTACTTGTTTTCTCTCTTTTCACTCTCTTCTCTCTATGGCCAGTCAAAGGCTGAAAATATGAGATATTTCTGCTGAAATATCACAATTAAGTCCCTATTTATAGTTTCAAAGATTTGGCTCACAACGCGCCACACACCCCCTTTTTCTGGGTCTGTTTTCGCCCCGAAACGATTTATTACATTATGTGTTTAGTCTAAATTAATTTTATTGGTACTTTTAATCAAAAATAATTAAATTTTGAGATTATCACTTTTTGGGACCTCGGTGAGGTCGTCCGTCACCCAGTCACCTCGATCTACGTGCAAAATTCTAACTTATCTCAGAATTTGATGAAATTCAACGTGGTGACTACATTCCTCGATAAGAGTCCAACGACGAAGTCCGTTGAGTCATACGAGGTCTATAGAACACGTATTTTAATTTTACTTTATTCTGACAAAATGACCATTTTACCTTTTCTATGAAAAAAATTCAAAATTTCTCGGGTTTCACAAGAACTACGTTTTGTGTATGAAATATATGTAAAAGAATTGTAATTGAACTTATATGGACTACTTTTAATATAACCTTGCACGTTTTTATATGTGTATGGATAAATGGACCCGGTATGGAGAGTAGTAGATTAGGCTTTGGTGAATCCCGAGTGGTTTGCCACTGTTTTTTTAGGAGGGTTTTCCACGTCAATAAATTGCTTGTCACTTATTGATTATTGTATGCACTTGCATTTATTAGCACAAATGAACACTAACTGTTTGATTGCTTAATATCATATCATCCATAGTTGTGCAATTGAGTTTGTAGGTTTCTTGGGATCGTTGTGAGATTGACTAGAGTGAATTAATTTCAAATTAATTAAAATCAATTATCGTCGTTCAAAGGTTTGGTGCTATTTGAAAAGATGTTCTTACATTCATTGCTTTATATTTGTGAGAATAGATAATCGTGGTAGATATAAGTTTTAATTTGCAATCAATTTGGGCTAAAATTGAAAAACTTATTCACTCCCTTCTAGGTTAAGTGTCTTGATCAACATGTGTATAATCGCGAGGGAAGATCCACATCAGGTTCCCCCTCCCATAATAACACCTCCAACAAAGAATGACACAAAGCTTACGTGGGTTAATTATTTATCTCCAGTATAAATGTGTAGTTTTTTAAAGATATACACCTTATTCAATAAATTACAAAAATTACATGATGATGGTGCACATAAATTTGAGTTTAAAATATAATCATGAACGCAATACTAAAACATAGAATAAAGTCCTATAGTGTATCAATATGCAAAGAATTTGAGCTTTAATTAACAAATCTAAACTTCCATAGTAATGAAGAAAGAATAATATAATCTAGTTGTTTTTTTTTCAAAATTTTCAAAACAAAAATTTTAATTTTTTTTTCCTAAAATCATAAAAGATAGATAGTGGTGTAACCCTCACCTCTCAACTTAAGTCATGCATTATTCTCCTTGCAAAAAAAAAAAAATGCAATGAAGAGCATGAAAAAGATAATGGAAGGAAAACACTTGGAACGATATTCTAATCTAAACAGCTAACTGCAAAATAAAACAAACAAAATTAGCATCTAAAACAAATAAACTAACTACTACTATACAAAAATAAGATTTTGTAGGTTAATCAATGGGTTTTGAAATCCAAATTGAGCATACTGCCCAACTATACTTGGGGCTTGTTTCTTCCAAAAGACTTTTTTTTAATTCAATTTTTTCTTAACTCCCACAAACTCTTGTGAAGAATTTAACAAATCAATGTAACAAACAACATCGGAATTATTATAATCATCAACAAAATTTATTAGACAAACTTGTAACGGATCAGAACAAAAAAGTCGTATTAATTTTTTTTTCCACAATCTCATCCACTGGTTTCTTAACCACATTAAAAAAGTTCAATTCCGCATTCATATTTCCAAATGAAAATTGTATGACTCCACTTTAACAATTTATTAATGCATTCGATGTGGCTAGAAATGGTCATCTTAAGATGATTGAAATTTGGTCTCTAGGTTTGGCAACAAGTGTAATATCGAGAATAATAAAGTCAACAGGGAAGTAGAATCTATCCACTTGGACTCCGAGATCCATCTCGGTATCTTAACACTCTGATTCACCAGTTGGAGAGTAATGGTTGTAGGCTTTAATTCTCCCAATGCAAGCTACTGGTATATTGAGAATGGTAGGAGGTTGACACTTGCACCCAAATCTAGTAGTTCTTGCTCCATTTGGTAGTCTCCAATGGTAATGGAAATGGTGGGATAGTCGGGATCTTTGAAATTGGGTGGAGTATTGGTCCGTAGGATAGAACTTACCAGCTCTGTTAGGAAAGCTTTTTTCTAAACATTCATCCTCTTTTTGACAATACATAGATCCTTTAGAAAACTTTGCATAGGAAGACACATAACGAATATCATCAAAAAAAGGAATGTTAATCTTTACATACTTATACACATCTTAAATTTCAACAGTGTTAAAAATTTTAGCAGGCATTCTTAATTTGTGAGGGTAGTGTGCAGGAATAAGACATGAATTATCATCTAACTTGACAACCTTAGGAAACTCAAGTCTCTTACTCTCCTTAGAGTCACCCGAAGTCTTTTTTTTTTATAGTATTAGAGACCTTTGGCAAAATGGTTTTGTCAACCTCTTTCCCACTTCTAAGGTTAGTGATTGACCTAAGTCTCTCTTTTTTACTTTTATTCGCATTAGAGGATTCAATACTATGTTGACACTTTGGATTTTCCTGAGGTTGTGATGGAAAATTTCATTTTTCTTATTGTTGCACACATAATGAAGTGATCGACTTAGTCATTTAAGTTGTGATGTCATTAAAAGCTTGAACATTCTGATTGTTAATGGTTGTCTGACTTTGAATAAACTGATGCATTATGTCCTCCAAACTTCTTTTATGCTGGGGTTGGTAAGGTGGTACATTGGCTTGACCTTGGGTTCCAAACCCCTTACTGTGGTGGGTACTGTACAAACCCTTGTGGTGCATGTATAGGAGGCTGAGTACTGGTAGACGGACTGGGACTAGACACTTGTTGATTCTAAATCTGTGGGGCATATGACATGGGAGTAGGGGTGCAACTAAGGTGTCTTTTCTCTAACTAAAATTCGGATGGTTATTCTACCCCTAATTGTATGTGTTAGAATATGGAGAAAATTGTTGCCTAGGTTGATTAAAATCATTCACCTGTTCATGGAGCACTTCTTTAAAAGTTGGAATAGTTGGGCACTCTTTAGTGGAATGCTCAACTAACACACAAATCAAGCATGGCTCCTCAACCTTAGGTATAGTGGCTACCTCGTTAACTCTCTTCATTTCTAATCCCTCCACTTTTCACAATAAGTGCGCGATCTAGGCTAATAACTCATCATGGTCTCTCAAAACAAAATTTCCACCCCCGTGGATTGGAAAATAGTAGATGATGTTGATCTTTCAATAGGGTAAAAAATATCCCTTGATTGAGCACATTCTCTGCCAAGTTATCAACGTGATAAAAAGGTTCATCAGGATCTTTGTTTAGGAACTCACTGTTACACGTCATGTAAATGAACTGTGGATGTGCAGGGTAATTCCTTCATTGAAGAAACTAACCAACTTCCATTGGTGAAAGCCATGATGTGGAACAGAGTTTAACAGATCCTTAAAACTTTTCCGGTAGTTATAGAACTATTCATTTGATTTTTCCAAAATATTTTGAAATTGCTTCTTTAAAGCAATAGTTCTATGAATTGTGAAAAATTTCTTTAAAAACTCTTTTTGTAAATCAGACCATGTAGCTATAGTTTGGGGTTTCAAAGAGTTCAACCAAGACTTTGCCTTATCTTTCAATAAAAATGGGAATAGTTTCATCTACGCAACCACTTCTCATACATTTTTTCAAGGAATGTACTAACCACTTCCTTAAACACATTGATATGGAGATAGGGGCTTTCCCTATCCACACCATGGAATTGGGAAAGTAGTTGGAGCATTCTAGTTTTTACTATAAAAGCATGTGCCTACACTAGCAACTATATGCAAAACTGTGCAGAGGTTCGCATAAGTTGTAAATATTCTCTCATTGTTTGCACAAGAGGAACAACTAGGAGATTATTTACATTATTCCCTAGGTTTTGCATGCTATTGTTATTGTTTCCCTCAGTCATGACTAGGATTGGTCTCAAGTTACGTCCAACAAGTCTATGGTTCGTGTGATCAAGTACCTACATGCAAAAATAAAAACTCTAAAATAAACAGAACATAAAAACTTACAAATAATTAACAACGGAGAAACATACTTGAGCTCGTGATGAGAATCACAAGAATTACCTATTGTTAATGCAAATCACCTTCAAATTTGTACCGTGTTTTCCCTTGCAACAACTACAAAAATGCTTGTTATCAAAAGGTGTTAATCTAAAATGCTTCCCATAGATAGGAAAATATATCGTATTGTAACTCGAAAAATACCGAGGTCGTCTCCTTAAGGAAAATGAGGACGAATTTGAATGGTGACAAAATTAAAACAAAAGAAAAATCTTTGAATTAAAGGTAATGGTGATTTTTTATAAAAACTAAAACACAATATTAAAACGACCTAGCTAATCATCAAAGTTCATCTCACTACAAATAGAAAGTTTGACCTAATTTTATAACTCATCCAAGATTGTAATCAAACTCACTTGGATGAAAAATATTCAACTAAAAATTCAGAATGTAGAAAAACTTACTTTTTAATGATAGAATGAATTCACGAAAAAGTTAATATCATATTGATTGTAGGGACTCTAAGAATTAATCGTGCCAAATTCAATTGTTTACGGCTAAGCAAAGATGTTTACAAATTAATTATGTTTCTAAAATCAATAATTTCAATAAATAAAATAATAATAAACATTGAAACCCTAGTTAGATCAAAATAACCCATTCACGGATGAAAATTCCTCATTCGATCATGTCAGAATTAAACTACTCACTCATAACAAAAGTAAAATTGAAAGCAATTATAAAAAACGAGGTAATAGAAAGGAACACTAAGAGTTATATTCAAAAACATAATTTAATTGAGACATAGTAATGGAAAAAAGAATTCAAAGGTATTACAAGAATAAAGAACTGTAAATACTGTAATTGCAAAAGCAAATTGAAAACTAAGCAAAAAAATGAAGAACTTGTGCCTTGCAATAAAACCATAAACAAATGATGAAGAAGGAGAGAAAGGGTTCCGTGGAGAACAATGTGGAAGGAGAGACCTCCTAGGGAAAACCATCTTTGAAAGACCCCATGTCTCGGTATTTAAAGAGGAAGAGATGGTCTTTAAGTCTCTCTCTAATTCCTTAAAAATCTTCGAAAATATCTTTGAAGATTTGGCCAATATGGAGAGTCCTAGTCTAATCAAAATCCTCTTGTCTTTTTTGTGACACCCTAAAAACTGGGGGTCATTTATAAGTCCGTTGATAATCCATCAACTCGCGAAATTACCCATGAATGTCGCATTACCCGACACCACGTGATAGCATCCTCTAACCGGGATCATAACCCAAAATTGTACTCCGGCTTCAGTTACTCATTGAATCCAATCAAGGTCTACTATACGAAGGTTCATACTCCATTATGGTTCATTCACATCATTGGAGGGAAGGAAAATATAGGCTGAAAGTATGGCAAAGCAGTTTTAAAATTTGAAAATTTTGAAGAGTGTACCGGTACTGTGTACTGGTACGATTTGCCCACTGGACCAGACCGTACTGGTACGCTATATCGGTACTGTTTGTCTTCTTGACTACAACGTACTAATCCACAATACTGGTATGTGATTAGTACTTAAAAGTAGCATTTTACTATGCATTTCTAAGAACAATTGTACTTTGATGGAGATCAAGTGATGATATTTCTGGTCTTAAAGTGAACAAGGGCTTAAAGTCAACAAATATCACACCAGGATACAACACCAGCAGAATAAAGGAAAAAATTGGAAAAGCTAGGACCAAGGCATTAACTTTCGAATGCCAACTCACATTCAAACATCAAAATGAACCAGGCCAAAACCAAACTGCTGAGACACAGTGTGTTGTAGCCATGCACAAGATCCTGAGCAAGAACCTGAGGTACTTGAATGCCATGTTGGAACATCAACTAGAGCACTGACAAGACTAAACTACATTTGAGTTGCTAAGACATGGCATGTTGTAGTCAAGAAGACCCTGAAGTACTTAAGTACCACGCTCGAACGCCATTCAACGTTCGAACGTCCCTTGGAAGCATTTGAAGACAAGCCTGTTGCATAGAGTGTGTAAGTGAACTTCACAGAAGACCACTTTGAATGGTTACTTAGAAATGAACCTGGTGTGGTCAATATTTACCCATAAATAGACCCGGTGTGGTCAATGTAGTATAATTACACAGGTTGTGTTTTGGGTACAGCTCCCCGTACAAGGGAGACTCTGCCCGAATTTTGTTAAATTATGGACCCCCGGTTTTTGGGGCGTTACAGGTACTAAGTTAGTGCTATATTATTATTTAACTTATGTGAGGGATTTGGGTGTATAGGTTCGAACCTTGGAAGATCCATTGTATGTGAGTTCTCCCCTAGGAGCTAGGGTGAGTGTTGATCAAATACGTCGGGATTGTGAGTTAGAGATCTCAAAGATTCTACTCACTGTGGACCTTAGGGTTCTGGACATGTCGGAGTTTGATGTCATCCTTGGGAGAGGCCAAAGTTATGAATTGAGAAAGGCCAAAGTCAGTCTTCAAGATACGTAGTTTCTTGGGATTGATAGGGTATTACAGGAGATTTATTGAGGACTTCTTCCTACTAGCTACCCCTACGACAAGATTGACCCAAAAAAAGGTCAAGTTTGAGTGGAATGACTCATGTGAGAAGGCATTCTAGGAGTTGAAGAGGAGGCTTACTTCAAATCTTATTTTGATAGTCCTAGAAAGGGGACATAGGTAAACAGTGTATTGTGATGCCTCTAAGGACAGACTTGGATGCATTTTGATGCAGTCTAGGAGAATAATGGCTTATGGTTCTCGATAGTTAAAGAACCAGGAGTAGAATTACCCCAAAGATGATACTGAGTTGGCAACCATAGTCTTTGTCTTGAAAGCTTGGCACCAATATCTATACGACGAGTAGTTTAAGGTGTTTTCGAACCACAAAAGTATGAAGTACATCTTTACACAGAGGGACCTTAATATGAGGCAACACATGTGGATGGAGTATCTGAAGGACTGTGACTTCACTTTGCATTACCATTCCGATAAGGCAAATGTAGTGGCTCAAGCAGTCAGCAGGAAGTCACAGAGAATCTTGGCTAGTGTAGTTTCCTGGGAGTGGTAGATGCTCAAGACTATGAGACAGTTTGAGCTACGCTACTTGGGTCATGCTCAAGGCACTTTGGGGAGTGCGGTAGCTACGCCTTTCCTACTAAGTAGAGTGATTGAGTCATGGGGCAATATATAGAGATTTTGTCTATTAGGGACCGAGTACAGTCACGTACAGGTGACGAGGGCTGGACCATTCATACAAATGGTAGTCTTCGGTTTAGGGGAAGGATTGTGGTTCCTCAGTTTGCGGAGCTGAGAGAGAAGATCCTTAGGGAGTTCCATTGCTCCCATTTTGCTATACACCCAATGGCTCGAAAATGTATCAAGATCTTCGTCGCCAGTATTATTGAAGCGGGATGAAAAAATATATTGGAGATTTTTTTAGTCGATGTCTCACGTGTCAGCAAGTGAAGGCTGAGCACCAGAGACCAGCAGGGTTACTCTGCCTTTGGAGGTAGCTTAGTAGAAGTGGGAGCATGTCACAATAGATTTTGTGACCCACTTGCTATGAACATCACGAGGGCATGATGTAGTGTGGGTGATAGCGGACCAACTTATTAAGTCGGCACACTTTTTAGCAGTGCGAATGACCTTCCCACTAAAGGAATTCTGCACGTTGTATATACGAGAGATTGTCCAGTTGCATTTGGTGCCTATATCTATAGTATCAGATCGGGATCCTAGGTTTACGCTCATTTATAGGAGAGTTTCCAGCGATCCATGGGGACATAGTTGATGATGAGCACTTCTTTTCATCCTCAGATAGACGGTCAGTTGAAGAGGACCCTTTAGACTTTAGAGAACATGCTACGGGCATGTGTCCTAGATCTCGAGGGTAGCTGGTAAGAGCATTTACCCTTAGTAGAGTTCGTATAAAACAATAGTTATCAGGCGAGCATACAATATAAGGCACTATATAGGAGGCCTTGTCGATCTCCAGTTTGTTGGACGGAAGTAAGGGAGATACACTCTACGGGTCCAAAATTGGTTAGACACCTCAGAGAAGGTGGACATGATACAGAAGAATCATCTCATGGGTCAGAGCCGTCAGAAGAGCTACACCGACAAACGGTAGCAATCTCTATAGCTTAAGGTGGAAGATCATGTCTTCTTGAAGGTGATGCCTAAAAGAGGAGTGGTCAGGTTCGGCAAGCAGGGAAAGCTATCGCCAAGGTACATCGGGCCCTTCGAAGTACTTGATAGGGTGGGTACAATTGCTTACTGGTTGGCGTTATAGCCAAATCTATCGGGTGTTTACGCAGTGTTCCATGTCTCTATGCTCCGAAATTATACTCCAGATCCTACACAAGTGGTGGATTGGAGTGAGTTAATTGTTGATCCAGATGGGACCTTCGAGGAGGGACCAATACGTATCATGGATAGCCGGGATCAGATTTTACGAGACAAGACCGTGAGGCTAGTGAAGGTGTTGTGGCTGTACGAGGAGTAGAGGAGGCAGCAAAGGAGCGTGAAGACACTATACGTACCAACAATCCTTTCTTATTCAAGGATGGAGGTACTTTATTATAGTCATCTAGTATTATATGACTGTTGCATATGTATGTGGTTAAATGTGCATGTGTGTGTGAATTTTGAGGACCAAATTCTTTTAAGGGGTGAAGAATGTAAAACTCGAAAAAATTGAACTTTTCCTGAAAAAGGGTAAAATGGTAAATTGCCACTATAAATCGGATTTAAAATACAAAATTTTCTAGAGTGCATATGATGAAACAGACCTCACCATTGAATTCGTCTCGCGAAATCTAGTTTCCTTGTCAATTTTCGTCGAATTCCGTGAAAGTTGAATTTTTCATATTTTACGACACGACTGTGTCGAATGACCTCACAAAGGTCTCCTAAAATAGAAATTATAAAATTTTCTTATAATTGAATTAAATTTCAAATAAAAATAATTCAAACTTAAATTGGGATAAAATTAATCATTCTGGGGCGAAAACGAACGCAAACAAGGGGCGTGTGGCGCGACGTGTGCCAAGTGTTATGGGTTATAAATATAAACAAATATGTATTTTTAGGGCAGAATACTTTGCATTTTCCAGTGGGCAAAACGTGTGGAGGAAGGGAGACGGAAAAGAGAGAAAAAAAAGTTTTCAAGGCTTCTCGCTATGATTTTCGCCTCTCCGTCGCTCGAATCAA
>CM042184.1:21727638-21780949 GCA_023539305.1 Ilex asprella
CCTAGCATGATTGTGCAGGCCTCCCATCAATGGGAGGTTCAATGATGGCTTGGACAAGCTAGGAGCAGCCTACCCATCAACTAGTCAGGCAGTCCACTTCTCTCCCATCCTCCATCAATGCCAAGCCTCAAAAGTCTTCCATTTGTGTAAGGGAGGCATGTAGATGTGTAAAGAAATGTTGGGGGCAAGTGGGAGAAATGTAGGTGGGCCCCCAAGCAAGTGGATATGGGTTGCAGGAGGTTTAGGGCTACTTCAGGGGAGCGTACCAGTACGGTTTGGCTACAAGATTCGAAGTACTGGTACGCAGTACCGGTATGGTTCCTTCTCTACTTTAGACCACTTTTAGTAGAATCAGAAGAACTTTTGATCCAACTATTGGATTGAGCTAAACTTTTGATAAAATATATAAGACATCCAGATATACAACTTTCATGTTTTGCACTTTTTCAGATTCAATGTGGATCATGGTCAAAATGGAGGAAAACCGAAGCTCTGCTTTCAAATGATGTGGCTGCTGGTGCCTTTGTTCCCAAACACCAATACCTCCTTGATTTCTTCATTTTTAAGCCTCCAAAACTTCATGTATTGTGTCCACGCCTTCAGCACACATCCATCATAGTTGCAAGGTCCTAAAATCAATGATTTAAGTTATAAAAACATGCAACATCGAAATATCATTATTATTCATAAAATCGGCTAACACTAAGTACTTAGATGCAAAAGTTGAGTTTAAATGCATGTAATGAGGCCTTTACATATGCAATATTATGCACTCATCAACTACAAAGGTAAATCCTGTGATCTTCATCGCGGACTGAGGTATGTGGTTCGTGTACATATCTTTGTTTGTGTATAATTCAAAAGTTTTTCGTTTATAGACTCTTTGTTGTATGTGGGGACGGGACGAACAACACCGATTGGTTAGGAAATTCATGGACCCCAATATGAACATTAACTAAGACCCACCCGAGGATGCGGGTGATAATTTTGATGATGTAGGTGCCAATCCTAACGTCCAAGAGGATGGGGGATTACAACAACCTAGAAGGCCTAACCCTCGAGTGCATTTTCCCCCACCTAGGAATGAGGGGAAAAACATCCCACTTGACCCTCCAACTAGGTCAATGAGAGACTTCCTTCAACCAACCCGATGCATCACACCCTCATGCATTCTTCTCCCAGTCCAAGCTCATCTCTTCATAGTCAAACCAGGGATGTTGAACTTGCTTCCCAAATTCCATGGAATTGAGGGCAAGAACCCTTATTCACACATAAGGGATTTTGAGGAAATAGTTACAACTTTCACCCCTAATCATAACATGGAAGAAATAGATAGGATGAAATTGTTCCCATTCTCCTTGAGTGATAAGGCAAAGACTTGGCTTCAGTCCTTAAGATCTCGGTCTGTGACATCGTGGGAAGAAGCAATCTCCATGTTTTTAAATAAATTTTTCCCGGGACACAAGACCACCACCCTTAAGAAGAAAATTCAAATTTTTTTAAAAAATCCCAACGAACAATTTTATCAATGCTAGGAAAGATACAAAGAGTAGCTATAGTCCATCCCACATCATGGTTTTAAACCATGGCAACTGGTTAGTTTCTTCTATGAAGGAATTACATAGGACCATCGACAGTTTATTAACATGATGTGCAACGGGGAGTTCTTGAACAAAAAACCCGAGGAGGCTTTGGACTACTTTGATACCTTGTCCAAAAATTCACAGTCATGGCACATCACTGATCCTACTGATGTGCCGAAATCTTTGCCTCAGGGGAGTGGTCAACAAAAAGGGGGTGGGATTTATGAGCTAAAAGACCGAGAAGACCTATTTTCGTAAATTTCCAAATTGTCTAGGAAAGTAGAGAACCTTGAGGTGAGTAGGAGACGAGAGGTGTCCGAAGAGTCAAGATCCGAGGAGGGTTGTTCTATTTGTGAGAATGTCAAGTACTCTACATCGGAGTGTCCAAGCATTCCGACACTTAGGGAAGCATACCAGGAACAAGTCCATGCCTTAAATCAACCGAGGCAATCATTCTCTCCATATTCCAACACCTACAATCCAGGGTGGAACAACCACCCTTACTTTAGCTGGAGGAATGAGAATCCTATTTTCCCATGGGTCCAATGCATATTCATCTCCTGTGCCACCTAAACAATGTCAATACCCAAGTCATGGACAAGCGTCTAGCTCTCAATACCCAAGGATAAATCCGCAAGGGTATCAGTTGACACCACCACATCAAAAATTTTCACAAAATCCTCCTCCACAAGGTTTTTTTAATCAAGGACCATCAAATCCATCCACCTACCAACCTCCCTATAAGAGGAATTTGGAGGATGTACTTTACAACTTCATTCAAAGTCAAACCACTTTCAACAAGGATATTTCGACCTAACTCACCAAGATCATTAATGCCATTGGGTTGTGTCGACAAGAGAAGGGGAAATTTCCTGCTCAACCCCAACAAAATCCCAAAGGCCAACATGTGATTGAGTTGGCTGAACCCACCCAAGAGAGTTGTGAGCAACTCAAGGCGGTTACTACCTTTCGAAGTGGCAAAAAAATTGATAAAACCATTATGCCAAAGGTCTCACCCAAGGCCACATTGCCATTAGAAAAAGAGACTAAGGGTGATGTCAATGAGGGTGGGGTAAGTGAGAAGAAAGAGAGTGAGGCGATTGAGAAAAAAAAGGTGATTGATGAAAGTGTGATTGTTTCCCCTATCCCTGCTCCTTTTCCAAATCGTTTGAAGCCACCTGTCAAGGTGACTAATTATGCTGATATTCTTGAAATGTTTAAGCAGGTGAAGATAAATATCCCACTCCTTGATGCCATAAAGTAAATTTCATTATGTGCAAAGATCTTGAAAGACTTATGTACGTTAAAAAGGAGGCTCAATGTTCACAAGAGAGCTTTCCTCACCGAGCAAGTAAGCTCAATTTGAGGACAAACACTCCTCCGAAGTTTAAGGACCCCGGCTGCCCCACCATTGCCATAACCATTGGAGATTGCCTGGTTGAACAAGCATTGCTCGATTTGGGAGCGAGTGTCAACCTCCTCCCCTACTCCGTGTATCAACAACTCAAGCTTGAGGAATTGAAGCCTACTCCAATCACGCTTCAACTGGCGGACTATAGTGTTTGAACACCAAGGGGAGTAGTTGAGGATGTTTTAGTACAAGTGGCTAAATTTTACTTTTATGTTGATTTTATTGTGCTTAACACTCACCCAGTGGCAAACCTTAGCTCCCAAATCCCTATAATACTTGGTAGACCTTTTCTTGCCACATCTAATGCTGTGATTAATTGCAGGAACGACCCATTTAGGAATATGACAATGGAGCTCAATGTGTTCAACTTGTGCAAGCAACCAGGGGATGAGGATGAGGCACATGAGATTTATCGGATTGACACTTTGGTAGAGGAGCACATGGAGTTAATGAGCACTTTCCATTTGAGAGAGGAGGAAGTTGTTGATATGGACGAAGTGGATGAGCAAAAAGACTTGGAAAGTTTGAAAGGGGCAGAAAAGTGGACCCCTACATTTGAAAAACTCCCACACCAAGACAAAAAGATATTCCCATCCGATGTACAAAAACCTAACTTGGAATTAAAGCCATTACCTTGCCATTTGAAGTATGCATACCTTGGGGAAGATGAGTCATTTTCGGTGGTGATTAGTTTAGCGTTGGATGCAAGGCAAGAAGAAGAGCTTTTGGAGGTGTTGAGGAGACATAAAGGGGCAATTGGGTGGACAATTGCTGACATCAAGGGGACAAATCCCACCATTTTCACACACCGGATCTATCTTGAGGAGGATGCAAAATCGTCCCGCCAGCCACAAAGGAGGTTGAATTCGATCATGAAAGACGTGGTGAGGGATGAGGTGATGAAACTAGTTGACGTGGGTATCATTTTTCCAATTGCCGATAGTAAGTGGGTTAGTCCCACGCAAGTAGTACCCAAGAAGTCGGGTGTCACTGTTGTGGAGAATAAGGAGAACAAGCTTATCCCAACAAGGGTGATCACAGGGTGGAGAGTTTGTATTGATTACCAGAAGCTCAACCTGTGTACAAGAAAATACCACTTTTCAATCCCATTCCTTGATCAAGTGCTAGAACGAGTAGCGGGGCATCTTTTCTATTGCTTTTTGGATGGATACTCTGGCTACAATCAAATAGAGATTGCCCTGGAAGACCAGGAGAAAACCACCTTAACTTATCCCTACAGTACCTTTGCATGTCGTCGCATGCCTTTTGGGCTATGTAATGCCCCTGAAACTTTTCAACGTTTTATGATGGGAATCTTTAGTGACATGGTGGAGAATAATATTGAGGTATTCATGGATGATTTCTCAGTCTTTAGGGATTCTTTCAACTGGTGCTTGGAGAATTTAGAGAAAGTTTTGGAGAGATGTGAAGAGAAGAGTCTGGTTTTGAATTGGGAGAAATGTCACTTCATGGTGACACAAGGAATTGTTCTCGGGCACATCATTTCGGCGAAAGGAATAGAAGTTGACAAATCAAAGGTGGAGGCTATCTCCAACCTTCCTACGCCGAAAGTAGTCAAGGATATCAAGTCGTTTTTGGGCCATGTGGGTTTTTACCGTCGATTCATTAAAAATTTTAGTGCATTGGTCCGACCTTTGACCAATTTGTCGTATAAAGATGTCCCATTTGAATGGTCGGATAGTTACGAGGCATCTTTTTTAAAACTCAAAAGTATGTTTTTTACACCTCCAATTATGCGACCACCCAAGTGGGATTTACCTTTCAAGCTTATGTGCGAGGCGAGTGATTACGCGGCCGGCGCAGTGCTGGGTCAAAGGGAGGAGAATAGACCTTATGTAATTTACTATGCTAGAAAAACTCTTAATGAAGCTCAAATGAATTATACCAACACTGAAAAAGAGCTGGTAGCTGTAGTATTTGCATTAAATAAATTATGCTCTTACATCGTTGGTTCACCGATAGTTATTTACACTGATCATTCTGCTTTGAAGTATCTATTATCTAAGCAGGATGTCAAACCAAGACTTATCCGGTGGATTCTCCTACCTCAACAATTTAATATGATAATCAAGGATAAGAAAGGAGTGGAGAACGTGGTAGCGGACTATTTATCTCGACTGGTGGTGCAAGAGGTCGATGAGCACATTCTCATCCCTGATTCTTTTCCTGATGAGTATTTAC
Organism: Ilex asprella; assembly: GCA_023539305.1. Taxonomy (NCBI): domain Eukaryota; kingdom Viridiplantae; phylum Streptophyta; class Magnoliopsida; order Aquifoliales; family Aquifoliaceae; genus Ilex; species Ilex asprella. Next base: position 21,732,835 of record CM042184.1, read on the forward strand.
TGTCAATTCATTCTATTTGTCCTTGGTATGCTGACATTTATAATTATCTTACAACAGGACAAATACCGCCACAGTGGAGCCTTGAAGATTAAAGGAGATTTATAGCAGACGTGAAGTATTTTTACTTCGACAATTCGTACCTGTTCAAGTATTGCCCAGACCAGATCATGAGGAGATGCGTGCCTGAAAATGAACAGTGGAACGTCCTTACATTCTGTCATTCCCAAGCCTGTGATGGACATTTCTCGGCAAAGAAAACCTCAGCCAAAATTCTTCAGTCAGGTTTCTACTAGCCCTCTCTTATTAAGGACTGTATTTCATATTGCAAGGCATGCGACAGATGCCAACAATTGGGTAGTGTGACCCATCAAAATATGATGCCCCTGTCTCCCGTGCTTGTCATTGAAATATTTGACTCTTGGGGCATCGATTTCATGGGTCCATTCCCCATATCTTTTGGCTACCTGTATATTCTTCTGGCAGTGGACTACGTATCCAAATAGGTAGAGGCTATCCCAACCAAGACTAATGACCACCGGGTCGTAGTCAAGTTCCTAAAAGAAAACATTTTCTCGAGGTTTAGGATGTCTCGTGCAATGATTAGTGATGGTGGATTCCACTTTTGTAACAGGCCATTTGCATCATTAATGTTTAAATATGACGTTACACACAAAGTGTTCACTGCTTACCACCCACAAACCAATGGCCAAGCTAAATTAGCCAACAGGGAGATTAAAAATATTTTAAAAAAAATGGTTAACCCAAGTAGGAAGGATTGGTCAGAAAGGCTGACCCATGCCTTATGGGCATACCGTACTGCCTATAAGACTGTTTTAGGCATGTCTCCCTACCGGCTAGTTTATGAAAAAGCTTGTCATCTGCCAGTTAAAATAGAGCATAAGGCCTATTGGGCCATAAAGACCTTGAATTTTAACATGAGAATGGCTGGGGAGTAGAGAAAATTAGAAATGAAAGAATTGGATGAGATCCGAAGAGATGCATATGAGAGCTCTAAAATTTCCAAGGAACGGGCTAAAGTTTTTCATGACAATTCCATCACGAGGAAGTCATTTGAGCCCGGGCAAAAAGTGCTCTGCATAATTCTCGGCTCTCCTTTTTTCAAGGAAAGTTAAGATCCCGGTGGGATGGCCTCTATCTTATCAAGGTGGCCTACCCCAATGGAGTGGTAGAAATCACAAACCCCAAAGATTGCCAAACATTCAAGGTCAATGGCCAAAGACTCAAGCCATTCTTTGAGGGTTTTGAAGAACAAATGGTGGAGGAGGATTTAATCTACCTGGTGTATTCGGAGTTGGTTGAGGAGCAGAAATTGGTTACCTTTTCTAATGTACAGTTTGTGTTATTTACTTATGTCATTTTTATTTCATGCTACTTACTTTCTATGGTTGTATAGCTTTGTTTCTTTTGGATCCAGATCTTGGTGCTTTTGTCAAAAGCTCTAATGCGAGGTGTTCTCTTACCCTTCTCATCTTTTACAATCCTTCATTGCATACGTTATCTTTTTGTTGCATTGAGGACAATGCATGATTCTAGTTGGGGGTGAGGTGCACCATTTGTATGATACACCAAGGTTGCTGAAAATTTTGATTATTTTGATTTTTGCTTGCATCAGTACAAAATATGTGAAAATTTTAAAAAATTTTGATGAGAAATATCGATAAGTTGATATGTATTCTTTCATGAAGAAGTTGTGGGTTGAATGACATGTTAATTGTTAATTTGAACTTTGTGCACATGAGCATTCTATGGAAGTTTATCCTAGGCATAAGTATCACATATGTATTGATTTTAGAACTCATCTGTATGTGAATTTGAATTTATAATTTCAGAAATTTATGGATTGGATTCATGTTTTAAGCTTGACATAAGTAGTGGAGATGAGTAAGGACCCATGAGAGCTTTAGTGCCAAACCTTTTTCGAGGGAACTTACAATTACTCAGAGAACAATTTTTCAATGTCATTATGCTTGTTTTGGTTAGTTACATTGGGTTAGTAGACTGATTTGTCTTGAACATATAATGCCTTCCCATGCAGACCTGGAAGTGATCCTAGGCCATCGTTGAATATTTTGAACCTTAGCCCTTTTCTTGTGTAAATTTTATCCCTAGTGCTTTGATTGAGCCTATTTTTTTTAAAAAATTCATTTGTATGCCACACATTCAACCAAGCCAAAGAAAATAAGAAATACTTACCTTACCTTGGTTGTTCCTAAAGCGGATACGAAATATTGCAAAAGAAGGAACTGTGGTGTGAAAATGCAAACAAAGGGATGAATGAGGATTGAAACTCAATGAGTTGAACAGAAAAAAAATGAAAAATACAAGAAAAGGAGAAAAATGGGTGAAATAAGAGAAGAGAAGAAAAAGAAAAAGGAAATGTCAAGGAAAAAGAAAGAAATGAAGCTTAGGGAGTGGTGATGATATGAGAATCAAAATCCCATGAAAAGGGAAGTGTTTTTCCAAGATTAAAAGTCTCTCACTTGGAACAACTCTCTTTGTTGCCTCATATCCTTCATTTCTTTTACCTATATATCACCCCAAGGCCCCATTATAACCTTTAAAAGTCCTAAGTGATCTAGAGAAGCATGGGAGGTGCATATTTTCAAAGAAAAAGATGAGTCATGTCTTACTATCTAATGCACTAGCATTCTATTCATGAGACTATGCCAAAGCCGCTTCATTTTCACATATGAACTTCATTTTTTGGATTACATTTGAGCACTTTGTTTTTGAATACAAGATTCTATGTCACATGTACACATGGAGTGTATACCAGGATAACTTGAGTGCGTTCATTGCTTAAGAGTGTCCCTTGGTGAGTTTTGCACTGAAACTGAGATTGTCTAGCCTTTCGAATGTGAATTATGTTTGTAAATGCTCAAATTACTCGTTTAATTCATTTGCACACAAGTTGAAAATTAATTTGTAGGTGTATACATTATACTAGTGTCTAAGACCATGGGGTTGTTCCTATTCATTTGGTTCAGTCATTTGAGAAATTTGTCATTTAGTTCTATGCTTGTAGAATGGGGGAATATTGCTCAAGTTGATGATGTTGGATATCATTTGGGAATGTTTTTGTTTATGATCTTTTTGATGTGCATTTTGGATGATCATTTTGATAGGTTGAGTCAGGAATTCATCCCTTGCTTATTAAATGCATCAAAACTTTAAATCGCATTGCAATTCTTGTAATAAACTAGGCATGATGGTTCAATTTGGGGTTTATAAGTGCAGTGTTTGTTTACAGTGTGGTTGAGGTCATGTAGAGGATGTTAGAATGTATAGGGAGTTTTTACAGTGAAATGGAGTGGTGAAAGATTGCTCAGCAGGAGATTTATGAAAACTCAGCCAAACTGTACCGGTACGCGTACCGGTACGATGAGGCTACTGGAGTTCGCTGTACCGGTACGCGTCGTCTGACACACCAAAAGTCGGGGTTTTAATTTAAATCCTCAGCTTAAACCCTTCATTTCCCACCATTACATAGGCCCTAACTCTTCCTCTCTCTCACCCGAAACCCTCTCAACCATCCAAATCCTCTCTTCTCCCCCTATAAATCCACAAGCATCTCCACCTTAAAGCCCTAACCCTAGGTACCGATTTTCCCTAAATCTTCCAAAACATCCATTTCTCTCCAAAGAGCTTCAACTGTTCACCTGCTTGTGGGTTCTTCTGAAACCTTAGAACTAATTGAGGGTTGGATTCTTCACTTTAGAGGCACATTCATTATCCATGGCTCGGACCAAGACCGTAGGATCTGAACCATCTCCACCCAGAGGCCCCAAAGGTGAAGAGTCTGAAGAGGATGATGACAATGATGGAGGAGATAGGGAGAAACAGTAGGATGTGTAGTTCTGTTCTTTTTTTTTTAAGCTGGAGTATAGGTCACTAGGATGGAGTTTTCTTTGGCCTAGTAGAAGAAGCTATAGGAAATAGGCCAACTTTTGTCTCTTTTTTATTTTTTACTCTATGTACTCCAACTTGAACCACAGTAATGAAATACCACAGTTTGTTTCCATCTTGTCCATTTTTTTTGTGAATTGCATTACGATTTTATATTCTGATTTGTAGATGAATTGCTATGGATTGCTATATGTTGGTCCATTATTTTGCGTTGAGATTGATTTTAGCGAAGGGACTAGCAAAACATAAGTTGGGGGTGTGATTAGCACAAAATATTGTATGATTCAATGTGCTAATCATTGATTAATTGAGTAATTTTTGTGTTTAAAGGATAGGAGTTTGGCAAAATGTGTTCTTAACTATGGTAGTTGATATTTGCAGGTAAAGGATGTGCAAAATAGCCTTCTTAAGGCCCCCCCAACCTAGTTGAGTGGAATGAGGATGAAAAAGCTAGCTTGGAGATAGCTCAGGAGAGGAGAAGAACAGAAAATCAGAAAATCAGTTAAACCGTATCGGTACGCTGATGCTACTGGTGTTGACAGTACCAGTACGCTAAGCCTACTAGAGTTCGCCGTACCGATACACATACCGGTACGCTCCGCCTAACAGACCCAAAATTTTGCAGATCTTCTCCAACTGCTTTGTGGACCCCACCATACTTCATCCTACCTCTCTAATTGTTGAAAAACATTGTTGTTCCTAAGCTCCTAACATGAACCCTCAAATATGTATATGACTTATGTGTGTGGGTGAGTGTCACTCTCACTCGGATTCATGCAAGAGAAAGGGCGACAGAATGGTGGTGATGAAATGAACAAAATGTACAATGAAATGAAATGTGTGTGTGGTGAACAAAAGTGCTCCCCAATCGCAAGGAGTCTCTTGTATGTCGGTGTTTTACTTGGAAAAGTATTCCAAGGTTGTCTCCTCAGGGAAGGAAAGTTTACATGTGTGAAAGTGGTTTTGTCAATAAGAAAAAATGTAAAATCTTTTGTTTGAGTTTTGGTTTTGAAGTTTGCATATGAAAATGCAAGAAAATAAGTGTTGGCTAATCCAAAAGTTAACTCCAATGGGAATGTCAAACCAACTCAAAGCCTTCCTCCAATGGTGCTTAGAAGTACGACTGATTCGTGGGAAGCTCGGGACAAGATGGTGAGGATCCAAGCATAAACCGTGACTAGGCCTACGGAATATCAAAGACTCACAACCAGGTCCTCACCCCAACCCAACCAAACCGAGCCATCATACGCAGAGAGAAGGAATGAAAGAGAGTTGAAATGGTATTCCCAAGAGAAGTTCTCCCTTGGATTACCCAACTTAAATCTAGCTACTCATGCTAAAAGGAAAGACATACAATATGGAAAGAGACATGTAGAAGAAATGAAGATTAGAACTTGAGCTAATGCATGAAAACTTAAACTATGAATACAAATATGCAATACCCAATTTAAAGCTAGGAAATGAAGAAAGCTTAAAACAACAATGGTGAAATGAAGAACATGTAATTAAACTTGTAATAAACTTGAAATATCTAAGATTAAAGTGCAAGAATTAAAGATTACAAGAAGTTTAAAGCTTAAAACAATTGAAAGGGAAAGGAAAATGCAAAAACATAAACATGCTACTATTCATCTTCTTCCTAACTATTTTATGCTTAGGTAGCCACCACTTGTAATGCTGAATAATGTAGTGTATATGGAGTGAGAGCCTTCAATTTTTGTGCATGGTGGTCCCCCCCAAGGTGTGTGCAGGCTTCCCATCAAGAGGGGGCTGAATTGAAGGCTTTGACAAGCTAGGAGACAATCCCTCAGGTAGCCATTCCTCTCCCATCCTCCATCAATGTCAAGCCTTCAAAGTCTTCCCAATGTGTAAGGAAGCCATGGTTGTAGGTATAAAATGACGAGCTAGGCGTGGGACAAGTGTAGGTGGGACCCCCAAGCAAGTGGAGGTGAGTTTCAAGAGTTTTGGGACTGCTTCAGGAGGGCATACCGGTATGTGTACCGGTACGGTTTAGCTACTAGAGTTCGTCGTACCGGTACGCATACCGGTACGGTTCCTTCTCTGCTCTGGACTATTTTTTGTAGAATCATCATAACATTTGATCCAACAGTAGGATTAAGCTGAAATTTTGACACGATACATAGGACATCCAGATCTACAACTTTTATGTTTTGCACTTTTTCCGATTCGAAGCAAATCAGGACCAAAATGGAGGAAAATCGAGGCTTTGCTTCTAAATTATGTGGCAGCTGGTGCCTTTGTTCCCAAGCACCAATACCTCCTTGATTTCTTCACTTTTAAGCCTCCAAATCTTCATGTATTATGTCCATACCTTCACCACACATCAATCGTAGTTGCAAGGTCCTAAAATCCATCATTTAAGCTAAAAATACATGCAATATCGAAATATCAACATTATTCATAATTTTGGCCAACACTAAGTACTTAGATGCAAAAGTTGAGTTTAAATGCATGTAATGAGGCCTTTACATATGCAATATTTTGCACTCATCAGACCCCCCAACTTAAGCTTTGCTAGTCCCTAGCAAACTAAATGTAAAAATAAAGCAAACAAAATAACATATATCAATTCCGCTACTGCATTTAGCACATGCAACAAGCCTTTAAACCCCTAGGTGATCCCTAGTGGACGAGTTTTGTCTCGTGAAGGTTTTCAATGAAGGTACCTACAAATTTCCTTTTCTAGTATCCAATATTTAAAGTATATTCCCTTACCCTAACTAGCAATGGGATTTCAATAACAACTTGATCCGAACACCGGAACCAATCACACATGGGACAAATTAGAGCCTTAAATGCTATTCTAAAGTATCCACATACACATTCATTTTCAAACTTGTGTGTGTCAAATGAACATATAATTTAAGCATTTACACAATGGAGTTCACATTCACTTTGGCTATCCAAATTAAGCTTTCATGCAAAACTCATCAAGGGTTTCTCTCAGCAATGAATCACACTATGATTTTCCTGGCATGCTCTCCATGTGTATATGTGAGATGGAATCTTGTGCAAAAAATAAAGTATACTCACATATAATCCAAAAATTAAGTATGCACAGAAATAAAACAACTTTGACATAATCTCATGAAGGGAATGCTAGGGCATTAGATAGCAAAACCAACTTCTCTTGTTCTTTTAAAAATATGCATCCCCATGTTTCTCTAGATCATTTAGGACTTCAAGGGTTATAATGGGGCCTTAGGTGGTATTGAGGTAAGATAAATGAAGGATATAGGATAACAAAGAAGGATGTTCCGAGTGAATGACCTGTATTTCAAAAAAATCTCCCTTTTATGGGATTTTTAGGCTAACACCATCACTTTCACTCTTTGTTTCTTTTTTCTTCTTTTCCTTAACATTTTCCTTTTCTTTTTGTTTTTCTTTTCTTCTTCCACCCCTTTTCTTGGATTTTCATTCTTTTTCCATTCTACTCTTCTGAGTTTCAACATCATTCATCCTTTTTGTTGAGTTTCCGCCATACTTTCTTCTCATTTATGATCATTCATACTTAGCTCTAAGAACAACCAAGGTGAGGTAGATTTTATCATTTTTCACTGCTTGGTCAAATGTGTGGTATGGAAACTACTTTTTCATTTAAGGCTCAATCATGACAGTAGGGATAAATTTTTCACAAGAAAGAGGGTAAGGCTCAAAGTAAGTCAAAGATGGCCTAAGATTATCTCTACATAAACATGGAGGGGCATTATGCATTTCAAGACAAAGTCAATCAACTACCCAAATGCACCTAACCAAAACAATCATAATGAGATTATTGAACAAATTTGGAATTTGAAAAAATTGTTCCTTGAGTAAATGTAAGTTCCCTCCAAACGAGGATTGGCACTAAAGCTCACATGGGTTCTTAATCATCTCCACTATTCATGTCAAGCACGAAAATGTGAACTCAATCCATAAATTGTCAAAATTACAAGTTCATGGTGCACTTATTGTTGAGTTCAAAAGAAAACAAGTATGTGATACTCTTAACAATAGGATAAACTTCTATAATGTGCTCATATATTCAAAGTTTAAAATAAAGATCAACTAATCACAAATCTCATAACCATTAGGATAGGGAATATAGTTCAATATTGGAACCAAAATTTTCAAAATTTTCACATTTGCCATTATTCTATGCAAAAAGTGGTGGAACATGTGAATAGTGCACCTCACCCCCCCAACTTAAATTATGCATTGTCCTCAATTCACAAGGAATCATGCAAAATGAAAGTAAAATGCAAAATGGGATACCCTTTTTTTTTCTTTTATATATACATCAACAAAAAAATAAAACACAAAACTTGTTTACACCCCCCAACTTAGACTAGAACATGATACTCAATAAGATTTTCTACAATGATGCTCAAGTGAAATGGGTCCAAATTAGGAAGAGGTAAACAACCTTCATGCTAAAATCTACACTACAACATTGAAAATGAAAATATAACAATAAAAGAAATATAACTACTATGTACATGGAAATAAAACAAAAACGGCCATGTCAATCCGACTTCAATTCGGATATGAGCTTGCGCCCATTGATTTTTTGATTTTAAAATTTTTTGGTTGTATCAAACCCCTTCATACCCAGTCTATCCAAACATAGCAAGGATAATGATTTAAAATTCTCAACCAACTAGATGTGTAGACAAGTTTATGCAATGCCAACAATGGAGTATACAATTTTTCTTTAAGAATGTCTACACTTGACTCCATTTCAATGCCCTTCCCAAGTTGAAAATTGTGAATCTGAACACCACTCATAGATGACAAAGTGACCTTGCGCTCATTAAGCTCATGTGAGACAATAACTTCATCAAATTTTTCACAATCTAGAGTGGTGGGAGATTCAACATCAATGTGGATTCCATTGGGATGATCATCCTCAATACATTGACTATACTCAAGATGTTGTCCTTCACACATAGTACTTATAGCATGAGTCAATATAATAAGATCTTTTGTTATTTGAGCATTGAATTTCATTTGGTATTGCAAAAACTCATAAAGAGTATTTTCTAATTTTTGTTCCGTTGAGTCCTCATATGTTGGATAATGGAAAATTTCATTTGATGGTGTGAGATTGGATGAAAAATTATTAGGTTCCTTCTCCTAACCATAACTCAGATAACTCAGTGTAACATAATGGTTGGGGTAAAAAATTTCAGAGGCCAAAAATAAATTAGAACCTCCGCATGTAAAATCTTGAACTGGATAATTTATTGGACACTCACTAGTGAAGTGTCCATACTCACCACAAATTTCACAAACGTTTCCAAAATAAGGGGCATTTATTGGGCACTCACTAGTGATGTGTCCATATTCACCACAAATCTCGCAAACATTTTCAAAACAAGGGGCATTTATTGGGCACTCACTAGTGTAATGCCCATACTCATCGCAAATCTCACACACATTTTCATAATATGGGGCATTTAATACATTATCATAAAAATTATAAGACATTAAATAAAACACAAACTATTTACAACTTATTTACAAATGAGACGACATACCTTGGCCCATGATGAAAATCACGAGACTTACCTATGCCGCCCAAAATCCCCTTTGAACTCGACAATTAACCTTCCCTGGCAACGGCGCCAAAAATGATTGTTGGTATAAACTCACCTTCGTTAACCCCTAAATACTATCCCTCAAACTATGCAATGTATGTGCGAAGGGAAGGATTTCTCTCTCTTGGGATAGTGTCAAAAGAAAGGGCAAGGATGAAGGGAAACGAGATGATGTTAATATGAGATGTAAATGCACAAAAATGTTCCCCAATCGCAAGGAGAATTTCATGGGTCGTGTTTTACTTGGAAGAGTATTCCAAGGTCGTATCCACGGGGAAAGAAGTAAACCAATGTGAAGGTGATTTGATGAAAATGAAAGTGTAAAAATCTATGTGGTTGGAAGTTGTTTGGTGGAGTGTGTATCAATGAGAATGTAATGAGAAAACAAGTGTTGGCAATCCCCAGAGGTTACTCCACTCGGTATACAATCTCAACTCAAACCATTCCACCTATCGAGCATGACTGAACGATTGATTTGTAGGAAGTCGAGGATGAGACCGGTGAGTATCTAAGCATAAACCGTGACTAGGCTTACGGTTTATCAAAGACTCACCGAATCATCCACCTTCAACCCAGTCAAACCGAATTATTGGTCTTTGAAGAAAGGAATAAAAAATGAGTTAAAATCATATACCCAAGAAGAGGTTCCCCTTGGTTTCGCCAACTAAGAAAGTTAGTTACTCATACTTAAAATGAAAATAACAATGAAATGGAAGTGCATTATAATGAAATGAAGATCTAAAGTAATTAAATGCAATAACTCATAATCTAGGAATGAAAGAGATGTAAATCCATTTTTTTAGATCTATGGAAAATGAAGAACTTGAAACATTAATGGTGAAGCATTAATGAGAGCATTAAACTAAGAACCAACATAAAGAAACTAGCATTAATGACATTAAATGAAGTTCTAAAGATCCTTACAATAGATTACAAGCCAATGCAATGAACAACACATGAAAAACATAACTTTCTCTCTCTAGAAACTACTATTCATCATCATCTACCCTGGAACTTCTCTCAGTGCTGGAATGCTTGGACACTCCGATGTAGAGTGCTTAACATTTTCACAAATAGAACAACCCTCCTTAGTTCTTGACACTTGGGACACCTCCCTTCTTCTAGTCACCTCAAGGTTCTCTACTTTCATAGACAACTTGAAAATTTGGGAAAGTAGGTCTTCCCGGTCTTTTAACTCATAAATCCCTCCCCCTTTTTGTTGGCCACTCCCCTGAGACAAAGATCTCAGCACATCAATAGGATCAGTGATGTGCCATGACTATGAATTTTTGGACAAGGTATCAAAGTAGTCCAAAGCCTCCTCGGGTTCTTTGTTCAAGAACTCCCCATTGCACTTCATGTCAATAAACTATCGATGGTCCGGTGTAATTCCTTCATAGAAGAAACTAACCAGTTGCCATAGTTTAAAACCATGATGTGGGATGGACTGTAGCAACTCTTTGTATCTTTCCCAACATTGATAAAATTGTTCATTGGAATTTTTTGAAAAATTTTGAATTTTCTTCTTAAGGGTGGTGGTCTTGTGCACTGGGAAAAATTTCTTTAAAAACACAGAGATTGCTTCTTCCCACGATGTCACAGACCGAGTTCTTAAGGACTGGAGTCAAGTCTTTGCTTTATCACTAAAGGAGAATGGAAACAATTTCAGCCTAGCTGTTTCTTCCATTTTATAATTAGGGGTGAAAGTTGCAACTATTTTCTCGAAATCCCTTATATGTGAACGATTCCATGGAATTCGGGAAGCAAGTTTAACATCCCCGGTTTGACTATGAATAGATGAGCTTGGACTGGGAGGAGAATGCATGAGGGTTTGATGCATCGGGTTGGTTGGAGGAAGTCTCTCATTGACATAGTCGGAGGGTCAAGTGGGATGTTGTTCCCCTCATTCCTAGGTGGGGGAAAATGCACAGAGGGTTAGGCCTTCTAGGTTGTTGCAATCCGCCATCCTCTTGGATGTTAGGATTGGCACCTACATCATCAAAATTTTCACCCGCATCCTCGGGTGGGTCTTGGTTAATGTTCATATTGGGGTCTATGAATTGCCTAACCAATCGGTGTTGTTCGTCCCGCCCCCACATATAACAAAGAGTCTATAAACGAAAAACTTTTGAATTTATACACAAACAAAGATATGTACATGAACCACGTACCTCAGCCCGTGATGAAGATTCATGGGACTTACCTCCGTAGTTCGAAAATCGCCTTCTTGATTTGACACTTGCCTTCCTTGGCAATGGCGCCAAAAATGGATGTTGAAAAACATTGTCATTCCTAAGCTCCTAACATGAACCCTCAAATATGTATATGGATTATATGTATGGGTGAGTGTCACTCTCACTTGGATTCATGCAAGAGAAAGGGCAACGGAATGGTGGCGATGAAATGAACAAAATGTACAATAAAATGAAATGTGTGTGTGGTGAACAAAAGTGTTCCCCAATCGCAAGGAGTCTCTTGTATGTCGATGTTTTACTTGGTAAAGTATTCCAAGGTCGTCTCCTCAGGGAAGGAAAGTTCAAGTGTGTGAGAGTGATTTTGTCAAAAAGATAAAGTGTAAAATCTTTGGTTTGAGTTTTGGTGTTTGAAGTTTGAAAATGAAAATGCAAGAAAACAGGTATTGACTAATCCAAAATTTCACTTCAATGGGAATGCCAAACCAACTCAAAGCCTTCCTCCAATGGTGCTTAGAAGTACGACTGATTCGTGGGAAGCTCGGGACAAGATGGTGACGATCCAAGCATAAACCGTGACCAGGCCTATGGAATATCAAAGACTCACAACCAGGACCTCACCCCAACCCATCATACGCCGAGAGAAGGAATGAAAGAGAGTTGAAATGGTATTCCCAAGAGAAGTTCTCCTTTGGATTACCCAACTTAAATCTAGCTACTCATGCGAAAAGGAAAGACATACAATATGGAAAGAGACATGTAGAAGAAATGAAGATTAGAACTTGAACTAATGCATGAAAACTTAAACTATGAATACAAATATGCAATACCCAATTTAAAGCTAGGAAATGAAGAAAGCTTAAAACAACAATTGTGAAATGAAGAACATGTAATTAAACTTGTAATAAACTTGAAATATCTAAGATTAAAGTGCAAGAATTAAAGATTACAAGAAGTTTAAAGCTTAAAACAATTGAAAGGGAAAGGAAAATGCAAAAACATAAACATTGCTACTATTCATCATCTTCCTTACTATTCTAAGCTTAGGTAGCCACCACTTGTAATGCTGAATAATGTAGTGTGTATGGAGTGAGAGCCTTCAAATTTCGTGCATGGTGGTCCCCCCAAGGTGTGTGCAGGCTTCCCATCAAGAGGGGGCTGAATTGAAGGCTTTAACAAGCTAGGAGACAATCCCTCAGGCAGCCCATTTCTCTCCCATCCTCCATCAATGCCAAGCCTTCAAAGTCTTCCCAATGTGTAAGGGAGGCATGGTTGTAGGTATAAAATGTCTGGCTAGGCGTGGGAGAAGTTTAGGTGGGACCCCCATGCAAGTGGAGGTGAGTTGCAGGAGTTTCGGGGCTGCTTCAGGAGGGCGTACTAGTATGCGTACCGGTACAGTTTAGCTACTAGAGTTCGTCGTACCGGTACGCATACTGGTACGGTTCATTCTCTACTCTAGACCACTTTTTGTATAATTGTCGTAACTTTTGATCCAACCTTTGAATTGAGCTGAAATTTTGACACGATACAGAAGACATCCAGATCTACAACTTTCATGTTTTGCACTTTTTTCTAATTCGAAGCGGATCATGGTCAAAATAAAGGAAAACCGAGGCTCTGCTTCCAAATTAAGTGGCAGCTGGTGCTTTTGTTCCCAAGCACCAATACCTTCTTGATTTCTTCACTTTTAAGCCTCAAAATCTTCGTGTATTAGGTCCATGCCTTCACCACACATCCAACATCGTTGCAAGGTCCTAAAATTCATTATTTAAGCTATAAATACATGCAACATCGAAATATCAACATTATTCATAATTTCGACTAACACTAAATACTTAGATGCAAAAGTTGAGTTCAAATGCATGTAATGAGGCCTTTATATATGCAACATTATGCAGCCATCACTCTCTCCTGCACGCCCATAACACTATTCATTATGTTCACACCTTCTCTTGGACTTTGGATGCATTGATCATTAATGCCAAGAGAGAGAAGATGGGTTGCTGGGGGAGGAAGACAGCTCTGCCATGCCCCTATCCAGCCCACCTTAATTTGTGCTACTATGATGGGAATCACATCAAGGATTTGACAGGGGGTCTTGAGGCACGTTTTTGCTAGGGAGAGGGGTTGGATGGATGAATTATTATGTATTGCATTGTATGGAATATAAAGTGAGAAGCTCTAGGCGTAGATGATGATGAATAGTAGTTTCTAGAGAGAGAAAGTTATGTTTTTCATGTGTTGTTCATTGCATTGGCTTGTAATCTCTTGTAAGGATCTTTAGAACTTCATTTAATGTCATTAATGCTAGTTTCTTTATGTTGGTTCTTAGTTTAATGCTCTCATTAATGCTTCACCATTAATGTTTCAAGTTCTTCATTTTTCATAGATCTAAAAATGGTTTTGCATCTCTTTTATTCCTAGATTATGAGTTATTGCATTTAGTTAATTTAGATCTTCATTTCATTATTCCATTTCATTGTTATTTCCATTTTAAGTATGAGTAACTAACTTTCTTAGTTGGCAAAACCAAGGGGAACCTCTTCTTCGGTATATGATTTCAACTCATTTTTATTCCTCTCTTCAAAGGCCAATGGTTCTGTTTGACTGGATTGAAGGTGGATGATTCGGTGGATCTTTGATAAACCGTAGGCCTAGTCACGGTTTACGCTTAGATACTCACCGGACTCATCCTCGGCTTCCCACGAATCAATCATTCGTTCATGCTCGATCGGAGGAATGGTTTGAGTTGAGATTGTATACCGAGTGGAGTAACCTCTTGGGATTACCAACACTTGTTTTCTCATTACATTCTCATTAGCACACACTTCACCAAACAACTGTCAAAGACAAAAGATTTTACACTATCTCTTTTTGACAAAATCACCTTCACACACTTGAACTTTCCTTCCCTGAGGAGAGGACCTTGGAATACTTTTCTAAGTAAAACACTGACATTCAAAAGACTCCTTGCGATTGGGGAGCACTTTTGTTCACATTCCATATTTCACACATTTTGTTCATTCCATTTCACACCACCATTCCGTTGCCCTTTCTCTTGCATGAATCTGAGTGAGAGTGACACTCACCCACACACATAAGTCAAATACATATTTGAGGGTTCATGCTAGGAGCTTAGGAACAACAACATTTTTCCACAATCAATTATCATGCATACTCAATCCATTCAAACATCCATTCATCCAAACAATTTAAAAGTAAAAATCATAATGCAATTTACAACATAAACATGAACACAATTTATCAAACCATGGTTTTCCATAAATAAGTCATGAAGCTGGAGTACATAGAGTAGGACATCAAAAACAAACAAAATAGCCTACCACCCTTTTCCAACAACATCCTACCCAACCCAAAAAGAAACAAAAATAAAACACCAAACACAATCCAATCACACAACCCTATTCTTCATCACCATCATCCTCATCATTATCCTGCTCATCATCATCTTCCTCATCATCCTCCTCCTCATCATCATCAACTGTTCTTGACGTGGAAGGACCAGAATACGGAAGTGGCACCAATAGAAGCAGGGGATCCACAAGGAATGGGCCTCCTAGGGAAAGTATGCATGAAAAGCTCTTTCATCATGGCCATCATCCTCTGCATTGATCCCTCCAATGCATCAAGACGTTGGTCCACTGAACGCGTTGGCACAAATGTGAATGGCCTACTTGGAGTAGTTGGCAGGGGGTCATCAAGGTCAGCCTCCATTTGAGCTCACTCTGCTCGGCTAAAAGGTATCGATTTGAACTAAAACATCTTCTACTACTCCCCTTGGTGTGCGTATGCTACAATCTGCCAGTTGGAGTGTAATTGAGGTGGGCTTCAACTCCTCAAGTTGAAGTTGTTGATACACTGATTAGGGGAGGAGATTGACACTTGCACCCAAATCAAGCAATGCTTGCTCCACTCGACAATTCTCTATGGTTATGGCAATTGCTGGACAGCGGGGATCCTTGAATTTTGGAGGAGTGTTGGACCTCAAAATGGAGCTCACTTGCTCAGTTAAAAATGCTATTTTTTGAACATTCAACCTCCTCTTTACCGTGCATAGATCCTTCAAAAAAATTTCACATGATGGTTTTTGCTTGATAGCGTCAAGGAGAAGGATGTTGATCTTCACCTACTTGAACATTTCCAAAATGTCAGTATAATTAGCCTCCTTAACAGATGGCTTCAAACGATGGAGAAAAGGGGCAAGCATAGAAGGAATAAACATGTGCTCATCAATCACATTTTCTTTTTCAATTACAACATCATCTCTATTTTCGCTCTCCTCACCATTTTCGGCCACACTTTCTTTGGCCTCACCCTCATTTTCTCCTTGTATTGGCTATGGGGCTTTGGGTGCAACCTTTGGCACCACGGTCTTTTCAAATTGTTTGCCACTTCGAAGAGTGGTGACCGCCTTGAGTTTTTCATAACTCTCTTTGGTGGGTGAGGCCACTTCAACCACATGTTGTCCTTTGGGATTCTCTTGGGGTTGAGCGGAGAATTTTCCCTTCTCTTGTTGAGACAATCCAATGGCATTGGTGATTTTGGTGAGTTGGGTCGAAATGTCCTTGTTGAATGTGGTTTGGCTTTGAATGAAGTAGTAAAGTACATCCTCCAAGTTCCACTTATGTGGAGGTTGGTAGGTGGATGGATTTGATGGTCCTTGATTACAAAAGCCTTATGGAGGAGGATTTTATGAAAAATTCTTTTGTGGGGGTGTCGACTAATACCCTTGCGGATTTGTCTGTGGGTATTGGGGGCTAGACGCTTGCCCATGACTTGGGTATTGACCTCTTTTAGGTGGCACAGGAGATGAATATGCATTGGACCCATGAGGAATGGGGTTCTCATTTCTCCTACTAAAGTTAGGGTGGTTACTCCACCCTGGATTGTAAGTGTTGGAATGTGGAGAGAATAATTTCCTCGGTTGATTTAAGGCATGGACTTGTTCATGGTATGCTTCCCTAAGCGTCGGAATGCTCGGATACTCTGATGTAGAGTGCTCAACATTCTCACAAATATAATAAACCTCCTTGGTTCTTGACACTTAGGACACCTCCCGTCTATTCACCCAAGGTTCTCAACTTTCCTAGACAAATTAGAAATTTGTGAAAGTAGGTGTTCTCGGTCTTTTAGATCATAAATCCCTCCCCCTTTCTGTTGGCCACTCCCCTGAAGCAAAGATCTTGGCACATCGGTAGGATCAGTGATGTACCATGACTATGAATTTTTGGACAAGGTATCAAAATAGCCCAACACCTCATCGGGTTCTTTGTTCAAGAATTCCCCATTGCACATCATGTCAATAAACTGTCGATAGCCCGGTGTAATTCCTTCGTAAAAGAAACTAACCAATTGCCATGGTTTAAAGCCATGATGTGGGATGGACTATAGTAACTCTTTGTACCTTTCCCAGCATTGGTAAAAATTTTCGTTGGGATTCTCCGAAAAATTTTGAATTTGCTTCTTAAGGGCGGTGGTTTTGTGCACCGAAAAAAATTTCTTCAAGAACACAGATTGCTTCTTCCCAAGATGTCACAATCTGAGATCTTAAGGAATGAAGCCAAGTCTTTGCCTTAACACTCAAGGAGAATGGAAAAAATTTCATCCTAGCTATTTCTTCCATATTATGATTAGGGGTAAAAGTTGTAACTATTTCTTAAAAATCCCTTATATGTGAATAAGGGTTCTCACCCTCGATTTCGTGAAATTCGGGAAGTAAGTTCAACATCCCCGGTTTGACTATGAAGAGATGAGCTTGGACCGGGAGAAGAATGCATGATGAGGGTGTGGTACATCGGGTTGGTTGAAGGAAATCCCTCATTGACCTAGTTGGAGGGTCAAGTGGGATGTTGTTCCCCTTATTCCTAGGTAAGGGAATATGCACTCGGGGGTTAGGCCTGCTAGGTTGTTGCAATCCTCCATCCTCCTAGACATTAGGATTGGCACCTACATCATCAAAATTGTCACCCGTATTCTCGGGTGGGTCTTGGTTAATGTTCATATTAGGGTCCATGAATTGCCTAACCAATCGGTGTTGCTCGTTCCACCCCACATACGACAAAAGATTTTAAAAAATAAAATTATACATAAACAAAGATATGTACATGAACCATATACCTCAGCCCATGATGAAGGTCACATGACTTACCGTCGTTATCTGGAAATCACCTTCTTGGTTTGACACTTGCCTTCCACGGCAACAGCGCCAAAAAATATTGTTAGAGAAACCTTTCCTCCGTTAACCCCTAATTACTATCCCATAGACTATGCAATGTATGGACCAAGGGAAGGATTTCTCTCCCTTGGGATAGTGTCAAAAGAAAGGGCAAGGGGAAAAGGGAAATGAGATGATGTAAATATGAGATGTATATGCACAAAAATGCTCCCCAATCGCAAGGAGACTTTTGTGGGTCGTGTTTTACTTGGTGGTATTCCAAGGTCGATTCCAAGGGGAAGAAAGTAAACCAATGTGAAAGTGATTTGGCGAAAATGAAAGTGTAAATCTTTGTTCTTGAAAGTTATTTGGTGAAGTGTGTACTAATAAAAATGTAATGAGAAAACAAATGTTGGTAAACCCAAGAGGTCACTCCAATGAGAATACCATCTCAACTTCAAACCCTCCTCCAATAGAGCATGAATGAATGATTGATTTGCGGAAAGCTAGGGATAAAATTGGTGATTATCTAAGCATAATTCATGACTAGGTCTACAGAATATCAAAGACTCACCAACTCATCCACTCTCAACCCGGTCAAACCGAACTATTGAACTCATAAGAGAGGGAGGAGAATAAGTTAGAATGGTATACCCAAGTGGAGGTTTCCCTTTGATTTACCAACTTAATGATTTGGCTACTCATGCATGAAATGAAACCAACAATGTAATGAGAGTGCATGGGAAAACTATGAAGATTTAGAGTAACTAAGTGCAAGAAATTAAAGGCTAAAAGTGAAAACATTTCAAATCCATTTTACAACTAAGAAAAATGAAAGACTTGGAGCATTAATGGTGAAGCTTTAAATGAGCAGTAAACTAAGAAGAAACATGAAGGAAAATAAATTTAATGACATTCAATGAAGTTCTAAAATTTTTTACAATAGATTACAAGGCAATGTGATGAAGAAAATGCAGAAAAATCAAATTATCTCTCTAACAACATTGCTCATTGTCTTCAACCCAGCTCCTCCTCTCTCTATATCTATCTCCTCCCCTAAAAATTGCTAAACTCCCTCGAGCCTTTCCCTCCTAAACGTGCCTCTAGAGGTCTGGGGTAGCTTGGGATGTCCCTTCCATTCATAGGTGTAGGTGGCATGGGTTGGACAGTGGTGTGCAGAGCATATCTGCACACCCAGCTTCTTCCTCTCTCTCTCTCTTTATTTATCACCCAAGCTCCAAAACATCCAATCCATGGTGTGAAAGAGATGAATAGTATTATGGGAGTGTCAGGGGAACAGGGGAGAGCTATTGGTGGGGCCCGCAAAGCGACAGAGCTTGAACTATAGAGATTTGGGAAAAAATTCGACATAGAGTACCGGTACTGCGTACCAGTATGGTACTGTATCGGTATGCAATACTGGTACGATTTCTGTTGTTTCTTCTGTTTCTGCAACCTTTGAGCTTTCTAATTCTCATTCTTTCATCCCTTTTTTTCTCAATCCTTGTTGATGTGCCATAGGGGGTCTTGTTTAACACCTTTTAACTGCAAATACAAAATGTCATCATTAATAACTCGATATATATAACTCCCATCAATAGCCTCATAAAAACCATTAATTTACGGATGGTTAGCACATATAATTATGCAATCTTTGTGCTAATCAGGGGCATCCGGACAGTTCCTACTTTCTGTGCTGACTGCTGGAGCAGTTTTTACCTTTTTAAAAGTTGATTCAGGAAGTATTTATGAAAGACACTTTTGTTGCCCTTGAAGTCTAGTGTCTACTTTCCAGAAATCAGATCAATCTGAGATCCAAATAAAAAGTCATAGCCAAAATACTAAGGTTATGTTAGATTCCTTTCTACCCAAATCCTCTCCAATATAGGTTTTAACTCTAGAATACTTCTAATACAACTCATAATACCTCTCCCAAGGTTTCTAGACCTTCTGGATTCAATGGAGACATTATTTTGACCTAAAAATATTTAATTTTTTACCTAATCACCCTTCTCAAGTTTACGCATTAACAAAACTAAGTTTGACCTGAAAGTTAATTCGTCCGACACTCAAACTTCATGTTCAATCTTTTAACATTGATTGGAGATTTTTACAATATTTTTATTCATCCTAGGAGAAATATTAATAGGAAATTGTTTTTATTTAATTCTAGTATAGGGTCATGCAATTTTTAAACTTCTCTAATGTAGGGGTTGATAAGGTTGATATGTCTGCTAAGTTTGAGATTATGGTGGAGGTGGACCTAGTTGTTGACTTACATGTTGTGTGTTTTTCCAATAGAAATTCGAGTGATTCTGCCACTCTATATTGTAAGTATGAGAATATGGATTGCAATAAGGCTTGTTATAGTTTGAAATGGAATTGGTATGTTCCATCAAGACCTCCTTAAAAGCTAGGATGGTGGGACACTCCCCCGTGGGATGTCCTAACAAAGCATAAATTCCACACAGCTGATTAGTAGGAGACACAACACAAACTTCCTTGACTTTTTTCCTTTCTAGAGCATCCAGTTTCGAGAAAGAGTAGTCATTTTGGCCCTCAGATCATCAACCTCTTTTAATATGTATTTCCTCCCTAGGATGAAAAGGACTTAGTTTTAACGATATTTGGTGAGGCCGAGTCCTATATTTGGGAACTCTTCCCTAGGATGAAGAGGATTCTTAACCATGAATTCTTACTGGGCCATCATTTCAACAAACTGATGCATAGTAGAAGGAAGGGCATCATAAAAAAAATTGACTATGGCCTAACTCTCAAATGCATGATGTGGGAAAGCTTGAATAAGATCCTTAAATCTCTCCCAACATTGATAAAAAGTTTCTCCCACTTTCACACAAAAAAATTATAATTTGACTTCTCAATGTATTAGTGTGATGCACAAGGAAAATTTTCTTGCAAAAATTCAGTTTACAAGACTTGCCAACTTTGAATGATTTGAGCTTACAAAGAATTTAGCCATTGTTTAGGTTTATTCTTTAAAGAAAAAGGAAAATATTTCAACAGGGCCGTTTTAGAATTATCTTGCCATGCACGGCGTACTTCCTCAAATTCTTTCATATGCGAATAAGGATTTTTTGATTCAAGACCATAAAATTATGGTAAAAGTGGTATTGTTCCTACTTTAATATTAAAATTTGGAGTAGTTTGTAGGAGAAGCAAAATATGAGGGGAAACTAGTGCAGGTAGGAAGCAAATACTCTGTAAAACCCGGGTAAATTTGAACTTTTTCTCAAAAAGGTAAAATGGTAAATTACCACTATAATGAAAATTTAAAATATATATTTCTCTAGAGCATGGATGATGAAATGGACCTCACCGTTGGATTCGTCTCATGAAATCTAGTTGCCCTGTCAATTTTCGTCGAACTCTAAGATAGTCAGATTTTTCACGTTTTATGAGACGATTATGTCGAATGACCTCGCAAAGGTCTCCAACAAAATAAATTATAATTTTTTTATAATTAAATTAAATTTCAAATAAAAATAATTTAAACTTAAATCGAGATGAAATTAATCTCTTCTGGGCAAAAACGAACCCGACAGAAGGCGTGTGGTGCAACGTGGGCCAAGTGTTAAGGGTTATAAATATGAAAAAAAATATCTTATTTTTAGTCATAGTACTCTGCATTTTTGAGTGGGAAAATTGTGTGGAGGAAGGGAGAGGGAAAGGAGAGAGAAAAATAAAGTTTTCAAGGCTTCTCGCTACGATTTTCACCTCTCGGCCGCTCAAATCAACTTGAGCCAAGAATCAAAGTTGATCTCCTCGATGAGGGATATGCTTACATACCAATAAGTTAGGATTTTATTGAAGATCCAAAGGAAAGATTTTGGAAAAATCAAAGGTTTGAGGTTGGGGTTGGTGTTCTTGAAGTTCTACACTTCATTTTATGCTCCAAGAGGTAGGGTTCCCTCCCACTTTGGTTTCTTACTAACCTATGGGTCCATATGATATGGGTAGGTATATGGAACTATACTTGTCACTTGTCTCTTGTTATGGAAGTGAGGAATTGGGTATAAAAATGGCTTAGACCAACTTCTAGCTTAAATTTGATATGTCAAAGCTATTGGTGTAAACTCTTGGAAAATGGGTTTATGTGGGATGATTTGTGTATTTTAAAACTTTCTTATTATAGTTGGGATAATGGAAAAGGGTAGGTATATAGAATTATGTATTTCATTTGCCTATGGTTATGGCGTAGGTGTAGGAATGATTTAGTCAATTTTTAGTTTGAAATTGATATGTGAAGTTCCATGTGAAAATTCTTGGAGCTTGGTATTGTGTGGGCAAGATATGTGTTATATTGTGCCTTGTGAAAGAAATGATTTATTTACATAGTCTATGTGATAACATAATTGGTGCCTTGAAGGTATTTTGCTAAATGCCTTTGTGAGAATAAAGCTAGTTATTTCTTAATTTATGTATGACATGCTTGAGAAAAAGGTAATTGATATATGTCGTTAATATATTAGCATCATGATGAATTGTGGTAATTATGTGCATTAGAAATAAATTACCACAGCATATGTTGAAGTAGGTGGTTAAATTGATCCATATGGCATTCATTACATACGGGACTTGACATTGACATGCAATGATTCATGACTTTGTATTTGCACGAAGATATCGCATTAGGTGGGTGTGTGTGCATGGTGTAATCAAACACCACACTTGGTGATTGATGGGTGGGCTCGTGAAAGTCGTGTTAAAAATCTAATTGAGTCGCATGGTTCCATGAATATGGGGTCGAGGTTAGAAGGAAGGGCTAGAAAATCCCTAGTTGAGAGACCCCGTGACTTAGATACGCTCTCTAGTGGTATAAGAATGCATAAAGTGTGTCAATGTATGAGGAACAGTTGGTAGAAGTACATGAATTCTGTGTTGGTTGGGTGTCGTTGGTGTTAGTCCATAAATACTCACCCTATGAAAGACCCGAAGATTTTAAAAGGATTATTAGATGAAATTCATCAATAAAAGATTTTCTACACATTGGTATTACATTGTGTTGCAGGAATCGGTGAAGGTTCGTGTTAAAAGTGCGTGAGTGAGTTTCTTCTCATTTCATGACATGACTTGGTAAAAGAATTCCAACATTGAATTGCATGTTCTTGTTTGGAATGGTTGTTAATTGTTACATGTGCACATTCATATGCATCTAGGGGGAGGAGTAGCTTAAGTAGGAGATACTCTATTGAGCGTTGCTCACCCTATACGGAAAAATATTTCAGGTGTGGCATACA
Organism: Ilex asprella; assembly: GCA_023539305.1. Taxonomy (NCBI): domain Eukaryota; kingdom Viridiplantae; phylum Streptophyta; class Magnoliopsida; order Aquifoliales; family Aquifoliaceae; genus Ilex; species Ilex asprella. The sequence goes on from CM042184.1 coordinate 21,755,987, forward strand.
CACCGGTGGACGGCTCTCATTTAGAGCTTGAAGGATGAAGAGAGACCGAATTGTGGCCTTTAATCTTGTTTTTTGTAAATTTTTTGTTAAAACTATGTTTGGGGCTTGTAATATATGTAAAAGAATTGTAATTGAACTTATATGGACTACTTTTAATATAACCTTGCATGTTTTTATATGAGTATGAATAAATGGACCCGATATGGTCAATGTTCACTCATAAATGGACCCAGTACGGTCAATGTTGTATATGGACCTCAGATGGGTCATATAAATGGATATTGCACAAGTTGTGTTTTGGGTAGAGCTTCTCGTACAATGGAGACTCTTCCCTAATTTTGTTAAATTATGGACCCCGATAAATTTGGCATAATGGTGTGATATCAAATTACAAGATATCCACGAGTATTTTGTTGATTGATGGGTGATCAACGGACCCCTAGATTTTGGGGTGTCATAACTTGGTATCAGAACTTAGGTATATGATATATCTAGGGCTTGATGGGCATGGGTCTAGACCATTACATTTGTTGTGCATCTCATGTTATGTGCTTTAATATGCTATATGTTATGTGAAGTGTATACATGATGAAATATATATGGAAAGTAGACACTAGGGTTAGATAACATAACCTTGGGCGTCAAAAAAAGAATGAACATGATAGTTCAAGGTGTAAACGTCTACGAGAAGTGGCACATGCTCTACTAGTGAGTCAATGAGATAAATCTCAAATTTTCAACTTTGATCTCTACTTTGGGGTACTAAGTTAGTGTTATATTATTATTTAACTTGTGTGAGGGATTTGGGTTTATAGGTTCGAACCTTGGAAGATCCATTGTATGTCGGTTCTCCACTTGGAGCTAGGGTGAGTGTTGACCAAATACGCCAGAGTTGTGAGTTAGAGATCTCGAAGATTCTACTCACTGTGGACCTTAGGGTTCTGGACATGTCGGAGTTTGATGTCATCCTTGGGAGAGGCCAAAGTTATGAATTGGGAAAGGCCAAAGTCAGTCTTCAAAATACGCAGTTTCTTGGGATTGGCAAGGTATTACAGGAGGTTTATTGAGGACTTCTCTCTACTAGCTACACTTACGACGAGATTGACCTAGAAAAATGTCAAGTTTAAGTGGAATGACTCATGTGAGAAGGCATTCCAGGAGTTGAAGAGGAGGCTTACTTCAGCTCCTATTCTAATAGTCTCAGAAAGGGAACATAGGTAAACAGTGTATTGTGATGCCTCTAAGGATAGACTTGGATGCATTTTGATGCGGTCTGGCAGGATAGTGGCTTATGGTTCTCGATAGTTAAAGAACCACGAATAAAATTACCCCACACATGATATTGAGTTGGCAGCCATAGTCTTTGCCTTGAAAGCTTGGCACCAATATCTATATGATGAGTAATTCGAGGTGTTTTTGAACCACAAAAGTTTGAAGTACATCTTTACACAGAGGGACCTTGATTGATGGAAAACATTTTTGTTCCTAAGCTCCTAACATGAACCCTCAAATATATATATGGCTTATGTGTGTGGGTGAGTGTCACTCTCACTCGGATTCGTGCAAGAGAAAGGGCAACGGAATGATGGTGATGAAATGGAATGAACAAAATGTATGAAATGTGAAAAGTGAACAAAAGTGCTCCCCAATCGCATGGAGTCTTTTGAATGTTAGTGTTTTACTTGGAAGAGTATTCCAAGGTCGTCTCCTCAGGGAAGGAGGGTTGAGTTGTGGGAAGGTGATTTTGTTGCAAAAGGGACAAATGTAAAATCTTGTAGTTGGTTTTGATAAGATTTGTTCTAAATGAAAGTGCAAGGAGAAACAAATGTTCGCAAACCCAAGAAGTCACTCCAATAGGAATACAATTTCAACTCCAATCCCTCCTCCGTTAGAGCATGAATGAACGATTGATTCGGGGGATGCTAGGGATAAGATTGGTGAGTATCTAAGCATAAACCGTGGCTAGAACTATGGGATATCAAAGGCTCACCAACTTATCCACTCTCAACCCCGTCAAACCGAACCATTGGACTCATAAGGGAAGGAAGAGAATGAGTTGAAATGGAAAACCCAAGAGGAGGTCTCCCTTGAATTAGCCAACTAGAAATCTAGCTGTTAATGTTTAAAAGGAAAGACAAGCATAATGTAAATGGACATAATGAAGAAAGGAAACATGCGACTTAACTTAAACCAAGAAATCTTAAGCTATGAAGAAAAATATACAATACCCATTTTAAAGCTAGGAAATGAAGAAAAACATGAACACCAATGGTGAAATGAAGAACTTGCAATTAAACTTGGAATAGACTTGAAGTAAATGATATTAAGATGTAAGAGTTAAAGATTACAAGAGACTACAACTTGAATGGAGAGTAAAATGCAAAAACATAAATTTTTATTACACTATTCATCATCTTCTTCCTTGGATTTCCTAAGCTTAGGTAGCCACACTTACAATGCTCTTTAATATTGAATATAATGAAGTGTATGCCTTCAATTTTCGTGCATGGTGGTCCCCACCAAGGTGTGTGCTGGCTTCCCATCAATGGGAGGTGAGATGATGGCCCTTGACAGGTTAAGGAAAAGCTAGCCTGCAACTCACATGGTAGCCCACTTCTCTTCCATCCTCCATAAATGTCAAGCCTCAAAAGTCTTCAATTTGTGTAAGGGAGGCATGAAATTGTGTAAGGAAATGTTGGGGGCAAGTGGCAGGAGTGTAGATGGGACCCCCTAGCAAGTGGAGCAAGAAAAAAGTCGTTCTAGGCACTTTTAGGGGAGCGTACCGGTACGGTTTGTCTACTGGATTCAAAGTACCGGTGCCGCATACCGGTACGGTTCATTCTCTGCTCTGGACCACTTTTAGTAGAATTGGTATAAATTTTGATCCAACTGTTGAATTAAGCTGAAATTTTGACACAATATAGAAGACATCCAGATCTACAACTTTCATGTGTTACACTTTTTCAGATTTGAAGCGGATCATCATCAAAATGGAGGAAAACCGAGGCACTACTTCCAAATAATGTGGCAGCTAGTGCCTTTGTTCCCAAACACCAATGCCTCCTTGATTTCTTCACTTTTAAGCCTCCAAATCTTCATGTATTATGTACATGCCTTCACCATACATCCATCATAGTTACAAGGTCTAAAATCAATGATTTAAGCTATAAAAACATGCAACATCGAAATATCAATATTATTCATAAAATCGGCTAACTCTAAGTACTTAAATACAAAAATTGAGTTAAAATACAGGTAATGAGGCCTTTACATTTGCAATACTATGCGCTCATCAGACCTCAACATGAGGCAACACAGGTGCATGGAGTATCTAGAGGACTATGACTTCACTTTGCATTACCATCCCGATAAGGAAAATGTAGCGGCTCAAGCAGTCAGCAGGAAGTCACAGAGAATCTTGGCTAGTGTAGCTTCCCGGAAGTGGCAGATGCTCTAGACTATGAGATAGTTTGAGCTACGCTACATGGGTCAGGCTCAAGGCACTTTGGGGAGTTTGGAGCGGGATGAAGAAATAAGTTGGAGATTTTGTTAGTCGATGTCTCACGTGTCAGAAAGTGAGGGCTGAGCACCAGAGACCAGCATGCTTACTCTGTCTTTAGAGGTAGCTTAGTAGAAGTGGGAGCATGTCACGATGGATTTTGTGACCCACTTGCCATGAACATTGAGAGGGCATAATGTGGTGTGGGTGATAGTGGACCAGCTTACTAAGTCGGCACACTTTTTAGCAGTACGGATGACCTTCCCACTAGAGGAATTCTGTACGTTGTATGTACAGGAGATTGTCTAGTTGCATTTGGTGCCTATATCTATAGTATCGGATTGGGGATCCTAGGTTTACGTTCATTTATAAGAGAGTTTCCAGCAATCTATGGGGACATAGTTGATGATGAGCACTTCTTTTCATCCCCAAACAGACGGTCAGTCGAAGAGGACCATTTAGACTTTAGAGAACATGCTACAAGCATGCGTCCTAGATCTCAAGGATAGCTGCAAAGAGCATTTACCCTTAGTGGACTTCGCCTACAACAATAGTTATCGAGCAAGCTTTTAGTTTGAGGCACTATATAAGAGGCCTTGTCGATCTTCGGTTTGTTGGACGGAAGTAAGGGAGAGACACTCTACGGGTCCGAAATTGGTTAGAGACACCTCGAAGAAGGTGGCTTGATACGGAAGCATCTTCTCATGCCTCAGAGCCGAAAGAAGAGCTACACCGACAAACGACAACAATCTCTATAGTTTAAGGTGGGAGATCATGTCTTTTTGAAGGTGATGCCTAAAAGAGGAGTAGTCAGGTTCGGCAAGCAGGGAAAGCTATTGCCGAGGTACATCGGGCCCTTCGAAGTACTTGATAGGGTTAGTACAATTGCTTACTGGTTGGCGTTATAGCCAAATCTATTGGGTGTTCACGCAGTATTCCATGTCTCTATGCTCCGGAAGTATACTCTAGATCCTACACATGTGGTGGATTGGGGTGAGTTGATTGTTGATCCAGATGGGAACTTCGAGGAGGGACCAATACGTATCATGGTTAGCCGGGATCAGGTTTTACGAGACAAGACCGTGAGGCTAGTGAAGGTGTTATGGCTGCACTAGGAGTAGAAGAGGCAACATGGGAGCGTGAAGGCACTATACGTACCAGCAATCCTTTCTTATTCGAGAATGCAGGAATATTATTATAGTCATCTAGTATTATATGACTGTTGCATACGTATGTGGTTGAATGTGCATGTGTGTGTGAATTTCGAGGACCAAATTTTTTTAAAGGGTGAAGAATGTAAAACCCAAAAAAATTTGAACTTTTTCTCAAAAAGGACAAAATGGTAAATTGCCACTATAAAGTGGATTTAAAATACATATTTTTCTAGAGTGCAGATGATGAAACAGACCTCATCATAGAATTTGTCTTGCGAAATCTAGTTTCCCCGTCAGTTTTCGTCGAATTCCGAGAAAGTTGAATTTTTCCTGTTTTACGACACGACTATGTGTCAAATGACCTCACAAGGGTATTAAAAAATAAAAATTATAAAATTTCTTTATAATTGAATTAAATTTCAAATAAAAATAATTCAAACTTAAATTTGGAATAAAATTAATCGTTCTGGGGCTAAAACAAACCCAAACAAGGGGCGTGTGCTGCGACGTGGGCCAAGTGTTAAGGGTTATAAATATAAACAAATATCTATTTTTTAGGCAGAATACTTCGCATTTTCCAGTGGGCAAAACGTGTGGAGGAAGGGAGAGGGAAAAGAGAAAAAAAAAAGTTTTCAAGGCTTCTCGCTACGATTTTCACCACTTCGTCGTTCGAATCAACTCGAGCCAAGAATCAAAGTTGATCTCCTCGACGAGGGCTACACTTAGGTACCAAGAATGAAGGATTTCACCTAAAAAATCAAAGGTTCGAGGTTGGGGTTGGGGTTCTTGAAGTTCTACACTTTATTTTACGCTCCAAGAGGTAGGGTTCCCTCCTACATTGGTTGTTTTCTGACCTATGGGTCCATATTAAATGGGTATTTTTATGGAACTATGTATGTCACTTGCCTCTTGTTATGGAAGTTAGGAATTGGGTATAGAAATTGTGGCGCCCTAAATCTTGGGGTCCTTTCAATTCCCATCAACCTGCGGAATACCACTGGATACCAAGTAACTTGATATCATGCCATTATGCCCCATTTACCAGAGTCCGTAATTTAACAAATTTTTTTGGGCAGAGTCTCCTTTGTATGGGGAACTCTGCCCAAAACACAACCTGTGCAATTATACAATCATCTGACCCATTCGAAGTCCAACATAAAACACTGAATACATCGGGTCCAATTATATACTTATGATGCCCAAAAAATCAGGGTCCAATGTCAATGTAAGCAGTTTGACATTTATTGGTAGTACTATGACATTAGTTTATAGCAGTGTGATTCTTGGGTTTGTCACAATGTGACATAGGCTGGTGTTAGTGTGACATTGACTTATATCAGTGTGACATTATCATGTACCACTGTGACATTGTCGTGTACCACTATGACATTGTCGTGTATCACTGTGACATTGTGACATGCACTGTTGTGCCAACGTAACATGTACTGTTGTGCCAATGTAACATGTACTGTTGTGCCAATGTAACATGTACTGCTGTGCCAATGTGATATGTACCATAACTACTTATAAACTCATTGAATTTATGCATCAAACTTAGTTATTACATGTTCAATTCTTTTACACACATTACATACCAAAAACTAAATTTCAAGTCTAGTTTTACAAAAATTGGATTAAAAGCCACAAGTCGGCTTTTTCTTCAACATTAGGGCCTCGAATGCAAGCCGTCTATCGGTGTATAACCCACACCTGAAATATTTTCCCGTATAGGGTAAGCCACGCTCAGTAGAATAATTCCTACAAAGGCTACTCCCCACCTAGATGCACCTGGAATGCACACATGCAACATTCAACAATCCATCACATTCCAATTAAGAATATGCATTCAATGTTGGAATTCGTCATGTCATGCCATGAAATGGGATGAGACTCACTCATGTAATTCAAACCTGAGCCCTTCCTGGCTCCTCAACACAATGCGATGCACTTGTGCAATTGAAACCATCATTTGATGAAAACACATCCAATGATCATTTGAAATAGAAATCATATACTTGTAAAACCAAATCTTTGTTGGATGTCAACCATTAAATGGGTGTTTTTTTAAATAAAATCTTGTGTCTTTCCTGGACAATGGATTTTGGAATCTCATCGCCGGCTCTGTACGCCTATCTACACTTTTTGAACTTGCTCCGTCGGAGTGTATGAACCAAGTAACCGGGATTTGCACCCGAGGGAGAATCTAACCCTGCTTACTATACCCGACATAAGTTTTTCATGCAACCATGCGACTTAGTCGGATTCTCAATCAAACTTTCCTAAGCCCACCCATCAAGCACCAATTATGGTGTTGATTAAACCATGTACCCACACACCCACACTCAAGCTTAAAAGCCCATGAATATGACACCAACACCATGCCCAATATGCCACAATGTTGAATGAGAAATTCAACCACATGTTCACATGTTCCATGGTAATTTATAACTCATGCATATAATTACCAAACCTTTTCACAATGTCAATATATCAATACATGTATATATTCACAATTCTCTTAACACAATATCCAAGCATGCCACACATAAACTACGCAAAACATACTTAATTTTTCATAGGCAATTAGTCAAACACCTTAAGGGCACCCAAGTCATGCAATCACACAACATAACCCACATAACATCAAACATCAAGAAATTACTTAAGTAACTCCCACATATCAAATTCAATCAAGAAATTAGTTTAACTCATCTCTAGACTCATTTATCAATTTCTTAACTATCTATACACACCCAAACCTTATTCAATGGACATCATAGGTTTGGAATAGACCCAAGTAAGAAAAATCCTACCTCAATAGAAGTGTAGAAAACTTCTATAACACTAAACAAGCTCAAAGCTCTTGATTTCTCAAATTTTCTTCTTTGGATCTTTGGTGAAATTCCTTGTTCTTGGTATGGCAGCGTAGCCCTCGTCGAGGAGATGAACTTTAAGTCTTGGCTCGACGAATTTCGACCGACAAAACTCCGTGAATCAGCAAAAGAAAGATGAATTTTTCTCCTTTCTCCTCTCACACCTTACACATTGGTTTTCAGCTGATTTTTCTGCTGAAAATAAGATATTTTACCTTATTTATAATTTTAAGGACTTGGCCCGAGTCGGACCACATGTCCCCCACTTGTCCGGGTCCGTTTTTGCCCCGTAACGATTAAATTTTGCTGCGGTTCTAGCTCAAATAATTTTATTTCAACTTTATTAAAATTATTTTCCAAAATTTAAAATTTTATTAAAAATATAATTTTTGGGGGTCACCGGACGCAAGTCGCCTTGAAAGATGTGAAAAATTCAACTATCACCGAATTTGATGAAATTTGACAAGGCAACTAGATTTCGTGATACGAATCCAACGACGAAGCCCATTGTGTCATATGATATCTAGATAATACATATTTTAAATACGTATTATAATTGTAAATTACCATTTTGCCCTTTTTTCATAAACAATTTAAATTTTTTCAGGTTTTATGGAAATGACTTATACCAACTTCTAGGTTAAATGTGATATGTGGATGCTATTGGTGCAAACCCTTGGAAATTGGGTTTATGTGGGCTGTTTTGTATATTTTAAAATTTTTCTAGTATAGTTGAGTTAATGAAAAAGGGTAGGTATATAGAACTATGTATTTCATTTGCCTATGGTTATAGCGCAGGTGTAGAAATGATTTAATCAATTTCTAGTTAGAAATTTATATGTGAAGTTCCATGTGAAAATAAAGTTTGTTATGACATAATTTATGTATGACATGCTTGAGAAAAAGGTAATTGATATATGTTGTTAATATATTAGCATTATGATGAATTGTGGTAATTATGTCCATTAGATATAAATTACCATAGCATATGTTGAAGTATGTAGTTAAATTTATCCATATAGCATTCATTACATATGGGACTTGACATTGACATGCAATGGTTCATTACTTTGCATTTTCATGGAGATATCACATTAGATGGGTGGGTGTGGATGGTGTAATCAAACACCACACTTGGTGATGGATGGGTGGGCTCTAGAATGTCGGGTTGAAAATCCGATTGATTCGCATGGTTGTATGAATATGGGTCCAGGGTTAGCAAGAAGGGCTAGAAAATCCCTCAGGTGAGGGACCCGATGACTTGGATACGCACTCTAGTGGTATAAGAATCCATAAAGTATGACAGTGTACGCAGAACTGTTGGTGGAAGTGCATGAATTCCGTGTCGATTGGGTGTCATTGGTGTAAGTCTATAAATACTCACCCCACGAAAGACCTGGAGATTTTAAAAGGATCATTGAATGAAATTCATCAATGACAAATGTTCTATACATTGGTATTGCGTTGTATTGTGGGAGTCGGTGAGGGCTCTAGTTAAAGTGCGTGAGTGAGTTTCATCTCATTTCAGGGCATGACATGGTAAAAGAATTCTAACATTGAATTTTATGTTCTTGTTTAGAATGGTTGTTGATTATTACATATGCACATTCATATGCATCTTGGGTAGGGAGTAGTTTTTGTAGGTGATAATCTATTGAGCGTTGCTCACCCTATACGGAAAAATATTTTAGGTGCGGGATACGCACCGGTGGATGACTCTCATTTGGAGCCCCAAGGGTGAAGAGAGGCCGAATTATGGCTTTTAACCTTGATTTTTGTAAAACTTTTGTTAAAACTAGGTTTTGGGCTTGTAATATATGTAAAAGAATTGTAATCGAACTTATATGAACTACTTTTAATGTAGTCTTGCACTTTTTTATATTAGTATGGATAAATTGACCTGGTGTGGTCAATGTTGTATATTGAACGTCGGATGGGTCATGTGATTGTATATTGCACAGGTTGTGTTTTTGGTAGATCTTTCCGTACAAAGGAGACTCTGCCCCGTATTTTGTTAAATTATTGACCCTGATAAATGAGGTATAATGATGTGATATTGAGTTACATGATATCCACAGGTATTCCGTGGGTTGATGGATGATCAATGGACTCTCAGATTTTGGGGTGTCACATATTTCCTCAAAGGTCTAGCATTTTGGACCACCTCTTGTTCTCTTTCTTTATTGTTAGCCATACTTAGCTCAAAAAAGTGCAGATGCTTGTGACGATGAAGAAAATAAAGATGGTGAAGATGAATGACTAGACTTATTTACAGACCCTACTCGTGTTTTGAAAAACATAAACAATAAAAATAAAATAAACAATATATATACATATAATACAAACTAGGCAACTTCTTTATTCTTTTTCAAACTATCGTAACTCCTCGGCAACTGCACCAAAAGTTTGACCCGATCTTAATCATGTACCCTAGTATAAATGGTCAAGTTGTAATATTACTAAGGTAAGTCCGAGATTGAACCCACATGGGACTATTTGCTAGATCTCAAAATAGAAAAGGTAAGATTGTCGTGCGCGTAGGGTGCATTACAATAGCCTATGGTGTGAGCTTAGAGCTTATAAACAAATACTTAAACTAAACTTTTGATTATAATAATTGACAAAGACTACTATTTAGTTTAGGGATTCAACATGCATTTCATTGCTTGATTATTAAAATGGCACCTTACAGCAATTAACTTCCATATTACTGAAAAGTTAACTTGTAGGTTTGATGTATAGATTGAACCATATCACAACAATTAGTTAGGTTAGTTGGAAGGTCTGTGCATCGTACAACAACCAAATAACCCTAGTCAACCCGAAGTTAAACCATTCAAAAAGTTTACTTTAGCTATTCGACGAGCAGGTCAATGATTCAATGAAGACAGAGTTTTGGTTTATGCACTAAATCAAAAACTTTGGCTATGGCAAGATTTAACCTCTCCATAATCTCTGGACTATTACATAAAGCCTAACTACATGCATCATTGTATCATGCATGAAGTACGTAATAACATATAGATGAGCTAGTATATAATAAAAAGTTTGGCTCAGTATTCGTAACCATGAGCATATAGTAATACGACACCGAATGGGAATAAAAACCACCCATAAATAATGGGAGATTTAACATTAAAGCATAGGTAAATCTTTGAACATTTCCATAACATAAACTATATTACACGTGTCTTCTCCCTTTACTAAAGAGTACAACCAGACTACTCACACTTCATTGTTATAGACGAGCAAGAAGGGTAAAATAATCCCATTACAATACAACACACATACAAAACTAACGCAAGTAATACTTCCTGATGAGCACGTAATGTTGCAAATCTAACGGCCTCATTGCATGTATTTTGACTCAACTTTGCATTTAATTACTTAGAGTTAGTAGAATTTGTGAATAATGTGGAAATTTTGATGTTGCAGGTAATTATAGGGTAAATGATGGCTTTCAAAACTCTACAACTAAGTGTGGATGAGTGGTGAAGGCACGGACACATTACATAAGGATTTGAAGGCTTAAAGTGAAAGAAATCAAGAATGTATTGGTACCATGTCTCATAGGTACCGATACCTATACCATTTGATATCAATACCTCGGTATTCCCCAATTTTGGCCATGATCCACTTCGAATCTAAAAATTTTTAAAAAAAAAGTTGTATATCTAGAAGTTCTCTGTCTTGTATCAAAATTTTAACTCAATCGGATGGTGAGATTCAAAGTTAGAAGAAATCTAGAAAAGCTAGAAAAGACCTTTCGACATAAGACTTAAAACCCATCGGTAGGAAACCCTTCTGGAAAATACCAACTGGGTGACCTACTAGTAGAAGATGCCCAAAAAGCCTAAACATTTCTTCACATGAATCGACCGACTACGGGGGCCCACCTTTTCTCCAATAAACCATACCCTGACATTTTTAACACTCCATGATGATCTCCTAACCCCTATATTCAGATTTGAAGCATGAGAGAGTGGGTGGCCAAGGAAAAGAGAGGGAATGGTTGGAAAATGAAAGGGATCATACCTTTTGACTGACTTTGGAAGCTTTTTTGGATAAAATCTACTCACAAGCAACCAAAATCAGCACACTCAAGGGTAGAGAAAGGGGAATGGATAGAAATAAGAGCCTTCTTACCAATTTTTTTAGATCATCATGCTTTTAGAAAGGGAAGGAAGCTACTAAGCATGTTTTTCACATTTTCATATCATCTTGCTTTGGGCCTTGAACCTTCTTGCTTAAAGGATGTAATTAGTACAATATTAATGGGCATTGGACCTTGGAATGGTCAAGTGATCGATATGTGCACTGGTTATGCATTTGGGAGCGCTCTAGTACAAGGGAGACCATGCCTAGACTTTGTATTGGTAATGACCCTGATAAAGGGGATGTGATGATATGTTGTTGGGTTATACGACTTACACAAGTACTTTAGCGAGTTGATGGGTGATCAACGAGTGAGAAAGGACCCCCTAATTTTGGGGAGTCACAGCCTGGTAACTACCTTGGTATCAGTGTCTAGGTTTTCGATTTACCTAGGGCTTGTGGGACATTAGTCTAGGCCATTGCATCCGCTACATGTTATGTGCTATGTGAATTTTGTGAATGATTGAATATGTATAGACATAAGACACTTGGGTTAGAAAATATAGCCTTGGGGTCAATAAAGAAGGAATGAAAAGGTTCATGGTTAAGGTGTCATTAGTGGGTGGCACACCTTCTACTATTAAGACATGCATAGAAATCTCAATGTTTTAACTTTGATCACTAACTTTGAGATACTAAGTTAGTTTTCTATTGCTATCTTACATGTGTGTAGATGGCAAGTAGAGGAAGAGAACACTGGAATGGTCAAGGTGTGGAAGGAATAACAACCAACGACCATTGACCTTTGATCAACAAGCCATCATGGAGGCTATAGGCACAATGACTGCTACCTTTGCACAAGTTAGCACCAATGTGGGCCAAGGAGGCTCAAACAACTTCTAGTGGTTCAAGGCACACAAGCCACCAACCTTTATGGGAGGGGCAGATATGGTGGTAGCCGACCATTGGTCCTAACAAATAAAAAAGATCTTAGAGGCTATAGAGATCACGTCTAATGCCACTAAGACAAGATTAGAGGTATTTCAACTAGAGGGAGAGGCCCATCTATAGTGGAATTGGGCCAAGGCCTTGAAGAATCTTGAGGCAATGACATGGGAAAAGTTCTATGAGCCCTTCATGAATAAGTATTTACCATTGGCAATAGTAAGAAAAAGCCCGAGAATTCTTAGACTTGAAGCAAGAAAATATGATGGTGATGGAATACGTGGCTAAGTTCACTGTGCTTGCCCATTTCACTGATGATTATATAGCTATATACTTGGTTAAAGTGAGGAGGTTCGAGGATGGCATTCATCCAGGAAAGATTATAGGACACTGCCTACAAGACTTGAACTTGATGGTAGAGACCGTCATAGCCATTGAGAGGGAAGTGAAAGACACAAGGGGCATCTGGAAGGTGGGTGCTAAGGACAAGAAGAATGAGGGTTAATCATTTTTTTTTAGTTTGGGGAAGCAGCAAAACACTTCTACCCCTCAAGGGTCTCAAGAATAGGGCCGCGAATATCAAAGACAAGGCCAAGGTCAATCCTCCCAAGATGGAAGAAATTTTAGAACCACCTATCAGACAAGCTAGAGGACTTGTTTTATATACCACTAGTCACATCACTTGAAGCAGGATTGTCCTCAGATGCAGGGATCCCAATGCTATGGTGCATCTTAGTCCCAATCATCAGTGGGGAATCCATAGACTTTCTTTATTCTTCCGTACCCCACCATGGGATAAGGAAGTTAGTTTCAGTTCTAGGGTGTTGCACAGGCCTACTACTTCACGAGCGAGGACTTCACAATCAAACCAAATGGGAAAGGGCATGGGCCGAGGCCTAGGGTAGGGCTTATAGGCCAGGACATTGGGGACCCAAGGGCGAGTCTTCACCTCACACTAAGCTAATGGATCAATCGATGATTGAGGGTACATTCTTATTCTTGCTTATAGGCAAGGGTATTATTTGACTGTGGTGCATCACATTCATTTATAGTTGTATCCTATAAAGGATTTGGGCTTAGAGGTTAAGACATTGGAAGAGTCATTACATGTTGGTTCTCCCCTAGGAGCTAGGGTTTGTATTGATAAGATATATCAGACATGCGAGTTAGAGATCTCAAGGATTCTACTAACCATAGACCTTAGGGTAATGGACATGTTAGAGTTTAATGTCATCCACAGGATGTATTAGTTGGCGGCTCATAAAGTCATCATCGATTGTGAATAGAAAAGGATCACTACTTACACAATAGAGGGTGTTTCTTTCAAGTTTCAGGGGTAAAAGCACAACGCTTTACCCCAAGCCATGTATGACTCTCGTGGGTACTGGCAGTTGATGGGTTGGCTAGTAAGCATTACACTTGATGATGAAGTGAGACAAGAATTGGATCTACCTAGGGTAATTTATGAGTATGTGGACGCTTTTTTGGAAAAGTTACAGGGATTACCTCCACATCAGGATGTAAACTTCACCATCGAGTTATAACCTGTTGAATCCCCTATTTCTATAACACTGTATAGGATGGCACCTACGAAGTTGTAGGAACTCAAGGTCCAATTGTAAGAATTGTTAGACAAGGGTTTTGTTAGACCAAGTATCTTACCTTGGGGCACTTCGGTATTGTTCGCCAAGAAGAAGGACAAGACACTTAGACTTTACATAGACTACCGGCAGTTGAATCAGGTCACCATCAAGAAATAGGTACCCATGCGGTGAATTAACGACTTGTGTTATCAACTGAGAGGGGTACGGATCTATTCCAAGATAGATCTGTGCATGGGATACCATCCATTGAGGATTAGGGAGGATGATATCCCTAAGATGGCATTTAGAACGCGGTATGGACATTTCAAGTTCACAGTTATGCCATTTGGATTGACGAATGCCCTGACAACATTCATAGACCTTATGCTTAGGGTGTTCCAACCCTACTTAGATCATTTTGTCCTGGTCTTCGCTGATGACATCCTAATCTACCCCAAGTCTAAGGAGGATCCCGAGGATCACTTAAGGATTGTTCTTTAGACCTTGAGAGACCACTAATTGTACGTCAGGTTCAGCAAGCGTGAATTTTGGCTGAAGGAAGTGAAATTTTTAGAACACATAGTGTCAACTTCGAGTGTGTCAATTGACCCGAAGAAGGTTGAGGAAGTGACAATTGGGATATGTTGATAGACATTGAAGTTGTTCATAAAGTTCTCATGCCATATTGAACATACTATGGAAACTACAATTATACATTACATTTGTATATGCATAGGAAGAACTGCATTCGTGCGCATGTGAATGAGTGTGGGAGTGTGTGCAAGATTTGATCAAACACCATCCTTGGTGGGTTGATACGTGAACACGGAAAAATTGAATCTAGATTCAACTGAGTGGCACAAGTTACATTGAAAGTAAGGGTTAGGGTTAGCAAGAAGGACTAGATTCTCCTTCGGGTGCAAAACCCGATAATTTTGGATACACACTCAGTTGGTATTAAGTCCATAAATTGTGTCAGCATACGTGGACCCACTGGTGGAAGTCTATAGACATCGTGTCAGTTGGGTATCCATTAATGGAAGTTCATAAATACCCACCCTAAGAAAGATTCGGGATTTTGTAAAATAGTTATTGGATGTTCAACATCAATTGCGGGGGCTTGGAATGCTCGGATATATGTATATATGCTAGGAAAGGTGCATGTATATATGTTGTATATATATGTGTATGCTAGGAAAAAAATGTATGTGTATGTATATGTATTTCCTTTCCTAGCATATACAATATATATACATGCAACTTTTCTAGCATATGCATATATATATATATATATATATATATATTAAAAAAATGTAATGATGGAGCACACCACTTAGAAAGACATGCAATGCATGACTTGCATGCAAAAAAAAACAACAACAAAGGAATCTTGCACTTAGAATTTTTGGCAAGAACAAGAATGAGAATGAAAGGAAGAAGAAGAAAAAAAAACGAAGGAAAGAAGGAAAAAAAGGGTGGGTGCAAAGGTAAGAATTATAATCCATTTTCTTCTTCTAAGATATAGAAATCCAACTCTAGTATATAAATTTTGAGTGCTACATGTATTTAAAGTATGGTATCTTATATGTGTTTGGGTGTTGCGTATATATTAAATTATAATGTTTAGTATGAACTTTGGTTAATACATGAAGGATTTACAAAAGTATTTATGTGGGTGTATAAGTGAAGTTAATGTTGTTGCATGAAAATTAAAAGAATGGAATTGTTGTATGTGAGTTGAATTATGGTCAAGAGCTTGTGGTTTGGAGGGTAATTAGGAATCTTGTGAATTGTTCTTGAATTTTCATGAAACTCATAGGAATGGATAATTATAAGAAAGTATGCAATTTTATAATTTTAAAAGAAACTATGCATATTCGAGTATATTTTGGGTTACTATAATTTTATGAAAAAAGTTTACTTTGTGTGTAATGGATTCAAGTACAAAATTTTACTCGCTATGAATAGATTATTTCATGTGACTCAAATTGATTATAAACTAGTAGTTTAATCAAATTGAGTAACTTACATTATTAGGTGTGGATGAATTATTGAATGTGACACGATTAAATTAAAAAACTTGATTCGAGTAAACCAAATCAACTAAAAGCGGTGCTATTTATTAATACTAGAATGAAATTTTGAATATTGGGTGCCAGGTTCAGGGATGAGCACTGCAAAGAACTCTGGCCAAAAGCTTTAATGAAGGAGTCATTTACGAAATAGAATTTTTTACAAGGTAGGTGCACCACCCTACAACTTTTTTTGATAATTTATTAGACTTTTAAACATATGTTTTTGCTATGGCTATTGTTGGGAATAATTAATTGAGCGGAGACACACAGTAGTGTTACAAGATTCATTTAAGTGACGAGAGAGAATTATGTGATTTGGGTGGTCCAAGTAACATGAACTATTTATATGGCTTAAGTCGTTTATGTGACATGATTTGATTATGTGGTGGAGTCGTCAAAATGACACAATCAAAAACTCTTTGTGTGATATGGGTCATCTGAATGACATAAACCATTAGTGTGGTTTGGGTTATTCAAGTGACGAATGATATCTATGTGGTGGTACAAGTTTTCGATATATGTTGTATGTGTGGTGCAAGAATCTGTGCAACTAAAATAAAATAGCCTGTGTGGTAGTTGTTATTTACAGGGCGTTTACTTTGTTTGCGTGTGGGCTATTCATTGAGTGACATAATTTAATTATGTGAAAGTAAATATTTGTACTATATGTTTTGTCGATGTAGTATATATGTGTTATGTCTATGTGATGTAAACGAACGTGTATGAGGTGAAATGTAGTTTGAAAGTAAGTACCTAATACGTTGTTAAAGTTGTTCCTAAATAAATAAAGTTTTCTTTATCACTGGTTGTGCTCATAAATGTTGACCACATCTTTGCTCTTACTAATGATCTCGAGGAATTTTTAGGAAAAAATGTAAAGTCATGAGGAGTCCACTTCTAAGTCTAGAGGGTCAATTAGGACGTCATCATGAGGGTCTTGTTTATATGTCCTTTAAATTTAAATTGTATTTTTATATTTCATGTCTTTAGATCAATATTAAGGTCTGTAAATAAGTAGGGCTTATGGCAAGCTATTCCATGAAGGAGTTTGGTGAATTTTTATGTGATTATATTTATATAAGGTGAAAAAAAAAGCAAGGATATATGGTTCTTGATGAGTTTTTTTATTTTATTTTATCGTATTATGGCAGATATTGTACCCCAAGTTGGAGTTTTACACACTGCCTCTGAGGATAATGTAACTTCAAGTGGCCCAATTGATGCCATATAACACAAGTTCCTTGGCTAGTTTGATAGATGGCCATGGAATTTCTCCCACCTTGGGAGGATTGATCTTGGCCTTGGCCTTCATAGCCTCAGCCATACCCTTTATACCCCTATGGGGTAAACGTCCTTTGCTTCTTTTCCAAACTAGAAGAAGAGGATTGATCATTCTTCTTCTTATCCTTAGCACTGACCTTATGGATTCTCTTTGGGTCTCCCACTTCCCTCTCAATGATCATGGTTGTCTCGACCATGGAGTCTAAGTCTTGTAGGTGGTGTCCCACAATGTTGCCCTGGATGGACAACTTTAAGTCATCCTCAAACCTTCTCACTTTGGTCAAGTCCGTGGCCACATAGTTGTCGGCAAAGAGATCTAGTTCAGTGAACTTGACCACATACTCCATCACCATCATTGTTCCTTATTTAAGGTCAAAGAATTCCCGGGTTGTCACTTATCGAACAGCCGATGAAAAATATTTGCCTATGAAGAGCTCTCAGAACTCTTCCCATTTCATAGCCTCGAGGTTCTTTGAGGCTTTTGCCCAATTGCAACATAGATGGGCCTTTATTTCAAGCTGGAGTGTCACCAGCCTGATCTTAGTGGCCTCGAATGTAATCTCTATCGTCTCCAAAATCTTGTCTACCTATTGGAACCAATGGTCGGTCACCATCGGATCTGCTGCTTGGTTGTTTTCCCCAACTTCCCAGATGAACCCAATTATCTGTGTATATGGCTTACAATGTATGGTGAGTGTCACTCAACCTCAAGCTCAATGCAAGGAGTGGGGAAAATTATGTGTGGATGAAAAAAAACATGTGTGAGTATGCAAAATTGCTCCCCAACCATGGAGAGACTTATAATGTCTTGTTTTACTTGGAATGAGTATTCCAAGGTCGTCTCCTCAGGGAAGGTGAGGCCAAGTATTTTTGAAGAAAGATTTGTAAAAAGTGAAAATTGGAAAATCTTGCGAGCTGAAGTTTGGTGATTTGAGATTTGTGAAATATGCAAGAAAACGAGATTCACTAATCCATAGAGTTCATTCCAATGGGAATACCTAATTGACTCTTTTCATTCAATCAATGGTGCCTAGGTGTTTGATTAATTCATAGGAAATGAAAGATGAATGTAGTTGCTTGGACCAGAGGATTGCCCATGACAAGTCTACAATGTATCAAGTGCCCATAACCATATTCATCTGCACTCAACTTAGTCAAACCAAACATGTTACACTATGAGGAAGAATGAAAGAAAGTCGATTTCACATACCCAAGAGGAAATCCACTGTGGATTTGCCAACTAAAGATTTAGATATCTATGGTAAAAGCAAGAACAAACATTAAAAAGAAAGACATGGTGTTGAAATCAAACATAAAATTGTGTTAAGGTAAGAAGAAGTTTAAACTACAAAAGAAATGGTATTCATGCCCAAAATGTAAAGTTTGAAGGGAACAATGCCCAAATGTAACAATGAACCAAGAAAACCTAGCCAAACTTAAATACACTTCAATTAAAAGAGAATAAAGTGCAAGAGGGCATGATTTCATGTAAATGGAGCTTACTGCAATAAAAATAGTGAAGGAAAATGTAAAAACCAAGCTTTCTCTCTCTAAAAACTTCATCTTCTTCCTTGGACCTTATTCCTCTAAAAGCTTGATAATCTGAAAACATGAGTTAGAGCCCTATATTTTTGTCCATTCCCCCCCCTCTAGTCTTGAGTGTCCTAGCTTAGACTTCTTGGAGAGAGGTTATCCAAAAAAGTTTCCAAAGTCAGTCAAAGCATGGTCCCCTTTCTCTTCCCAACCAATCTCTTTCTCCTCATTGGCCCACCCACTCCTTCATTCTTATTGTCTGAGTGCATAGGTTAGGAGGTCATTATGGAGTGATAAAAAGGTCAAAACATGGATTAGATATCAAAAGGTGGGCCCTCGTAGTTGGTGGAGTTGTTTGGAAGATATCTGAATTTTCTAGGTTCCTTGAACCGGTACCAAGTTATGAGGTACCAGTACCTTAATAAAAAGAGGGCTCAGGTATTGGTATCTAGTGAAGAGGTACTGGTACCTGCTGCATTTATTCTATGTTGAACATCAAGGGCATAAATGGGAGGTACCGGTAGCTAAGGCACAAGGTACCGGTACCTTCTTCATTTCCTCCATCTTTAACAGAAAAGGCACAAATGAGAGGTACTGGTATCTAAGGCACAAGGAGTTAGTACCTAAATTCCAGAAGTGTCTTATGCCAGTACCTAGTGATGAGGTACCAATACCTACTTTATCTTTTCATTTTAGCTGGCTGGCTAATTTTCAAGTGCTAGGTACCGGTAGCTAGTGATGAGTTACCATTACCTTTTTTCTAGAGAGATCAGGTATGGGTACGTGGAGAAGTGGTACCGGTACCTACTCTGCCATTTGTGAGATTTTTTGCTTTTCGATCTCCCAAGCCATTCATCTTGAGTTCCTTTCTTGCCCATTGCCCATAATCAATTTATGAGGTGCTTTATGACTATCCTTCCCATCATACCACATGCAATCAAGTCATTATCCATTAATCTTCATTTTGAATCCAATTTCCCCAAATTAATTACAACAACAAGTTAAAATGGATACAATGAGGTTGTTAAATGTTTAATGTTCCACACTAATCCCACCCCCAACTTGTGTTTTGCTAGTCCCTAGACAATCTTATTCCAAAAATAAATAAATAAGTACAACGCACATATAACACTTCCATTCATGTTAATCATTTCATGGACTACATCAAAATATTCAAATCAAATTGTAATTAGGTAAAAGAACTCGAGGCAAAATTGAACAAAAAGTGTTGTTCTTTCATTCATAAATATTTACAATGAGTACAAAAAACCCAAAAGGAAATGACCTACTTCCCTAGGGACTCTTCTACCAGGCCGATAACTCTTATCCTAACTGTGTCTATTCTAGGACTCCTAAAATAAAAGAAAGACATATACAATCAACATAACAACAAAAATTAACAAGTGGTCTCTCTCTCACTCTACTACTCCTCTCCATCATCCTCCTCGTCGTCGTTATCACCATCTTCATTGTCCCTGTCATCATTATCATCCTCCTCCTCATCATCCCCAAAATTTACAACCTGTAGAACAGTCGAGCTAACCGAGGTGAACAACTAGATATCAGAACTAGTCCCAGGAGATAATGGTGGAATATTCGATGCAGCAGCGAGTGGTGGTGCCATCTTAGGGAGAGGCCCTCTTGGGGATGTCCTTTCAAAAATCCTAATCAACATCAGCTTTAGAAGCTACAGAGACCCCCAAAATTCATCCAACCTTCCCTCAATCCCAGCCAAACACTGAGAAATAGTCAAAGGTGGGGTGGAAATAGATTGTTCGACTAAGGATGGGCCCATTGTAGATGGCTCAGCCATAGATGACATAGCCTTATCCTCTCTCTGCTCCAAATCCTTGTCATAGCCCTCCTCTTCTAGCTACTCGGAATTTCAATAGGCCCAAACTTAGGTGAGAAAGTTACGTCACTGGGGAAGGCCTTGATCTTGCTCTGAATATAGATCTTGCTGACTAGCTGGGCATAAGGTAGATTCGCCCTAGGCTTCGTGGCCAGGGCATAGTGCGTCATCACCTACCAGATCATCAGCATGATGTCCATCTTGGAGCCAACCATAAACTCGTAGAGGAGGGCCATTTTCTCCTCCCTTAACTTCTTCTCCACACCCTGAGGCAAGACATTGTAGTGGAGGATCTTATACATCACCCCATAAGCATGCTTAAGTATCCCGACTTGGATTTTTTCATTGAATTGCACAAGGTCCTTGTACATTAGGATCGCATACTTCTAGAGTGGCTTCCTCCCTTGGGTGTTTATTAGTACTTAAAAGTAGCATTTTACTATGTCTTTTTAGACTAATTATACTTTTATGGAGTTTAAGTGATGACATTTCAAGTCCTAAAGTGAACAAGGGCTCAAGTACAATAAATATCACACTTGAGTGTAACACCAGTATATTAGGCAACAAAATTGGAGAAGCTTAGAACAAAGAGAGAATGTTTGAACACTAGTACATGTGAACTATGTGAAGATCAGACTACTGAGACATGGCATGTTGTAGCCAAGAAAAAAGACCCTGAGTCAAGAAGGAAGACCCTGAGGTACTTGAGTATCACGTTTGAACGCCAATCAATGTTCGAACGTCGCCTAGAATCATTTGAAGATTAGACTGATGCATGGAGTATGGAAATGAGTTTCCACTGAAGATCACAGGGCACTTGAGTGAAAAGGTCAAAATGCCAGTCAACGTTCGAACGCCCTTAAAACAAAGACAGAAGTAACGTTCGAACGTCATCTAACGTTCGAACGCCCATAATGCAAAAAAGAAAAAATGTTCGAAAGTCATATCACGTTCGAACATTCTCCATAAACTAACTGTAAAGTGGTTGATTTTTCACTTGGATATAGGTGGCATACACTATTCCTTCACCCCCATCTAACTCCCTCTCCTTGCCTATAAATACTCACACTTTGGGAGCCTTCAAGGGAGCTTGGTAGAGAGTTTGATGGAAGCTTAGACTCCCACTCATATAGATTGAAGTATTGTTTTATATTTTCTTGTATCAAGGAAGACAGTTCACCTTTTGGTTGAGGAAGCAACCATCCATTTCTTGGTTGAGGAAGCCACCCTCCAAAAGTGACTAGTTTTCTTCAACTTTTATTGTTTATGTCTTTCACTTCCATAGCTTGAGCTTCCTTCTTTCTTAGAAGAGTGAAACTCTTCCACTTTTCTAAAGCTTTGACAAAGCCGTGAAGGGTGGAACATGATTCACTCATTCTTCGTTGAAGATTGGCTCCTTTTTTATTATTCTTTTATTTTGTAAGTCCTCTACTTAGAGGTATGAGCATCACTCACTTTTCTAGTTTTACCAAGTCCATGAAGAGTGAGTGGTTTCTCATTCACTCTTTAGTAAGAGGTGAAGGGCATGTATAAATTATTCAGAAGTTATATTTGTTCATTATTCTTTTGCTTAATGTTTTATATCCCCTTGCTTAGTGGATAATTGATTGCATCTAACAAAGCAAAGGTACTTTGCATAATCGTGGTTCTTTCTATGACACAGATGACTCTTGCATAGAAAGAATCATCAGTTTCAAGGCAAGTACCCCAGCTAGATCTTCATTACTACCCTTCAATCCTTCCCATTATTATGCTTCATTTAAAGAATGGAATATTGATGTCATGGCTGGATGTCTTGTAGAAACACTTGCTTGTTTGTAGACGGGTTGAGTCTCGGCACAAACAATTCTTGTAAACTTCTAGAAAGACATCACAACCATGTTCTTAATTCTCACAGTCCATCTTTATCTTCCGATTAACTTGTTGTTGACACAGGAGTTAATTAAGTTATCAAGCATAAATATAATAAATCGGATGATTAACTACATGTCTAAATCCTCAAACTAACGAGTGACTTTCTTTACATTTGATCTTATCTTATATTTTGTCTAGAAAACTTGTCTTGGAAAGAATCTTATATTCTGTCCAGTAAAATTTCCTAAAACTCACAACTTTAAATCTCAAAGGTTATAATCAATTGGTCTCCATTACTGCTTACATTGAAACACCAACAAGAGTTCCCTATAGATTTGACTTCGGACTTAAACCAGATTATTACTAGAGCTTGACCACCTGCACTTGGGTTTACACATTTCGGATCAAGTTAGGTGCCATGGG
Source organism: Ilex asprella (assembly GCA_023539305.1). Classification (NCBI taxonomy): domain Eukaryota; kingdom Viridiplantae; phylum Streptophyta; class Magnoliopsida; order Aquifoliales; family Aquifoliaceae; genus Ilex; species Ilex asprella. The sequence continues at coordinate 21,779,154 of CM042184.1, forward strand.
AAAAAACAATGGTGTTTGCCGGAGGCCTTTGGTATTGTAATGTCGTGGCAATGACTGTCGGGGTGACCTCTAATACCTTTCCCTTCACATTGGTCTTCAACAACTTATGGTCCTCATCCACCATCCCCAACCTCTGATAGAATTCCCGACAATAGGGAAGCACGCACCCCTTCACCTCTTAGAACCATGAGTGTACCCCATGACCCTTAATGGCTCTGACAATGTCATCGTTCGGCCCAAGGGTAGGTCTATCCACTTGACACTAACATATCACATTCTTAATTGCAATGCTCACCGTGTGAGGGTCATTCTTTTTATTTTTCCTTTATTCCCCACCACTAGGGAGAAGAACATGAGGACCCACTCCCAAATCAACTCAAACAACCCAAAAGATGGAGGAGGAGACTTACCAATTTTTTCCATTGTCAATGAATTAAAGCTTTAAGTGAAGAATCTTGGGATTTTTAATAAATGACTTTGGTTTTTTGGAACTATGGAGTGGACGGAGTGTTTGAGAGGAGAAATTAATAAGTGAAATCTAAAAAATTCCCTTGTAAAACCCTCAATTTTTACAATTTAGGGCACAAGGTACCGGTAGCTCGTCAATGAGGTACCAATAGCTAACTGTTCTACCTCAGAGGTATCGGTATCGGGTGACGAGGTACCGGTACCTAATTGTTCTATTTTGTGGGTATTGGTACCTATTCAAGAAGGTATTGGTACCTGACTGTTCTATTCTTCTGGTTATTTTGCATCATAGGTACCCCTACCTATTTAACGTGGTACCTGTGACTTGATCTGAAATGTGTACACCCAAGTGCAGGCGGTCAAGCTGTAGTAATAATCCGGTTTGAGTCCAGAGTCGAATCCACAGGGAATATGTTTTGGTGTTTTCAAAGTAAGCTGTGATGAAGACCGATTGATTGTAACCTTTTTGAGTTTTGTGAGAAGTGGATGGTTTCTTGAACAGAATATTAAATTCTTTTCAAGAGATTTTTTTTCTAGCCAAAATATAAGATTTCAATATAATTAAAGTCACTCTTTAGTTCAAGGTTCAGGATATGTAATGAATTATCCAGTGTATTACACTCGTGCTTTATAACTCAACTAACTCCCGTGTCAACAGTGAGATAATTGGAAGATAAGGATAGACTGGGTTAAAGCTCCATCCTTTTTATGAAGTGCAATGGTGATGGAGATTGAGGAGTTTACCTTTAAAGTTCTATCCCAGAAAGTTTGTCTCACAAAACGGATCTTTCTAGAAGGAGTCATCCATTTACCATAGAAAAGATCCCTTGGTTATACAAAATACTAGTCGGGGTTCTTTGCTTTGAATCAATGAATCTTTCTAGAAGGAGTCATCCATTTACCATAGAAATACCCATTGATTACACAAAGAACTAGCTAGGGTACTTGCCTTAAACCAACGGATCTTTCTATGTAGGAGTTATCCGGATCATAGAAATATCCTTGGTTGTGCAAGTTACCCTAACTTTGCTTTACTTATCTAGTCTCCCACTAAGCAAGTAAATAAAGCATTGAAGTGTGAAAGGAATGCACAAGTATAATATCCAGATAGTCATTACATATCTATCACCTCTCCCTAAAGAGTAAATGAGGATTACTCACTCTTCATGGCTTGGGTAAAGCTAGAAAAGTGAATGGTACTCATCTCTCCAAGTAGAGAAACTCCGAAGTTGATCTTCAACGACGAATGAGTGAATCACGTTCCACCCTTCTTGGCTTTGAAAAAGCTCTAGAAAAGTGGAAGAGTTTCACTCTTCTAAGAAGAAGAT